>VXAC01007361.1:0-253012 GCA_013399225.1 Rhipidura dahli
AGAGAGAAGTATCTGTAGTGACCTCTCGTACTTCTCACCACTTCTGTAACTACCAAGGAATTGGTGCTTCTTTTGGTCATTTCATTCCACAACCTCATTTTTTTTCATACAAATCAAGGAAAAGAAGCATTTGATGGTAGGACTTACCACAGCAGACATAACCTGAAACCACAGTGTGGAGATCTACATCTTTGGAAAGTCATATTTCATGACAAAAAAGAAGAATTACACTTTTAAGGAGTGATTCAAGTGACCTGTTTTAGACTTTTCTCTCTACTACAGGTAGAGAGAAATCATGTTCAAAAATAGTTTTGGTTTTTTTCTATGAGATTACTATAAAAGGGCCTTTGAATAACCAGATCACATGTACAACCATATAAACTGACTGTTTCATTAAAAGAATCTCACTTAAATGTCTAGGGTGGGACTCCAGCAGTTCAGGCTCAGTTTTATCTATGTTTCTCACATGATTTGAAATTTTAGTCATAATTTTATTCATAGCCTGCTCTGTGACTGAACTCAAACAAGGTGCTATGTCAGCGAGAGAGGAAAACATGGTTCTGCTGGCTTTTTCTCCAGTCCTTGCCAAGTTGTCCTCCCTCATTTATTTCCACCAGAGGCTGTTCCGTGTCTCTTCCAAAAAGAGACACTTTTCTCTCTGCAACACACAGAAGGAAGGCAAAATGTGTCTGAGATCCTACAATGCCATCTTTGTTATTTGTAGATAAGTTTATCTTGCAAAATGAATCTTCTCTCCCAGAATTCAGTTTGCCTTTCCATTGAGGTTTGACTTTTTAACCACATGTGAAAGCAACAACTTACTTGTGCTGATCCCCATGCTTGCACTGTTACAGCTATGCTTCCTTAAGTGTGCACAGATGATCTCTGTCAGAGACCGAATAATGACAGGCATGGGTTACAGAAGCCTTTGTTTTAACCCCATCCAAAGCTTCCTGAGTTCTCAGTGCTAAACTCTTAGTCCTGAAGTGGGAATTAATACAGGGAGGTCTTTTTGCTTGCATTATACAAGAGGACAAGCTGGAAGGCCAGTTGCGGCCCCAATGCCTTTAAAGTCAGTAGATCTGTGAATTAGCCATCTATAATCTTCAGGGATGCCAAATTAAAGCTGTGGGAAAGTGAGAAAGAAATATATTAGAAAACCTGGCAAGCGTTCAAGTCTAAGCCACTGTTCGTCTTGATCTTGCTGATTTGAAAGATTTGCATTTCAGACCTTTCAGAAAATACTGAGTTATTCTTTCAATCATCTTGTAGTGTCAACACACTGGTCCAACATTAAAGTATTCAAATATGCAAACTCTTCTCAGTTTACATACTATGCATATGTGATAACTTTCATCTTGGTTATAATAAAGACTGAACCAACAATTTCCTAAGCCAAAAAATTTAACATTCTTAAACTAAAACACTGTTTCCTGTTCATAAAGCTGATTTGGGCTCAGAGCTTCTGTGGTTTGAGTGTGGAGGAGGTTGCACTGCACAAATTAAAGCAAATACATTTCCTTCCAAGTGGTGCTGTCAGAAAGTGACTTCTGCTAGACTCCAGTTTTCATGTAGAGGCGTTTGCAGTATCACAAATACCTGTTCTTCCTCCTCACGTCAAGAAACCCTGAGACCTCGGGTTCCCTAATTTCCTTTTGGAGCACAGATTCCCTGACAGGGTTCACCAGAGTTTAGTTTAGTTTAAATTTGGTGCCTGCTAGGTTGAGTGCTTTCTTTTCTTTCTCCAGCCTTTGCTGTCTTCTGCTAAAAGCTGTCATGAATTTGAAAGTCTCCGATTAAAGGCCAGACTTTGTCCTTTCTGCATAAAACAGGAGGAGTCTGAGTCCTGTAGCCCCCAGGAGTGGATTCTTATGATTTCCCTTGTGTAGTCCTTTCTCCTCAAAACCACCTTTTATTCCTCCTCCTCTGCTGCACTTTGCAGTGTCTCTCATTCTGAAGCTGGCTCAGTTAGAGCTAGGGGAACTCTTTCCTGGGGCTTTCAAAGCTTTCTGTAGATTCCCACGTACTGTAATCTTGCAAAGATTTCCCCACCTGCTTGATTTTCTACCTGCTCACCAAGTCAGTTAACTTTAAGCCCCAAAAGACAGGAATACTAACAGGATTGGGACAAAGCCTTTGTAACATCCATCTTCTGTTCAGTGGGTGGAATTTTGGTTAAAATGGTTCATTCTTTTACATATTCAAATCGTCCTACTGATTAGTTCAAGATGGTCCTTCTGGCTTGGTGTGGCATAACCAGGCATTAGCAACAATTACAAGGACATTGCCCTGCTGAACCTCAAGAGAACACAGCATCTGCATTGCTCCAGTCTTATAGCCTAGGTTGTATTTAACTGCAGGGTTCAAGGATTTGAAAAAATTTCTTGCCTTTATGTTCTACCCTTGTACCAAGAGTCTATAATCTCACACCCACACACACAACCCCCTTTGCACCAATACCTGTTAATGGGCAGAGAACTAATTACAATTCAGGCAGCTACTGCAGCTTCACAGGGACTGTTTGTAGCCCAGACCCTGCTACACTCAGTCCCCAGGGCTGACCTGCCAGGATGTTGCTGTTGCACTACTGGGTTTGATGATTTGGATTTTCCTAATCTAGATTTGAATTACAAAAATTTAAACTTAATATTAACATATTCCCACTCTGCCCAGGAATGTCGCTTTTTATTTTTTGCTGTTGTTTTTACAGCTGAAAATATATCTCTGGCATGAAATTGAAGGATCTCCATGGATTTTCACTGAATAACTTTTGAGTTACAGCACCATGAATATCAGGGAAGCAGACCAAGTTATTCTTTTGTACCGTTTGAATTCACAAATCCACTAGTAGTAACCCTCTTGTGATCATAGCTGTAGCTAAATAGACTAGGGGGCCTGTTTTTAAAGATAAACCTTTTTTTTTTACATCTCACCAGGCTTCATATTTACTGCTTAAATCAGTCAAAAAGTACTCACAGAACCAGGAAAAAACTCTCCTTATGACTCATATCTAGGTCCAAACTGTTCTTTAACTGCTCCAGCCCAGAGTTAACATATTTTTAAAATAAATCCCAACTCTAGTGGATGACTAGAGGTACAGAACTCATGTCTAAAAATTATTCAGTTCCTGATTTCATATTGTGTTAAAAAAAAGTTGTGAATTAGGCTAGACATTTCATAATACTGGGCATCTGTCTTTGAGGAATAAATATGTCATAGTCAAGCAAAACAGCCCTAGGAGAATATTAAAGATGCTACAGACTTTTTAAAAAGAGACTAGCATAATGAATTGAAAGAGTTAAGGCCATGGTTTCCACACATATGGATGAACAAGCAACTAAAGATTATTAAGATGACAGCAAATACTGTAATTTCATAAAGTTTTATCGGTAGTTTGGATCATACCTGTGAGCTCTGTGATTTCAGAGACCCTCTATGTGGATTTTACCTCGTTATTCCTATTGATTATGGGTTTTATCTGGTCATTTGACAGTCTATTTCCTGAATGATTTTTTGTGTGGTTTGGTTTGGTTCTGAGAGTTGAGAAATGCTGCAGATATTAAGCAAGATAGGACTTTCATTTCTGTTCCACCTGCTAATTCTCCATTGGATATTCAACACAAAGTCACAGAAGCAAACTACATCTCAACATGTAGCAAGTGAGGAACAGAGACAACACCAAGGAGAAAGCCTTTTGTCTTTCAGTGAACTATTTTTACCTCACAGACTGTTATTCCACTGAGCAAACTCATGACAGGTAAAAGGAAATGCACTTTGCAGGCTCATCTTGGATCAGCTGGAATCCTCAGTATCTTTCATGTGCTCATACTTTTACCACTTGGCTGGTGATGTTGTGTCTGGCAGATTGCTGTGGCAAATCCAGCAACATTTCTTCTATAGACCAGCCATCCTGCTGTAAAATGAAATACCCCCAAAATCTGCATTTTACTAAAATAGATGCTGTGATTATCTAACAACAGTTTGCAGGGAACTTGCAATGGTACATTTATAATGTTGCAATTAAAATAGGAATCTGACTTCAGACTCCAGTTCAGCACTTTCCTCACTTTCCCTGAACAGTGACAGTGCTGTTGCTGACATTGTCAATGGCTATCACCATCTACCTTGTCTACACTTCAATCTGTCCTTGTACAGGGGTAGGTGATATTCCACTAATCAAGGTGTTGCCATTAAAAAAAATGCCATGGGGAATCTTTATCAATTTTCTCATGCTGAGCTCAAAACCATCCCTTTTGTACCAGTGGTTTTCACTCCTCATAGCTAAGCCTTTCCTATTTCTCCCTGTGGATGCAGATTCTGCTGAAAATATATTATCATTTGGGTTATGTTTCTCAGAAAAGTAGAAAAGCATGGATATCAGGAAGTTAATCCTGGACCCATGAAGAATCACAGACCACAGGCTGAAAACTGAAATTTTACTGATATTGTGGAATAGCATAAAAAAAAAAATCCTTACTTTAGAAGCAGTCATTGAGCTATCAATCATGCACTGAAAAACAGCATTTCAGATAGATTTCTGGCTAATGCTTTGGAAGAACAGACAACTATATGGATTAAGTTTTTCTTCACCTAACTGCTTTCCTGCAGTACTTTCCTCTACATTATCCTATTGAAGTGGGATTTTGCACTCTTGTCTCCCTAGGAATGCACCTCCAGCAAAGGATTTACCCAATGCCTCTTTTTCATTTCAAAAACCAACATCAGCACTATCTATGTTAAAGTGTAGTAGCACAAACATATCTCACCATGATGATACCCCCTACCTGTGTTCTTAGTTCAGCAGGTTGCTCCCATCCTTTTCCCATCACCCTGGCAGCTACATCTCCACAATTCCTGTGTCCTGACACAGAACACAGCCTGGTTTGGGATTGCTGGGTGGGATATCCCACACACTTGTCCAGCTGATGCCCCAAAGACTGTGTCCAGCTCTCATTCTGTTTATTACTGGAAAAAAAATGAGAAGCACATTTCCCCTTCCATTAGTGTGACTGCTTCCCATGTCACTTCTTGGCAGCTTTTTTCAACCTGTTAAAGCAGAATGATGAACTGCCATGAGAGGGTAAAGCTCTTCCTGTTTGTTTGCCTGATTTAAGATCTGTGGCAGGTCTCCTGAAGCCCCTCTGTGATACCAGCTCACACAGGTGGCTCCCCCTTAGCTCCTGCAGGCACACAAAATGTTCACAAAGATGATATACAGGCTGTTGAGAACCCTGATGAGTGTGTAGCTCAGCTTCCAGCACCTCACATCTGGCAGAGAGCTTCCAGAGTGACTGGTGAAATCCATGAGCTGTCTCTGTGTTATAAAGCAAACAGGAATGGTCTCACCTCCTTTTCGGAGTATCAGAAACTACAAATAGCTCTGCTAATCTTAGTCTGGCCGTAGTGACCTGAGGCCATTTTTTAAAAATGGCTTTGAGAAGGAGGAAGCTCCCAAGTGTAGCTGTTGGAAGGGTTAGACATCCTGCCTACGTAAGAATAGATGAATTAATCTCAGTTGAGGGAGAGCCAGTGTTCCTGCTTTTCAGGCATTTTTTTCTGGGTTGGGATGAATCTGTCTCCCTTGAGGTCTCTGTCTGTCTGCACAGATGAGGGAGGGAGCTCTGTTGATACACATGGCTAGGCTCCAGGCCTTCGAATTATTAAAATTAAATAGGATTAAGTTCACCCATTTTGCTTATTTTTTTACCTATTGTAACAATTGAGAATAATTTACCTAACCTTCTTTCTTCTCGCAAGCAGTTTGGAGGTATAAATTTTTTATCACTTTAAAGTTTCAGATTTTTTAGCACAAACTACAGTGTGTATTACCAGTGGAAATATTTTGATATAGTAGGGACTTCACCACATGCTTCAGTTGTTTTTATATCCATTATTGCTCTGCCATTTTACTGCAATTTTCCGCAGACTCCCATGTTATTAACCTGCATTCATCATTTATATCCCTCTCCTGAGGCTTGTTTTAAGACTCTATAGAAGAAGATAAACAAATTACAGATACAGGAATTAATTGTTGCCTCACTGGAGCACCCCTCCAAAGGAAATTTAGGAACATTGGTTGGAATGAAGCAGCCCATAGGCCACACTGATGGAATTAGTAAGAAGAAGGTTGAACACAAGTGGACAAAACCATATACAGGGAAACACACAGATTAGGGCAGATATGAGAAAATGGAAGGCACTGAAAGTGAAAAAAAATACTGCACACCTTCAAGGAATGAGGCTTTGCAAATCAGATGTTAAACACTCCTTCCAGCAAGGTTTGCTCCCTGCTGCACATACAGTCTTTTCTACAAGCCATGTCACCTCTGATGAGCTCATTACACACCTCTGCCTCTTCTTTTTGTTCAGCTCCCTGCCCACTGAGGTTCAGGCACAGAAATCCCTGCTGCCTCAAAAGGGAGAGGAGTCAGAGTGGCTTGACCCTTCCTGGCAGATCCTGGGTGTCCCATGGTCCCAGCCCCATCTCCAGCCCAGGACAGCTGCCCAAGGCTTGGCAGCACAGCCCTAGAGGAGGGCAAGGGGAGCCTGGGGAAAAGGAACAAGGACCACTGTGCTGAGAAGGAAGACATAGTTAAAAGAACAGTAGGGGGAACAAGAAAGGATGTGAGGGTGAAGTGAGCTCAGAGGAATGCGAGGGCAGATGGCACCTTGAACCTCAGGGGAACTGTGTTGTGCTGGAGTGGGTAATGACAAAGAGTAACAGACTGTCCCTTTCCCTGAAAATCATGTGGCTGAAATGGATAAAATACATCAGAGGAGAGATGAGTGACTGGCCCAGTGTCCAACAGGAGCTCTGCATCAGAGCCACTGAGAGCACCCAGGCAAACCCCAGGCAGATGTGCCAGCAATGAGGGGCTGCTGCCCTTGGGAGCGTGGGGAAAGCCTGGGGGACAGAAAGCTGTGACGAGGCAGAGCGTAGGAAAAGGGCAAGGGAAGGGTGCAAAGTTTGGCTCCAGCGAGGTTTGCTAGCCTGAACTCGAGTGTACACAGAGCCCCTGAGAGAGTGGGAGCATGACTGAGTTCTTTGCTTGGAGCAAAAATAGCGGCTGTGAAAGAAACGGGAAGGAGGCAGGCAGATACAAAAGAGAAGAAAGCTGAGGAAGAAAGGAAAAGAACATGAAAACACTATCCTCAAAACCAAGGCAGACATGCCAGCCATATTAATTTCCAGTACAAATGCCCTTCCTCCACTGCAGCTCAATGAGGGATCTGACCACAGCTGAGTTTACGTTGTGTGTTTTCAATAACAATAACAAAAAAGCCAATGACCAGAATTAAAATTTAAAGGCTCATCTTAATTCTGAAAGAGGAACAGAAGGAGCAGCTTTGCATGGAGGTGAATGTGTTTTTCTCTGTCTACAGAAGAGTTTTGTGGGTGGTTTTAAGCAGTTTCAGTGGTGGAGCTGATAGTCCTAAGAAACAGTCTCTTCTGTTATATTCTACAGCTATTTTTTAGCCACAGCTGTCAATCACACTGCTTTTCAAAGTGTCAGTATCTCTGCTCTGTAGAGACAACACAGAGATGAGAAACAACTTGCCCAGTATCAGTCAGTACAGTGTCTGTAAGGCAGTCAGCACCAGTAAAAACCCCACCAACAGGGTCCCAGCCTGGCCCACATCTCCTCTGTGTCCCCTCTGCCAGGCCTCTGGGGGGTTGATCTGCTGAAAAAGTCCTGCACCTCTTTCAGAACCACAGGGTAGATTCCCATTTGCCTTGACTGCTGTGTGGCCAAAGGAGAGTGGTCATTTCCATACCACACCCCAGACTGTGGGGATCTCTACTGGAAATATGAACTGGAACTACTGAATACAGGGGTCGGAGTCAGGACTTTTGGCTTCATTAAAGTCATTCAACATATGACTGGGAGCATTTAATGCTTTGGACAATGATATCTTAAGTCTGAAACAGACACTTCTGTTGAATTTTTGTGTTGTAGAAAGAAAATAAATCTACACACAACAGCAACAACAATAACTGGAAATTTGGGAGATGTTTTCCCCACGTGTGAAAACACAACCTGTACAGATTCTCTTGTACCTTCTACTGCAGCATCTTGTGTTGGCCATTCTCTGACACAAGATGCTGGTCTAGATTGGACTTGGGTGCAGTCCAGCCTGCAAATATCTGTGCTCCTAAATAAGTGGTGAAGTTTTCTCACATTCTGTTCCTCAGTCTGTATAGAAAAGCCCAAATAAAGCATAATCTTCCCCTTTGAGAAATCTCACATTACATACTTTCTTATATTCAGAAGCAAAGTTTCTTTCAATGCTGTCTTCAAAGCACTTTTACTCCGGACAGGGGTTTTGTAACGTGCTTATCAATGCTCTGCTTTCCCAGTGGAGGCTCACAGCTAATTACTACAGTCACAGAGTCTTTGCACAGTGGGTCTTAAACACCTTGACATCCTCAAAACTGTCCGGTCAGTTCATTCTTGAAATGACCACCTAAAATAACAGAGTGGGTAGAGGTGCTCTGTTTGCTTTGAACATTTTAGTAAGAGATCATCTTGCACCTTTCATACTTCAAATTTGCACTTTGTTAAACTAGAAAAAAAGATCAGGAGATGAAAATGCAGCTTTTGAATCTGAATTCCATCATGTCATGGAAAAATATTTCTTTTTGTGCTACAAGTAGAGGATGGATGAAGAAAAAAGAAAAGTATTTGTTTAAAAACCTGAGAGGTTAAACTACTGCATGGATGAAATTGTTCATTTTCATTATCTTCTTAAATTCAGCTCAGTGTTCTTTTAATATAGTTTTTACTATTACAAAGGGGATTGCAACTTCTATTACATACATGCACCTTGCTTCACAGGAGACAAAAGTCTGTGTTCCTTGACTGGTGCCATTTCAAACAAACTATGTGATGAATGTGGAAAAATGCACTGTCCCAGGACACTGGCAGAGAGAGTCTGGTATCTGAAACACAACATCTAAAGAGGTAATAGTAAGAGTTGTGGCTGGTTTTCTTTGGGGCCCAGACACAGAGATGATGCTCAGCCTAAGACACTGGTAGATAACAGATCCATCCTTGCAGACAGTGGTGAGCAGCCTGAGATTGCAGATAATTCTGTGGGAATGATGAGGGAAAATTCAAATCCACATAATAGTTTTAGGCAGAAGAAACCCAAAACCTTTAAGGAGACCCTTAAGCTGTGGATTTCCAGAAGATGGGAAATTTATTAGGGAAAAAAAAAATTGCTAAATGTTTGTATTTTGTGTCTTTCCATGCCATTTAAAGAATTACGAAACATACAAAGGGAAATGACAAACAACCAAACCTCTAAATCCAAATAACAAGACAAAACAGAGAAAGCAATCAGCCAGATTCATCACCTTCATTTCATCTAATTTACACCCACTGTAGAGTTGACCCTTGCAGGAAAAGAAAGACCTGGCAGTTATTGCCCAGTCATGTTGGGTATTACAGTCCCTCCCCACAGACCACTAGTGGCCCATACACTGATTTTGCAATCAGACCAAAAGCAACATCCCTAACACCACACTGGATTATTGCCCTGACTCTGACTCAGGGAACATTTCCTCCAGCTCTCGTGTTTTCCTTGGAGGCTTTTCCGTCTAAACACTGACCAAGCTCAACCTGCTTTAGCTTTTGAAATATGACAAGGTAATAAATCAGAGCCACAGGCAAGCAGGGCAGAGGTGCTATTGCAGTTTAGAGGGGAGGCTGCCATACAGTGCCAGGACAGCTTCACACTGCCCGCAGCACTGTGGTGTCCAAACCGTACCCTGAGGCCAACAGGATCCCTCCTGTGATCCCACACCCCAGGGCGTGGTGGGGACAGGATACAGGCAGCCAGGCCAAAATTAACCCTGACACCACAGACTTCTCAGTCACATCCCAGGACTCTGTAGATACCTCTCTTCATGGGTAAGCCCTTGTCTCAGGTGTTGGTAACCTGTCTTCTGCCCTGGCATGTCCCAGGCTCATGGCAAGGGAGTAGTGAATCCTCATGTTCAACAGCACTGCAGCACTGGCACACCTCTGATCAGAGGACAGGTCCTGAGACACAGATGTTGGATATTAGGGAGAAATTCTTTACTGTGAGGGTGGTGAGGCCCTGGCACAGGTTGCCCAGAGAAGCTGTGGACACCCCATCCCCGGGAGCGTTCAAGGCCAGGCTGGATGGAGCTCTGAGCAACCTGGGATAGTGAAAGGTGTCCCTGTGCACGGCAGGGTGCTGGAACCAGATGAGCTTTAAGGTCACTTTCAACCAAAGTCTTTCTATGATTCTATGAAACTGTCCCCATGCTCAAAGAGGCTGCAGCAGGTCCATCCTCTGCCCATCCCAGCAGCCCTTCCTCTCCCACATAAACCCAGAGCACCCTCTGCTCCTTCCAACACTCCTCAGTCCATTACAGTCTCACTGAGAGAAAAAAACCTGAAGATTTGGTGCCCAGCACTGGAGGAGCCACTGGGGAACTTCCAGCTGAGTTTAGGGGATTTTTATCCAGCACTTAAGTATCAGACAGTGGAGCTCTGCTCCACAGCTGCTTCGCTGCCAGACTCCTCATGCCAAGGCTGGGGACTCACTCTCCAGCTGGCAGACCCCAGCTCCCTGCTGGAAAGAGGAATCCTCTTCCAGGCACTTGCAGCCAGCGTACAGCTGCTGCAGCAGTTTTGAGGGAAATTTGTCCCTCTACTGCCAGCACCAATTTGTGCACATTTGCAGGTGTGACAAATTTGCTTCAGCCGACTTCTGGGAAGGCAAAAGCATTGCCTTGAAAGTGTGTCAGTGATACCACTTAGCACTCACATTTTCTACTTCAAAGTGTTCTACCAACATTAATGAAGTGAGCTTAAAAATAAGAGCAGAAAACACCCTAATAAAATGAAAATACTGCCCTGGAACAAGTATATAAGCAAGAAGGCAACATAGCCATTATAAAATGAGGACATTATTTTTTTTTTTTCTTTAATGAGCTTGCTTTACCCAATCTATTTTAAAAGTAGCTCATCTGTTTAGCTGAAACCCTCCAGTCATTTTTTGATAGCACTGTGAGGTGGAATATAGCAACTAGGGATGTAAAATTTCAGTTCTGTGACCCTGGCAGCCTGGGAGAATATAGTATTCTATTTAGGAAGATCTTAAATTACTTCAGTTATCACTCCAGACTATTTTTAAGAGATATGTAAATGTATGGTACAGAGTCCCTCAAAGAAACAGTCAGCCCCTGTTTTGAAGCTCTGAGAGAGAGGGACTCAGCCGAGATTCAATCAGGAGCTGTGCACAGTCACAGGTGTAATTTTCTTCTGAAAGCATCATCAGGACACATGTAGCTGTGAATAGATGAGAAGGATTTGAACAAAGAAAGCAAAAATTGCCAAATCCAGGCTTCTCGTAAGTTAGTCTCCCATTGCTTTTAATGGGGTTAGGATTTTGCCTGCTGGACTGAATTCCCAGCTCTATGGTGAATTCACTGTAGCAGAAATCCCTTAATCTCTCTGTGCATCCTTCTGTCTGCACTCTTTCCTATCTCCTCATCTGTGGATAAGGATGATACTAATGTCTGCCTCCATGGGTATTATAAGAACTAATTAACTGAGTTTTCAGGAAAATTTCAGCAGCAAAGGCAAATTTCTCAGGTGTAGATAAAACACATACACACGTTTAGATAACAGGTGTGTATAGACAGATATACACATATAATCTGGTATATATAATATACCCATCACCTGCCAGCCCTTTCTTCATGCCAAGGCTCTTCTTTTCTTTGCCTTGTCTTACTGTTACAATCCCACTATTTTTAAATGCTGTACTTTATTCAAAGTCAGTGTGGAGATGTCAGGCAGGTAGTTATTAAAAAAAAAAAAAAAAAGGTAAAAAAGAAAAGCCTTTGCCTTCTCTTTATTTAATAGCATTTTTGTTCTGCAACCATTGTTCCTGCCAGTCAGAAAAACTGCTTGGTTTTTAATGAAAAATCCTAACAGCAACAAATTGCAACCCTCCCTTTCAACACAGACATGCCCTTTGAATTTAATTATGCCTCAGGCAATGCATTATAACGAGCATGTGATAAGTGACACCAAAAACCTTAGAACAAACAGCAGATATCCCCCACTGGGCAAAAATAGCTCAGTACCAGATTGCCTGTTTCGGTTCGAACTCGCTCAGGGCCGGAGTCTGCCTGACTTACCCCACCTGGGCTGGGGTGTCACAGCCTGGCCCCACTGATGCCGGGACAGCTGAGCCCCTTTGAGGATGCCGAGGATCCGCTCCCTGCTCAGCCCTGCATCCCTGGAGAACGCCAGCCCCGAGGAAGGGGTGGAGGACCCTGTCCCGGGGCAGGGACATTCCTGGTGGGGTGATTCAGAGCACCCAGCAGGAGCCGAGAGGAGCCGGGGACAAAGGAAGTAGAGGAGTTTGGGAGGTTTCCTTTCGTCCCAGAATAATTTCTCACAAGCTGTGTCAACTATCCACAGTTAAACAAATACTTGAAATATCAACATTTCCCATTTAGAGGGAGAGGCAGCACCAATTACCTTTGGTTTTGTTGTCTTGGGAGCTGCCACAGTCAGAGAGAGGAGACTGCCTGGGATTTTTCTGATTGTTCGCTGAAGAAAATTTCCTTTGAAAACAAACACCCACAGCCCTGCTTGTAATCCAACACCAGGGTCAAACTTTGTCCTTTGCATCCTTCTGGATAACATGGGATAATGCAATGCCCCTGTGTTACTCAGATCTTCTGGGATGGACAGTGGCTCCCAAGCAGCAGCAGATCACAGAATCATAGGATCGTTAAGGGTGGAAAAGATCATCAGGATCATCTCCAAGATCATCAAATCCAACCTTTGACCAAATGCCACCATGCCCACCAAACCACATCATGAACTGCCACGTTTGCTCAGTTTTTGGCCGTCTCTAGAAATGGCTGGTTGTGCACAATGGTTGGGCCTACTTATTATTGGGATGAAATTATTCATATGCACAGGGAGACAACAGTCCCAGATGCCTCCTGACTGCTGGTGGGCAAGTATCGAAGCAAGTTCTATTTAACCTCAAAAGCCATATGGATGTAAACATAAAATGAAGCAATTCCCATCCTGCCAGAGGGTTTTATTTTCTCAAAGTAGCTGCACTGGACATGGTCTCTGTCTTCCATTTCCTTTCCCATCAGTACAGGTGCCTTGGCTCACTGACATTTTAAGAAAGGTGATTTTTTAGTTGTATATCAGGTATAGCTGCTCTGGGTCTGGAGACCCTCTTGCACAAGTCAGGGAGCTGTTTCCCTGCCGTGGCACAGCTCTCTCGTGAGCTTCTGCAACAGCTGTTTTCATTGAAGTCTTAAAGATGAAAGACAAACAGATTTTAAAAAGAGAGGGCTGGGAAGCACAATCAAGTTATTGCAGTTTAATGTGCTTCTGTGCAGCAGCTGAGCCACACCAGCCCAGCTGGGTTCACACCCTCAGATTCAGTAAATGTGGGATTTAAACTACACATTACCATGACATGAGTATGACTCTGGTCAGACATCCACAATAAATCATTCACTTTCTTGAGCACAGTAACACCATCATGTAGCTGAGTTCTCCAGATACTTAAATGTTTAATTCTTGATTTCACCACTAACTTGCCCTGCAACCATGGGTCTTACCACCTCCTTGGCTTTCAGACTTCAAGTGTAAAATGAATATGAGAAGTGCTTACACAAAAGGGTATTGTAAGAACAAATACAAGAGTCTGTGAGCTGCTGAGATATTCTGGCTACCTGGCCTGAGGGCCATTTTAAACACACCATTCTGCTAAGAGGAATCGGAACAGGAGTGCTTTGCTTTTAGTTACCCCCAGTGCTCCTTGTTATTTATGCAGCTGTGGAGCTGAAAAATTATTTAGAGTCTTGTGTTTTGCTGCAGTAAACAGAAGCCAACAGGGCTGCATTGCTGTCCAGGAGCCGAGGAGCTGTGTCGCTTTGTTGCATGCTTTAATGTGAACCTGGGGGTCACAGTTCTTGTACCAAAATATTTCCAAGTACATCTCCTTTCAAAGACAAAATTTTAGGAGCTGCTGTCATGTGTCCCATGTAAACAATATGAAGGATAACATCAAACATTTGGAAAGTGTGCAAGTACACCAAAGGGAAGGAGGGTGGTTTACTGAGCTTTAGTCAGTTCAATGTAATTCCGTGAGTTTTACACATAGAGGACTCGGGTTGCTGTAACTGTTACCTGTGAATAAAGCTTCCTTCTGGCAAGTGATAATTAATTCTTAGATTTTAGAAGTTTCTGAATTTCAGAGACCCCTCTGAGCATATTTGTATGAAGATGAGACATTGTTACTTTTCTCCTTTTCTCTTTGAAGTCTTTTCTTCAAAGATTGCAGCTCGCTGTTCAGACTGCACAAACCCTCTCTTGGCAGAGCCCGCTTTTCTCTGCACTCACAGAGCTTTGAGTCTGACTCTGCTCTCCCTTATTTTGCTCTGTGCCCCATCAAAGAACAGAGAGATTGTCAGCAGCACATTGCTGCCAGTGGGGAGGAGAATCAAACCCTTTGCCAAATACATCAAGTGAATTGCTCACCCCCTGTGGGGAAAATTTACCACCTAACAACGCAGTAAGTGATATTGATGGTGTGTGTTGTTCGCATTTCAGTTTTTTAGAAACTTGTTTTCAGGATTGTGAGAAGCCAGGTTACAGTGATCAAAGGTCGAAGCCTTTATTTCCCTGTAAAACAACTTCCCTGGGGCTATGCCTGATGTGGGAAGAAATTTGTGGTTTTGGAGATTTATTCAAGGCATGTAGCTAAGCTAAAAACTACCAAATATGCTAAATTAGAAGAGTGAGATTTTCTTCTTATTTACATCCCCAAGAATTGTAAGCAACTTCTCAAATGCTGAAGAAATGACCACATATTTAGCTGAAGTAGTAAGTGTTGGGTCCATAGAAATGCAGCCGAGTTCTTAATGTTCACATCGTCGATGAACTTCTTACCTCTCTCTTCTCAAGCTGTGTTCCTCTTGACCTTGTCGTGAAGCAATATTTTGCAACTTCTTTTCTAATGGGAAAAAAAAAAAAAAAAGACAAGTGTTTCCTTTTCTTTTCTATTCTGGTGAACAAATTTCTGTCAGGTCATTATGGGGAAAAGAAAGGGGAAGGGAAGGGAAAAAGGGAAGAGAAAGGAAAAGGGGAAATTAAAAAAAAAAAAGAAAGCAAAAAAAAGGGAAGAAAGAGGGGAAGAAATGAAAAATTAAAAAAGGAAAGAAAAGGAGAATATTCACATAATCCAGGAATTCCTTTTTTTACAGCCTAGGATACATAACCTCCATTAGTGAGAACTTGAGAACTTAGAAAATCAGTGTTCCATCTTCATAATTGAGGGAATGCTCCAGCTGTATGCACAGATGAACTTCTGGGTCTTGGTGTTAAACAGTACAAATCTTCAAATATTCCTACTGCTGCTTGTGCTCTCAGCTGCCTTCCCTCAGTGATCACTGTCCAAAACCTGTGTGTGAGGAAGTCACTGCTGAGGTGAATAAAAGTTGTACCATCCAGCTGAATTCTTGAACATTAATTTTCTACTCAGCGTGATAATGGTGATGACCCAAGACAAGCAATGGGATAAGAGCAAACAGCATTCTACTGTCTGGCCAAAATTGACACCTTTCCCTTTGGCAACACCATGGTTTTAGCCAAATCACTCCAAGTCATGGCAGAAGCCTTCATGCTGAAAATACATGGCTCTATGTTCAGTGATGCATATTATAAGTAATTTTCACAGTGTCTTGCTCATTAGTAAGTATCTTAAAAATACCCCAAGCTCTCCTAGGCATTAGAAAGTACCAGAGTAGTGAAGAGGCTTGCCCAGGACACCAGGGCAATGACAGAATAAGGAGTAGAGCCTGGAGCACACATACATCCCATCTTCAAACCACCCTTTTAGTTACACTGCTTCCCAATTTAGTGTCCCAACTGGTCTAGTCATGCACAGTCCTCTTAAGCACTCGGGTTTTCCCTCATGTCATTCCATAGAAATTTCCTTTAGTAGCCTGATGAGGGAAATATTTCTAACTCCTGTTATTAATCTTCTTTTTCCCCAAAAAAATTCAGTGCACAGACCTGAAATTTTGGACCACTTCTTGGAACAGGCTCTCTGGGCCCCACATGCCTCCTTCCCCCACCCTGAATATTCCCAGCACAGCCCCGTGGTGGCCCAAGGTGCCGGATACACAAGTGCACCTGCACCAGGAGAGCTCTCTCCAGGGGCCACAGGCCAGATGACAAAGAGCCAGGGAAGGAGGCTCATAGCTGAATATCAAGGGAAAGCAGACCAAAGAATACGAAATGTTGGCAGAGGGCATGTTGCCCTTGATTGAGCCCCCGCTGGCTGGAAACCCAGAATTAACAACAACAACAAGAAAATTAGTAAGGCTTGCCAGCTGGGGAGAGACATCTGGCTAGTGATCAGAGGGGCATGTGAGTCAATTAATCCATCTCTGAGCTGGATTAGCACATTGAAACATGCTCCCCTTCACTGCTGCAGAGGGACCTGTTGAATGAGCTGTAAGGATGAATGGAACTAAAGAAATTTCATTTAGATGAAGAAAAATGGCTCTGAAGTAGTGAGTGGGTGGTTTTTACATGCCTTATGTGCTGCAAGAATTAAGCACAACTCAGAGAATTTAGGGCATGAAGCAGCCATTTGGATACAAAAGCTCTTGCATTTAAGGTCTCATGGATTTAAAATTTGTATATAGATATCCACCAATTTATTTCTCATGATTATAGCATATCCAGAAAAAAAAGATACTGCAGTTTAGGAAAAATAACTCTTTGAGTCCATTCTTTCACAATTGTGGTAAATCAAATTACTGTCTCCACAGAAGATATTCCTGGGCTCTTTTGGTATTATAGGGAATGGCAGGACTGTTGCTCCAGGGTATCATGCTGTATTTAGATCTGGAGAGACTGAGGCTCAGTCTCCACCTTCTCAGTCACTGCAGATCAATGGGACATGATCTTCTTAAATACTTTTCAGATCATCAGAGATAGGACCTGAAGGGATGACTTTGGTCACTGAGTTCAGTTCTTGCTGTCATGAACCATCAGGTCATATCCATTCTTTGGAATTCTTCAGCTACCTCTTAAATTTTTCTTTTTTGACTGTTATTTCTGCAGTCAGAAAGCTTTTCCAAAACTTCATTCCTCTGCTGTTTAGAAACTTCTTTAAAATTTCCAATGTCTGTTTATTCAGGACCAGGTTACAGTCATTTGTTCTAATTCCAGAAATGTCTTTTAATCTCCTCCCTTCTGAGTGCTCAGACCCCTGAGGTGTCTACACATGGATGTCAAAAACTTCAGCTTTCCTTTCACTAAGCTAAACACATGAAGCCACTTTGTTTCCCCTTTAAAAAGTCTCATCAGTCCACTGTCTTTTGTAGTAGTCCTTCTCTATACCTGTACCTACTTCAGTTACTATTTTCATAATAATACATGGATTATGCACAAGTTTCAAATGGTATCCTGTGCAATGGCACCAACACCACCTTATACCTGCAGAAAATACCCTTTCTGTCTGTACTCTGGAGCTGTATTCACTGACTGGGGAGCTTCCAACTTCAGGAAAGTATGAGGAGTTTCAGTCAGCACCTGGGAGCTTATACTTGAGACCTCATAGGAAAAGGCTCATGAGTTTGCTTAACCAGGGGGATGGTGCCCAGGGACAATCTTGGTGCAGCTATTAGCAAAGCAAATTGGGTGCTAGGATGCATCAGGCAAGACTTCTCCAGCAGAAGTGGTGAGTATTTTGTACTACTAATGAGCTAAACAGTGCCAGTGAAAAGACATTGACAATATAATCTTTATTGCCCATACTGAGAAATTGCTTGAATGGTCCCTGGAGTTCTTTTGGGATGTGACATTGTTCTGATAATTCATAGACATGTGTGAGACTTAGCACATAGTGGGGATCATTGACCAGATAAATTTCCAATGTGGGCCCCCTTTTCCAGAGGCTGGCAGAGGCCAGCTGGATGAGCACCCACCACTGTGGGCCTAATGACCTCACTGTGGCCTCAGAACGGTCCTACAGAGGTTTAATTCATGAGACCAGACATAGCTACACACATGAGGGTGCAGCTTCTCATGTGAAGGACTGTGCACAGTTCTGATCATCTGTACTGATGGCAGAGGAGCTCAAAGATTTCAGCTACAGCTCTTAAACAGTGACAGACACCAGAATACGCCTGAATCATTTAATGGCTAAAAGTCTCCAGCCATGGAGTTTTGGCCAGTATAACTCTCCCAGGACAGCTCCTGGGAAGAGGCTGGAGACTGTCTTAGCCCCAGCAGTATTCACAGCAGATCTGTGGGATGGGACCTTCCAGTTCTGGAGCTCCAGGGGCTTTCTCTGTAATGGCCCATCTGTCAGATGGTATCCAGACCAGAGTGGTCCATGACCCATCCTACTTGCTAAGATCATTTCAGCCAAACTGGCTCAGATGTAGTGAAGAACTACCTTGGTGATCAAAAGAATCCAGAATTAACTCCATGAGAGCAGGAAAAACTGATTTTGAATGCTTTTGAGAAAATCTCCTTTATACTCAAAGAGAAACTGTCCACAGCCCCTGGGAACTTGGTTCTCAATTCTTTTAACTGGAGCATGTCAAATAATTTCAGCTGTCACATGTCTGAGAGACAGTAAGCTTTGACACAATATGTGTCAAATATACCTTCAAACGAATGCAACACTTCTCTGGGTGGTAATGACAATTGCTGAGAGTGATTTCCTTCCAAATAAATATGAAAACTCCATAGACATCAGTCAAAAGAAATTCATTCTCCTTGAAGACATTTCGTAAGAATTGCATTCTTCCCCCTGTCTCTGCTCCCTCACGGGAAATGGCAAAGTGGGTAAGTTCAGGGCTTACCTCTCTGAGAAATAAGGAGTAATGAAAGCCCAAACCCACAAACATCTGCACATAACTGGGTTGTCTGAAGCTGACAGACATCTTGTCCCTATTGCTACTGTGTCACTCAGTGTCCATTACCAGCTACTGACTGTTGTCCAACACAGACAGTCCCCGATGTAAAGAGGGAAGGACTCCCTCTTGGTGTGTGTATGAAACCTATTGCAGTGAGCATTTCACCTCTTTAGGTCCCTTGCTTATACTTACACATTTCTTAAAATACAGTATTTGTCAGAAATTCAGTTATGTCCTCAGAGGAACCAGGAAGGAGAGTAAAAGCATTTCTCCACCTTTCTCTTCAAACACAATGAAAAGACTCACACCTAGTCCCCAGTTTGGAACCTGTTCAGATCAGAGATCCAACAAAGCAAACCCCTCTTTTCTAGGGGACCATCAACAGTTCATTCAAACAGAAATCTAATTTAAAAAGTGATCATAAATAGATATGTGTGCTTGAAAATAAGAATTTCAACAAGAAATGCAGTTAGATATAAATAGAAGACAATCTAAATTTATGGACTTCATAAATACATCCAAACTCCCTCTCAAAGCCCATGAATATGATGAAAGAACTCCAGTATTTTTCATATTACCAGTGGGGTGTATGGGACTTACAGGGAGGAAGAAATGTCCTTACAGTCACACTTGACAGAGAACTATGAATTCTATTTAGATTTCATGATCAGCAGATGATAAGTGAATCATGATGAGAGAAAAGAGTCAGTTAGGACAGCTCTAGGAGCATGAAATTGATGCAAATATCCCATTATACCTATTAAGCAATATTGGTTCAATATGGCACAGCAAGAGACACAGGGAAAAGACCAAGGAAAGACAAGCCTGGCCAAGCTGGTTGTCACCTATGCCAAGTGCCATCTTATAAGTGTTTGCTGCCAGCAAACACAAACCACCAGCAGTGGCCATCTCAGAAGTGACAAGTCCCGGATTCAACAGGAAAAAACAAAAGGGTGTTTTAAATTTACCTGCAAACTTCCCTGACTTTACTCGTCTCTAAAGGAAGCTGTGTATTCTGAAAAGAAAGTGCTCTATGTCAGAGATTTTTAGCCTTTTTGTTAGGATGTTCAGTAGAAACTCTGGGAGTATTAAAGGAGTCTTTAAAGCAGATTGTCTGCCTCATTCAGCTGTGTCGAGAAGCTGATCCAAAGACAGCCAGGAACTTTAAAAGGTGCTGGAGCTGGCCCATCAGCTTCTAGTACTAATAGGAACCGAGCTGTTAGTGTTTTTGCATGACATCCTGTAAGGAAAATCACTGGCATTTGGCTTACTCCGGAGATTTCACCATCTGTTATTGTAGAGACCCAATAATGATACAAAACACAAATAAGCAAAAAGCCCTAACACTCTGTCAAATTTAGTGAGGTCTTAAAATATTCCTGCACAGGTAGAGAATTTTGCTGGAGGACAATCAACAGAGCAACGGGCTCAATTACATCCGAGTATCCTGTGTAAGACCTGTCAAGCAACTCCCATCATCACATCTGTAAGTGAGTGTGAGTAATGGGTTTTGTTTAAATTCATGTGGTGTTTGCTACCTATACCCAGACAGATAATGAACAGATAGCAGAACAATGATCATCGAAAGGCTATCACTTAATTCTTGTTTTATTCTGCAGCTTGCCTGCCTTCATCTGTCTTCCCTTTTGAAGAAGTAAGCACGTTCCTTCTGTCTCAGATGGAAATGCAATGGCCTATTATGCATTCATCACAAGTTTTCCATTTTCCATCCAAAATCATGACAGTGATACAAATATGAAAGCCCACAGAATTTGTTTCCAAAAGCATTCAACTCCACGCATATGTGTTTAGCTTTCTGCAATTGAATTTCTTATCCCCCAAAACACACAGTCAACTTCCTTCTAAGTAGCAAATATAACATTTAAGGAGTTTATTTGCCTTACCAAAAACAATAGGTATTAAGCATGGTGGTAAGGGCAGAGCATCCTACAAAATATTGAAATAATCAGTTGGCTCGCTGCAGTTCTATTGATTTAAGAAACACAAAGGGAATGTGCTGAACAAGACGAGGGGGGAAATTAAGCTGCATCACGTGAATGCGGTAGTAAAACATCCTACATACTCTCATCACTGTCAGCTTCCCCCAGGACAAAAATATGTGCTCAGCCCTGAAAACCATGTCCTTCCAGTTCAAGTATTGGCACACATTCGTTGCCCTGGCTGTCTGAATTCCTTTGGGTTTAAGGAAGCTGTCAAAGCCTTACAAGTGTGAATGCAGTTGTGCAACTAAAATTAATGACTCCGTTTCGGCTTCCCATATTTTAAAGCTTTAAATGAGTCTTGTTGCTGGGGAAAAGATGAGGAGGAGCAGAGGGGCTGTCAGGATGGAATTGTAAGTCTTTTGGCATTTAAAATCTTAGACCTGATTGACCTCATGATGGTGTTTTAGACCAGTACTTATCTTGGTGTTGTGAAGCAAGCACACTACCTTTACCCGGGCATCAATCCCACTATACAAACTGCTATAACTAACTGGGGTATGAAGCTCAAGTGAAATGCTCCACTCAAGCAAGTAAACATTGAAAAACAAACAAAAACATTTGCATTTGAGGAAGTATTAAATGTGTTTATTACCTTCCCTCTGAGTCTGTGTAAGTGCTGGAGTAAGGAGACAGCAAAACAAGTAGCTGTAACTCAGTTATTAAATAAAATGGAAATATATGAATAATTAATAATAACTAGTGCTTGCCCGACTGGTATATGCTGAGGTTTTAGCTGGTGCTTGTCAAGGCATGATAGACTAAGGGCTGCCTGGGGAGAGGGCTTCCTTGCTGCCCAGATCCCCCAGCACACAGCACAAGCTCTGGGCTGGCTATTTTCAGTGCAGTGAGGAGTTCCCAGTACCACCCTGCTCACAGCTGTAGGATGTAGCCTGGCTTCAGAAAGCAGAGTCAGCCTGCCAAGCACTCTGCCTGCAGCGTCTGTCTACACCTGGGCCCTGGCCCAGGGGAATTCAGACTCCATAGGTGTTATTGACACCCTCATATTTCAGCTGGCTTCCCTGCTCTTCCCCACAGCCATTAGAAAGGCTCTCCAGAAAGCACTTCGGAGTAGCAGCCAAAGCCAGATTCTCCAAAAATCCCATGGGATTTTCCTAAGGAACGTTCATATGCCCAGAAATAAGAGTGAGCCCCAGAAAAACTGCTGTTTTAGGATTTTTTCCCTTATGTACTAGCAGCAGAGATAACCCCACATGCCCTATTGAATTGTTCTTCTACCAGTCTTTTCAGAGGGAGCAGGTGACATAATTCTCCAGAGAGTATCTAGAGAGTATCTCCTGTTTTACCAGCGTGCCCCTAGCTCCTGCTTTACCTATCGATGTACTCTCTCCCAGCCCAAAAAATACCTTTCCTTGCAAGATATGTCACAACACTGAAGTGAGGTGTGAGGCATGGTGCCAGCTGAATGAATCTGTCTAAAGCCTGGAGATCACGGGATTCATCCAATGGGGCCAAATTTCTACTGCCATCAGAGGCACACCTAATTTACCCCCATGCAAAGAAGAACAGAGTGTACTCACTGACATGACTGCTGTTCACTGCAGGAGCATGTAATGCAAGCATTAATCCTTAGGACACAGCTGCAAGGTCACAAAGTAGTAATTCTCTATTTTCTATAGGTACAAAGAGGCAAGCCAAAGACAGAGACGAGACAGGAACCAGATTTCAGTGTGCTGGTTTGCCTGCTAGACTGGAGCCTTTCCAAAAATTGGAAGGGGATTTTGTGTATTATATCGTGAGCCCAAAGCCACCCAAAAACAACAACAAAAAAAAAAAAAAAAAAAAACCCCAAAAAAAACCCCCGAACCCAAAAAAAAAAAAAAAAAAAAAACCAACAACAAAACAAAAAAAAACCCTCATGTGCTTTAATGAGTCATGTGTGGGAAATATGTGATGTACATGAGTTTTTCTGAGATTTGGGGAAGTCAGTAACTAAATTAGATGATTGTCATACAGTCAAAAAGTGCTGAAGGACACCATCATAGAAAATGCCAGGGTTTGCTCCTTCTCATCAACAACACAATGAGTATTCAGGGAATTTTACATGGTTCTGACCTGTTATCATAGAGCTCTTTCCTCTTGGTTCTGCTGCTGGCATTCCCCATTGAAATTAATTGTCTTTATGGACAAATAGCTTTGTAAAGGACTAGCACTGTAGCCGCAGTAGTCTAGTTTGATGCAGCACTGGTAAAGAGAAATGGGAATTCAGTGAATGTTTTTGAGGGGAAACAAATTAGCTTTGGATGATGAGACCTGAAAAAGTGTTTTGGTAGCCTAAATGATGTTTACTTTTTGCAGCTGTATGAGGAACTATTTTTTTCTTGTGTATAGACTAGGCTATACTGAAGGTAACACCCCATTGCCTGCAGCTTCTTTTTCTCTTCATTGTCTTTAGACATTCATGATCTCTGAGAGTTTTATGCTGACATTGAGAAAGAAGTGATCTTTGCTTCTTCTGCCATTGATTCAGGTCTTACTTTGTTTTCTCCACAGCTTCTCATTGCTAAAATATGGGGATGGCATTAATACCCTGTAATAAAGGGATTTGTAATTGTGGAGAAATAAAAAACCTTGTTTACCTGTCCAGCTGCTGAAAAGGAGAGAGCTGATCATAAATCCCCAAAAATAAAAAAAAATTCTGAGCATAGTGTAAGAGTTAGGTGTTCAAAACAGAGAAGTAACCTAGAGAAAATTAGTTGTTTTGTAGGTTTGCTTCCCTGTTGCCTTGCTGATCCATCTGGGACACTCTTGGTCCCCGAGTGAAGATCATGCCATTACTTTAGACTCACAGTATGCACTGAAGCACAGCTAATGCTCTCCTGTAATTGTTTCCTGAATGCTGAAAACAGCAACAAAGCCCACATGCATGCATGCACATATATGCTCACTGCTATGCTTAGGCTGATGGAAATTTTATAAATTGCTAACCCTGTCTGGAACTGTTTTGCTTCCAACCAAACATCAGCACATTGATTTGGGCAGCAGATCTGGGAGTCAAAAATGGGTTCTGTGAAACAGCAGGCTTAACAGCTGAAACCATCAAAGCTCTGAGCCTCCATGCTGGCCAGATGATGAGTTTTTAATTTCTTCTCTGTGGGTCCTGAGATGCAATAGATAAAACAGGACTAAATTCTTAAGTCATTACTGTTGGCCTTTAAATGTAAATGCAAAAAAAAAAAAAAAAAAAAAAAAATCTGCAACTTCTATCAGAAAAGACAGAACAGTTGATATATTTCTGTGGACCTCCAATAGTTGTGTATCTCTCACATGCAGGTATCTATCAACACTCCCTGAATTTCTTAGTACACCTACTCAAATTCCAAGTACTTTGTACTAGATCCATCAAATCAGAGAGGAAAGGAGGGAGGAATTTAATTTTACACTTGAAAAATTATGGATCTTTCATTTCTATGCCTCCCCACATTACACTCATATTTAATTTAAGATCTTAAGTGGTTCTAAATAAGCTTCTAAGATTCAGTTTAAGCACAAAATATTCATTCAGGATGAATGAATAATTCTGAATAGCTGGAGCAAGAGAACAAAAAGGGTTTTAACATTAACAATGGGACAGATCCATCTACAAGATAACTATGATTGACACAAATGGAGCCTCTTTCACTGGTACTTGATTTGGTCATTGCATTAGACAGTGTTTTATTCCTTGTGATTACAGTCCTAGCTCAAAACAGTCTGTTCATAAAAGAGAACATGTAGTTCAAGTCTACAATACCCCTGACTCACTGAACCAGGTGACCAGACAAAAGTCTCATGTTGGTAACTGACAGAAATTATTGAATTTATCTTGAAAAATGTGTAAGTTTTCTCTGACTGTGGTGCCTCTTGTTAAATTTGTCAAATATTTCCCATCATGTGGTTGTCTCAAGCCCTAGGTGAGTGGAAGTGCAGGATGTTTTCTGCTTGAGGCTCAGAGCACAAATAATTTGGGAGAAAGAAGCTGCTGGCTCGAAGAGGGGGAAGGCTCGGAAGAGAAACACAAGGAGGTCACAACTGGGAGCAAGGAGTGGGGTACACCTGAGAGCTGCTGAGGGGCTGAGCTGAGCAGTAATCAATGAAAGGAACAGTCCACAGACTGAAGAAATGGAACTTTCAGCTTTTAAAATGCTATTGTAACACACAAACTTCCTGCATGCCAACACCCTGACTGCAGTGCCAAGTTAACTCATCAAGTTCATGCTGGACTAACTGGGGCATGCTGTGAAGATAATAAGAGCATTTATCTGTCATGAATGCAAGCTTATGGATTGATAGATCATTTGATCTGTATGACTGTATTATGGATTTGCCATTAGCTTTTATCTTTAGCCATGCTGACAGAATCAAAAAACATATTTATTACACTTGGTGGGTTTTAATCGACTTTGCATTTTCCTGTGAGTAGAGTTGGAACACAGATAATCTGCAAAATACACTGACAATCTTCCAGTTTATTCTGGTTTATTCATATTTTTTCAAAAAAAACAGGCAAAGAGCATATCACAGATGTATCCTCCTGTAAAAGCGTTACATAAGATTTGAAGGAGAATAAACTAGCATTAGCCATAGAAGAGAGAAAGACGCAGTGCAAAAAAAGCTTATCCTCTGGGCTTGATGAAGAAAACAGCTCAGAGCTAGCAAATCAATGATCCCAGAATGAAACTGAAACACTGCCCACAGAGAAAATGGATTTGCAAAATGTGAGTTCTCCCTGTTTCACATGGTATTGCTCCTACTCTCAGAGGAGGGCTTTTAATGCTAAGGCACAAGGTTTGATACTACCAGGGCTTGATAACATCCAAGTAATGTGACAGAGGGACCAGTCCTCTGCTGGAACAGAACATCTGAGAGCATGCAGGGGAGTCCATCTTACCTAGATATCTTTGTTGTTGATGTCTCCTGTGAACTGAGTGATTATATGTGGATTTCATCAATACAGTCAATAGAGAGTAGGGTGTGAACCAACCTAAAATAGAAAGGACCTGAGGGTTCTGATGCACAGCAAGCTGTCCATGAGCTAACAATGTGCCCCAGGAGTCAGGAGGGCCAATGATATCCTGGGATGCATTAGGAACTGCATTGCCAGCAGGTCAGGGGAGGTGATCCTGCCCCTCTACTCACCCCTAGTGAGGCCACATCTACACACTGTGTCCAGTTCTGGGCTCCTCAGCACAAGTTAGACATGAAGAGGGTCCAGCAGAGGCTGCAAAGATGACTAAGGGACTGGAGCATCTCTCTTACAAGGACAGGCTGAGGGAGTTGAGCCTGTCCAGCCTTGCAGGAGGGCAAGAGGCAGCAGGCAGAAACTGACGCCCAGGAAATTCCACCTGTAATGTAGTTTGATAATGTAGCCATAAAATTTTGTGACATACCTCACCCCTGCCAGTTCTGGGCAGTGACCAAGCACTGAACAGATTGTCCAGAGAGGGTGTGGAGTCTCCCGCACTGGAGATATTCCAGAGCTGTCTGGATGCAATCCTGTGCCCTGTGCTCTGGGATGCCCCTGCTTGAGCAGAGAATTTGGACCAGATGACCCACTGTGGTCCTTTCTAGTCTCACTGATTCTGTGATTCTGTGAAATGAGTTGCATGCCAACAACTTTTGGCCATGTTGGCCTCATTGACTAAATGAGAATCTGAAGAGTCCACTCCATGCAGAAAATTCCTTTGTCCAGTTCTACAGACCCTGTTCACTGTCCATGAAGAGAAATAAACACAGTAGCGTGCAATTTATTTCAACCTATTGCAATGTCTAGAATATATTAGATTA
Source organism: Rhipidura dahli (assembly GCA_013399225.1). Taxonomy (NCBI): domain Eukaryota; kingdom Metazoa; phylum Chordata; class Aves; order Passeriformes; family Rhipiduridae; genus Rhipidura; species Rhipidura dahli. The sequence goes on from VXAC01007361.1 coordinate 26,749, forward strand.
ATCACATTCTATACTTGACCAATTCTGGGAATAAAGCTGTGCTATTGGCTTACATAACAATAGGGGAGGTTTAAAAGTTAGAGCTTGGGACACTCCAAGGATAGAGAAGTTCTCAGAGCATGCCCTGATCTTTTGAAGGCTGTTTTCCTAAGGAAATAGGGCTTATGCAATTACATTAACTGCCAATTCCAATAAAGCTTGAATGCTAGCCAGTGTCAACAAAATCGTACAAAATACAGACCTTGAAGACATTAATTTCTTACAGGTTTCCTTTTGAGGAAAAGAAGGTGTCTGAATTAAGGACTGAAGAATGAGATTGAAATCCCTTGATAAAGAAAGGCTGAAGATTGAGCTCAGCCACATAGCAAACACCAAAAAAACCCCCCTGCAGGAAACCACAGGCAAAGATTTCCATAGATAGGCTGTATCACTATTGTAACCTATCTTACATCAGCTGGAAGCTGCCAGATAATGTATCTGTCTTGGAAGAAATAAAATGCCCTGGTCTTATACTATGTCAGAAAGAAAACACTCAAACTGGAACACAAATGTCACCTGGGGATAGCCTGTGTTTGACTGACATCAGTGAAAGCTTGGCTCTAAATTCAGCAAACCCTGATGTCATGCCTTCCAGACTTGTTTTAGGCAGGCAACTTACAGGTAGGGCACAGTCAAAGCAGTCAGTGGCTTGTCTAAACCAGTGAGAATTCCTCTGGCCAGGAGTACTGGCCATCAATGACACCTTTTTATTGCAAATGAAGGTACCACTTTTACAGCCCTCTAGGATGTACTAAAATCATGCAGCCTGTGATAAGACTAGGCTGTTACTCAAGTGTTCTCTTCATTTTATATTGGAGAGATGCCATAGGATTTCCCATTTTAAATATTGTCACCTGCTTTCACAGGCCTCTCCTGTTTTCCATATATATTTTTTCATTCCTCTGTGGAATAGGAAAAGGCAGAAGATGTTGGCCATGGTGATTTTGCTTTCCTGAGATAAAGGCAGCTGGGCCTGAGCCATGAAGGGATGGTATTTCACTGCTGGATGCCAAACTTAGTGTGATAGTCCTAAAAAGCACGTAAGGTCATTCAATTTAAAACTCAGGGAACTGAAGTTCTTTCTCTCTGCAAGTTGTCATGTGGCTTAAAGGTCTAGGATGTTGTCAAAGCTATCTGCCCTAGAAACTGAATTTCAAAATTTCCCCTCAAATTCCTTCACATTTCCATGCTTGTTATCCTTCTGTAATTCCCCTCTTCCCTGTCAGTGAGACCCCCAGAACTTGTCCCCAGGCTCACCTACACCCTGAGATGCTGCTCAGCTACTGCTGGAGCAGAACCACATCCAGGGCTGCTGTTTGCTTCCTGATTTTTCTCCTTGCTCAAAGACACCTCTGCAGTTCATCCCGTGTGATGTGGGACCCTTTTCCTCCCAGAGCCATGGCACTGGCACATGGAGTAACACCACAGCCCTGGGAAAAACAGGCAGTCTCCAGAGATGGTTCTTCTCCATCATCTTCCTCTCGGTGAACAAGCTGTGGAACTGGGAGAATATGCCCTTGAGGGGAGTGCAGTCTGGTTCACAATCTGGCATGTACAGTTCCTAACCTACTTTTTTTCATGCACCTGGTCTTGTGGTTTCTAAGTTCTCATTTTTCAGTCACTGTTTGACAGGAGAATTTGAGGCAATTATCACTGAATGGTGTTCACTGCTTGCCCACTGCCACATGGATGGCTCTGCCTTCCTGTGGTAAGTAGAAATGCTGGCAAACCTGAAGTTTCTCCCTGATCAAAGCCAGAAAGTACAAGCAAAGCAGTGAAATTCTCACCTCTGGTTCAGTTTCATTAACAAACACAACTAGTGACTCTTGGCCAGTTCTTGAATTCTTTAATGGGGTTATTATTCATTCATGCTGGCCTCGGTGAAATTTGGGATACAAGTATTAATCTCATACTGCAATGAGAACTGTAATAACAAGAGAGCTTGTTATAACAAGGAACAGAGGCCACACAGAAAGAATATCCAGTCCTGATCCTCCCAAAATAAATCAGATCTAACTCCTCCTGGAGTGAAGCAGGAGTACATCCTTAGTGTGGACTGTACCTTCCAAGAAACAATAAGCCTCTATGCAAACATCCATACAAAGCATTTTTAACTCTTCCTTTACCAGAACTCTTTGTCTGCCTCTAGCGAGGGATGAAAGGAGCACAGTTAAGACCCAGGCTCGTCCTGCTTAGCCTTGGGTTCCATTTTAGATGTCTAAAATTAGACATGAACTTTCTCTGAATAGTTTTTTCCAGTTTTGTGCTTCGTCCAAAACAAAGGATCATCATCATAGAATAACCATAGAACAATTTGGGTTGGAAGAGGCATTAGAGACCTTTTAGTTCCAACCCCCCCACCCCCCAGCAAGCCCTGTCCAACCTGGCCTTGAGCACTTCTAGCAATGGGGAGTCCACCACTGCTGTGGGCAACCTGCTCCAGTGTCTCTTCACCCTCATAGCTAAGGATTTATTCTCTAGATCTTTTGTAAATCTGCTCCCTCTCATGCCCTTCTAAAAAATCCATCTCCTTGTAAACCTTTCATCTCAGCTTATGTAAGGTGTGGCCATCTGTAAGAACACAGGACAAAGTTTGCACAGGTTTTAGAAAGACATGAATTCACTAGGAATTGTTGAGGTTATTCATGCTTGCCTTTCCTCTACTTTGTCACAATGCCTGAGATTTGGCACCACAGAGCAACTGCTTGCAAGGAGAAGTGTCACAGACATGCACTGTGCTTTATCCTGCAACTCAGCTGGGCCTTCATCTGCTGCTGCAGAACACTAGCACTGTTCCAGATACTCTAAATAAAGCCTGTGTCTTTCCTTCCCCTCATTAGCAGGGAATTCCCCGCTCACACTACCAGGCCATGAATTGTTCTGGCACAGGTTTTGAGGACCAGGCTGGATGGACTGCAAATTCAGTTCTGTGGCCGATCAGATGGCTGAAAGGCCATTTACTGTCAGCACAGAAAAGAATAAAAACAAAGCCAGTGCTGGAGAAAGCTGTTTCCTGCACTGTGCTGGGCAGAAGGTGACAGACTACAAGTGGCAAGGTCCCCAGGGTTTCCTGAAGCAATCAGTGAATGGAGCTACAGTGGACCATGAAACCATGCATGGCTTTTTACCCAGTGTCGCATCTCTTCTTTCATAATTTGTGCTAAATGCCTCTCTAAATTTTGAGTTAAGCTGTTGTTGCCATAGCAATGGCCATTTAGAGTGAGAGAACGCAGAGAATGTATTGGGGGTGTGAGGTTCTGGCTCTTGTCATAAAAATCTATGTCTGCATGTACATACATTGCTGCAGAGCTGCATGAAAGGAGCCAAGCAAGCAGTTTACACCAGACCTGAGGGAGAGACAGGTGGTATGGGAAGAGGAGAAGCTTGGTTGGAGATGTTTGTTCCAGGATGCACCTGCAAAGAGCTGAGTACTAAACTGAGATGAGCCTGAGTAGTAACTGAGTTACATTTCATTTCTTAGCAGCAGAAGTCACTCCCTTGGTCAAGACAAGGCATGTTTGTTGCTGCCTTCATGAGATAACTCTTTGCAGAAACAGGAAAAATTTGCTTTCTCTGGTTTATTTTCATTAAAAATAAGCCTTGCTGCTAGCTGTTTAACAGGAAATGCTTTTCAGCAATCTACTCTCACTGTTTATACAACTTTATGTGCCAGGGCACAGGCTGAAAAAAAGTCAATAAATAATGCAGGCATTATATTACCTAATTTTAGATCCACTTCTAAGATTTTTCAACACTCCTAGCACTAGTACTTTTAGTGGTCACAGCAGGACAGATTCAGAACTTGTAAAGTTTATTCCTCACTTTATGCCACCTCTCTGTGGGGTGAGGAAACTGCTTGAATAGTTACAGCTAGGGCAAAATCCTGCCCACATCCCTGAGCCTATTTCCCTGAGGATTTTGGCAGAAGTCCATTTTCCTCTGACTAAATTTGGCTTATGAGTGGAATTAGGCATCACCTTGATCAAGTGCAGGCAGTGTCTGTAGTGTTTTGGGAATTCTCAGCCTGAGAGTGAGATTTAGATACCTGAAGCACTGATGAAGAAGAGCAGTCCGTTTGTGTCTCTGGCTGGGCTTCAAATTCTTTCAAAGTCCCACATTTGACCGATTGTGAACAGCCTTTTTAAAGTCCATAAATTCATGGCAGGGCATCGAAGTTTGACAATGTAGCCATGAAGTTTTGCGACACACCTTGCCCCTCCATGAGCCCAGACAGGCTCATGAATCAGAATTAACATTCCAGGTTCCTGTAAGAATACAGGATTTGCGCTTTGAAAAGAATCTGGGGCCCAGAAGCATCGCTATCCCGCGCGGGGTGCAGCAATCTTCCCCGAGCATCTCCTCAGAGCAGCCGCTCGGCAGGAGCAGCCACACCCAACAGCCGCTCACACACGCACGGGCGTGCGCGCACAAACGCACCGACAGCTTCGGTAATGCGGGTCGGTGGCAAGGAGGCAGAAAGGTCTTTGCACAGATTTCCACAGGAGCAGTTCATTCTTCCACACCGTGAATGATTCCAGAGGCACAGACGAGGACAATGCAAAGCTCAGGTTTAAGCACGGGAGCGGGGCAAGCACCAGAAACCAATGGTCTGAGGGCACAGGGGCGGTGCACAGGCGGGACCAGGGAATGGGGATGGATGGAGGAGGGCGAAGGCCAATGGGGGGAAAGTGGAGTGGAGAAACTTCCAGGACATGGAACACATGAAGTAGCAAGGGGGCGAAGTGGCCAGCAGCCAGCCAGGAGCATGGAACTGAGGTAGGTTACCATAACAAAACAAAGCATCCCCGGAGAGGCTTCTTTTCTCACCCTGAGCTAGACACGAGTAGCAGGTAGTAGGGACCGTCTTACCAGGGATTCTTTCTGTTCCTTGTATCTCAGGCTAACTGGCCATACCACACAAAAGAGAGACATAAACGTGAGTATTCATGAGGTAAAGCTCTGTATTTGTTCCTCAGTAAACAGCAGCCACCAGCTGCTGCTCCGTATTGGTGACATTATCTGCCTTAAAGGACACGTGTAGTGCATGGCAGGTCTGAGAGACTGAGGCTGTTGTCTTCACTTCTGTGGTACTTTCTGGTGGAGGTAAAGCAGTCTTGTGCCTTTCTTTGCTGACTGGAAAAGAGAAAGGCAAAGGGGATCTATCAGTCAGAAAACCCCATAGGCTTCAGTAGTTTACTGATTTACAATAGCTGCAAATCAGGTTCTGAAAAATTTTTAGTACGATCCAGTTCCCATAAATAGCTGAGGGCAGCTTTTGTTACCAACAAACTTCTGAGACTTTTGTGATTTAAACTATAAAGGCAGTAAGCACAATTCACAATCAATTATGTTTTATTAATGTTTTTTTTAATACATGCCACAGCCCAGTAATCATGAAGCTGTTCAACAGTGTTGTTCTAAAATCAGCTAATAGCGGGGTGTAATTTGTGGCCGTCTCTGCTCACTTACAAAACACTTGCTCCGTTAATTGTGATTTCACACTCCGCTGAGTGCTGTAGCCTGGAGGTAACATTCGTGTGATGGAAGAGTTACCCGTCTGGGCTCTGGGGGGGAGGCTGTAGACGGGGGTGGAGGAGGGAAGGATCGTTTCAACAGAGGCTACTGTTGTTAAATTTTTAATCCTTTTATGTTAAAAAAAAAAAAGAAAAAAAAAGGAAGAAAAAGAAAACAACTAAACATCAAAAAGCTGCAATCCACTGCTAAACAATTGTTTCTTTAAAAACCTGAACATTCTTTCCACGTTTTGTTCCCTTTCTAATGCTTTGTGTTGTTACCATGCACACGACAAAACAAGTGACCAGTAGGTGAAACCCTGTCTGTGTAATCAGGCACCTACCTTGACCTCAGCCTGTAAATGCTGAGGGAACCAGTCTGCCTGAAGCAAGTGCCTACATTTTCATTAGAAATAATTTCGTGCCTTTGGAGGTCCCAGTGTCTTTCTTAGACCAGAATAGGCAGGAGATACTCCTGGAGGGGCTCAAAAGTGCCTGGAATGTTGCCGTATGTTAGTGAGCAAGTTGGGCAGATCGAATTCATCCCTGAATGGGCAGCGGTGATGAGACAAGAGGTCAGCCCTGCACAGCCACAGGCAAGGCAGCAGCTCCTGCTCTGAGATGCTTGCAGTGAATATGTCAGAGGGGGAAATACTGCCTCAGTCAGCAAATGAGAAGAACCATCTTAACTTGGAAAATTTCCTTCTATGTGTTTGGTACTGCTGTGGCAAACTGGGAGATACAGCTCAGACCAGACAGGGATGGGAGCACCAACCTGGGAAGGTTTTTATTTGACTTACCACTAATTTGGGGTGAGGAGAAGTAGCCACAGAGGGGACTTTGCCCACTGCTGGTCATCACCTTTGCTATTTCAGTTTCTTCTATCCTGACCAGTGATGTAGAGAGCCCCAAGCCAGGTTTGAATGCTGCTATTGGGGGTCCAAGCCAGGATTGCATCCCATCCCAGAGTAGTCTGGGTGGACACAGAAGTCACCCCAGACACAGACAGAGAAGAGAAAGGGTTCACTCTCTGCTGCTCTGTGAGTCTGGTGTGACTCTGAGGCTGGCTGTGCTGCCAGCCAGACTGAGCTTCAACAGAAACAATAATGACAGAGGACTCTCTGCCCTCCACATATGCAAAGGCTCAGCCCTATTTTCTGTATTGCCACAATATGAGGAAAACATCTTGTCAGAGTGGCAAGATTGAAATCTGGCAGCTCACTCTGGAGTGAGCCCGGGATGCCCAGGCAGAGCACCTCAGCTGGAACCCAGGCTCACGGGGAGCTCCAGCCTCAAGAAAAACCCTGCAGGCGTTGCAGAGAGCTGAGAAGTGATTAGGAGCACAAAGCAGCAGTGATCTCTGTGTGGGCAGAAAAAAATAGATGCTTAAAAATCAATTAAGAGGGAGAGGTTAAATACGTGTCTAAAGACTAAATGCACAGATACTCCTTGGGGGGCTGTACTTTGGATGGTGTTAACTTCACTTAGTTAAGCCTCACTTGCATTAAGCACAAGTGTTACAGCTTCTCTTTGCTAAATATTTCATCCCAGGACATGACACTGAAAACATCATGGTTTACTTTGAGCAAGACTACTCCACACTTATGCCATCACCTCTCTCACCCAACATTTGACATTGCTGACCTTAGCCTGGTGCTGGTGTTCCCATGCCACCTAGCAGGAGTAATTGCTGTGACATCCACAGGTCACAGAAGCCAGCTGCTCCTTTGTCCCCGAAAGCTTTATACTCTCATTTTTCCTTTTCCACTTCTTTCTGGGACCCCACGTGAAGGCTGAGACTAAAATCAACTAACACACAATCAATAAGCACAAAGCACTTGCCTGTTCATTGCAGTCCCTGCTGGTGGGCTTTCAGCTGTCACCAATGCCTGGAAGAAATAAGCAGATGGAAAAAAGCAGTAGGATTCAGCTCAATCCAAAGAACACAGAAGGAAAGATGGTGGGACTTTCAGAGGTCTAACCCTGCATTACATCAAGATCATTACACCACAAACTGTCCAGATGGCACAATACCTCAGGCTCACAGCTGGATTTCTCAGTGCACTTGAATATACTCTTTGTCAGAATAGGGAGAAACTCTAACGAGTGAGGAGCCTGCATGGCCTCACCCAGAGCTCTGCCTCTGGTGCTCTGCTCATTGTAACTCCCTCTCCTGAGACCAAGCTCACTTTGGAAGGACTGACCCGGTGCCAAATGCTCTCATGGATTTTAACAAGTAACAAAGACCCATATTTCCACACCATATTAAGGTCCGGTGATCTTCAGGGGCTCCTGGTTCCTCACCAGGCTAAATTAATACATCTAGTTCTAATCTAATAGAGTTATTTAATATCTGGAAACTTAAAGAGTAACACACAAGAGACATCTGCTTTCCCGCATGATTAATATTTTAATTTTTTTCTGAAACAGGGTATCATAGATCTCTGAGGAGAAGGCTGGGCATCTGCTGTATGTTGACATTGTAGAAAACATAAAGCATCAGATGTTGATGCTAACACAGTACAAACAGTAACACAGTGTTCTGAATTTTTCTTCTTGTTCTAAAGTAACAGAATATAAGGTTTTATTGTAGGACCAATGATTTACTTCTACACTGACATATAATCTCTTGCTTTATATGTCTTTATACTGAAATTTCCCCTGAATTTTTAGGGCTTTTCAAACTCTTTTGCAATATACTAGGCTTGGCATGAACTTGTATGGTTTGTAGCCTCATGCTGCTGGTAATTGCATTAATTAATGTTTTCCCTGTATAGGTTTTCAAGATGAAATGAAATTCACAAAATCACCTACTTGGAAAGCCATTTTTGTCATTTTTCACAAGGAAAGAAAAGAAATCTGAGCTATAACAGCAAACAATTGAAATTTAAAGCACTTGGATTAATTTTCAGCAAAATTACATGTCAGCACCTGATTAACATTTCATGAAGGGACTTCTCCATTTCCATAGAAGAAATTTACTTGTTTTCTCCACCTCCCCACATTTTCTGCCACTTTTCTGTGGTTTGTTTGTTTCTTTGTTTTCTTTTATGTCCTGATTTGAGCTACCAGATTTCAGTCAGCCAGAATCAGGATGTGAGCAATTTGTGTGCTTGGCACAAGTCTGTCACTGCAAGGTTTGGGTTACTTTAAAAATATTTCTCTTCCAGAGGTGACGACGTCTCTAATTATAAATGGCAAGGAGATTCAGGCTTGTCTATCACTTTCTTTCTGATTAAATAAGTCATGTTATATTTCAGTGCAGTTCTCATCAGGCATTAAGGTCAAGTTCTGCTAGGGCACATACAAATGTGATGAATGTGTTGGATGATCTATGCTACTGTGCAAGTTCTCTGTGATGTCTGAGAGAAAGAAATCTTTGCATTCAGCCTCTGGTGTCAGTCTTGAAAGAAGTGCCAGAATTTTGAGATAAAATTGGAATTGTTTTAGAAATTTGCTTCCCTAAGATAAAATTTGTAGGGCACAGCAACGGCTTGGGGAAAGCTACTTCTCTGATGGTTGACCTTGGAGAAAGATCTATTGATGAAACTATTAGCTTCAGTATTTGTAAAATGCCACAAGAGCACAGGTGTGGTGGGAGCTTCCTCTGTGACCTTACACTGAGCCTGGTTCTCCTCCAAAGAAAGTTTACAAAGGACAGCAGGTGATACCGAGTTGACATATGGCTCCAGGCACCACAATAGCACATTAAAATTCTGAAAAATGCAGTATAAATCCTCAACTGCCAAGGGGGAGCCACCCACAACAAAGCTAAACATAATCTTCTCCAGCATCCATGTGGGCTCTTGTTGCATCCTTTGTCAGGAAGCTGCATAAACAGATGAGCCCTGCAAAACGCTGTGAAGGGGAACAAATGTGGGAAATTTAGGATATAGCACATGGTAGGGAAGAGAGGAAACCTCTCCAGAGTTTTAGCCCAATCATGTAGATTGGCCCATTCGTTAGTTAATTGTGCTGAAAAATAGCTAGGCAATCTGGATTGCCTCAGCACTCAGTAGGGCTTCCCATTCCATTCTTGTAACTGGAATACTGGAAAATGCATGGCTGCTGGGTGCTGGATTGCCAGTACCAAGCACTGGTGCTGGTATGATGGAAGGCATGAACAAAATTGTCATTGATATGTGAGCAATGATGTTCAATTTATAAGTCATCTGGCTAAATGAAAGATTCAACTGCAATTCTCTTTGGAGTTTGACACCTACTAGAAAAGCAGACTGAACATGCTTAGTCTGATTAGAATTCACCTCTGAACCAACCCCAGGTGGACCTACTCCATGAGCTGCAGAGGACCAGAGCTGACATGTGAATATAGCCCTGAAAGACAGATTTAGTTTCGGAGATGATATCAGTGGGATACTGAACACAGAAACCCCAGACATCCTTTCTCATTTTAGTTGCTTTCACAGAAGCAAGAATGTGTCCATCCTTAGTAAATAAGCAAACTTACACCAAGAAACAGTAAATTTGTGCAATCAACTTTTCACAGACAGATAAATAATCCACCAAAACTGATGATTCAGACCTAGAGGCAAGTAGATTTTCAAAGAGAGCAGCACAGCTGCTATTGCACACAAGGGAGTTGCTTTCACTAAGGGAAGTGCTGACAGTGTCCCCTAAGGGCAGATGTAGCTTCCCCCTGTGGACTTTCGGTGGTGGAAAGAGAGGGAGCTCTGGAGTGCCAAATGAAGATGTTTCACAAGCTGAGTGCTTCTGGCTAAAGTTCAGAGAGAGCAAAGCTGGCAGGAACCCTCTGATGCAGACATGGAAACTTTTCCCCTTCAGCCTTTTTCATGTTGATATTTTCCTTGCTTCTACACCCAGACTCTACTTCTATTTCCACCAGGGATCCAAGGGCTATAAGGGCAGGAATGTACAAATTTTAAGTACTAAGAACACCTAGAACAACACAACCCTGCCTGTAGATGATGTTACAACTTTAAATATAAACAAAATAAAAAAGAATTTCTGCTTGATCAGCACGGACTTCTTTTTGAAATACCCCAGAAACATGCTCTTAGTAGAAGATGGTACTGCAAAAGCCAGTTGGAGTGGTTAGTATAGTGAAATCACTTCAGGAAGGATATGATCAGTGGTATCTTCACCATGTTTGAGAGGAGGAATATGGGCTGTATCAGCCTGGAATAGGTATGAAATGTTTGTATATATAGTCCTGAGTTATGCAAGCTGCAGAGAAAGCATGTGGGAGGTGCACACCAGAGAGAACAGGAGAGGAACTGAGCTGCAAGCTCATCTCTGTAATCTGCTTTAAAATAGTCTTCATCACACCAGGATGTCTGTTCAGTGTCACCATAGTGACATTGCTCACTGACCACCCAGATCTGTCTCACAGCTTCCATCAGGAGTCCCACCACTGAGAAACCCTGGGTGCATCCATCCCTCACAGCCCAGAAGGGTCAGCCTTTGCATTACTGCCTTCACTCCCAACCTCTGCTCAGCATCCCTGGTCCTCAGCAGGACACTGCAATGCCCCTACACAGGCAGCAGTGCACACGCTGCCAAGTCTGATGAAGGAGAAGCACATTTGATAGCCTAAACTGTGTTTTTGTTTACTGTCTTCCATTTATAAAGAGAGGATTTGAACACGTAAAATAGGACGCTTTTCCTGGGAAGCAGGACTCTGCATCCGTGGTGTCTCCCTGCAGTCTCAAAGCCCCCGTGACAAGCTCAGAGCTTCACAGGCATTGCCCTGGGGAGGATGAGACAATTGGCATGAGTGGGTAGCCCCCACCCATGGGCAGCCCTTGCCAGGCAGTGTGTCCCCAGATAGAGCAGGGTCGTGGGGGTGAGTCATCTGTGTTCTCCAACCCAAACGGGGTTCCCACCACCTCCTCCTTTCATATACCTGGACACCTTCAACAACTTGACCAGTGTTGTCAGCACAAAGTGGCAAGGAAGAAACAGAGTAATGGTCATGCCTGTTCCCAAGCCTCACTTTCTCTGGTGGCCCCTTTGACTTCTGCAGGGACTGATCCCTTGCTGTGCGACCACTGATTCCAGTTTCCCTCAGTTCTGCCACTGTAACAAGCTTAAGTAACAGAACACAGAAATCCTTTGCATTCTTTGCTGGGCAAACCAGTCGTCCGTGTGCAATGTTGAAATAATTTTCAGTACCTTTCTGTCCTTTCTTGCTGATGTATCAGAGGCACAGATTCCTGAGGCACAGAGGAGATGCAGAGGGAAAGGTGATGCCATTTACAGAAAACAGCACCTATGAAGGAGTCAGGGAGATGAGAACATCCTCCCTGCTGTTGAGGGTAAATCCTCTGTAGCTCTAGGTATGTCCCAGGACAGTTTTGAAAACCCTTATAGAGAGCCCCATTTTAAAGCCTTTTCTTTGGGTAACTCAGTCATTCTTGTTTGTGTTGAAGGGCTGTTGAAAGCAGATTGTTTTAATGTGACCTTATAAAAGACTCACATAAAAGCCAGAAGGAGAAATAGGAAACAAAGGAGGTTTATGGTTAAGGTATCAGAAGAGCACTGAGAAAGATCAAAGTTTGATTCTTGGCTGTGCTGATGACCTTAGGTAAATGTCTCAGGAACAGGCTTAGAAGAACTTGTTTAGGAGTCTTTTCAGAATCAGTGCCTCAGTGGGAACCAGGGTGTTCAGGGCACAGTTGACCTTTCCAATGTTTGATAGTGATTGTGAGTGCCAGGCAAATCAACATCTGAATTTAGAATCTTCTGAGAATCTTATTTCATCTTTTTGTGTCTCTTTTTCTCCCACATGTAAAACAGGGAAAACCAATATTTTGCCAGTGTTATAAGGACAAATGTATGACTGTTTGCTGAGATACAGTGGCAACAGGAGCAACAGAGATAAATAAGATGGATATTGCATTAAAAAAAAATCCCAAGTCCTGCTTTTTATCCAAACTGTGGATTAGTGATGAAAACAATGGAAGTCAACACAACTGAATTATTAACCACACAGCCATTTATGTGGTAAATGTCACCTTTTTGTCTAGTAATGATTTCCAATGGGATAGTACCACTATTTTATATGCCCTGTATGCACTTGAATAATGTTTGGCAAATTAGAGTACAAAGTCTAATACAGAAAGTACTCCTGAATACAGTCAACATCATTACTTCACTTAACATTACCAGAAAACATATTTTCTGGACCTGTTTAATAAACCACAGGTGATAAACAAACTAACTTACTTAGAGATCATTTAGGGATGAGGAAGCCTTTTTTCTATTGACATTTCTGAATGGAAAATTCTGCTGAGACAGTCTGCAGCTCAGACTATCAGGAGAGCAGAGAGAGACCTTTAACAGTGAATCTGACCCATTACTGATTTATGAGAGAACAATGTTGGAATAAATATGAATAAAAAGACATCATTTCACACAATTTGGTACAGCAACATTGAAATTGTACTAGGATAAACAACTGCCTTGCAATAAGCATGTTCATTCATTATTCAGTGTTAAATCTTAATTGTTGCTTATTTAAATTTCTTTTTGCTAAGTGTTTCTAAATTATAAATAACCCTGCAACTCTAATAGTATATACTCTGTTAAGGAAAAGGTAAGTACAGAAATAAATTATTAAAGTGTTCTCTTTAACTGTTGCCACATAGTTTATTTCAGTATTGGGAGATCAAGGCAGCCACTTTAATAAATGAACAGGCATCTATGGACAAGTCATACATCTAAGTTTCATAAACAGACTTTGTGTATGTGTATTTATGTACAGAATTGTTACAATGTGATCTTCATTCTGAGGTTTGATTTCTCTCCATTTCAGGTCATTGGCAAACTGTCCTGACCTTAGTGAGAGTAAAATCATCTTAAGTACACACATCACTGCTGCGCTCTCCCTTTGATCCGAGCACTGAACTGTGATTAACATTAAAGAGAGAAAGTCCAGCTGCAAGCATTTTCATGCCCTGAGCAAGCATGAAACACGAGACTCCTTCTTGTCATGTCTCTTATTTTCCTCTTTCATATCCCTCTTGCTTATTTATCTACTTACCTTAATTTGCTTGGGAAAGAGTCTTGTTTGCCTTAAGGAGGGATGCTTTTGTGATTAAGGCATCTCCCATCTTTGTGTCTGCTTTTGCCTTTTCTAATTCTTTCCATCTCTTCTTTAGAGGCCCAGTGGAAAGACTTGTTGGCTTGTTCTTCACCGGCTTGTGGGACAGCACTTCGTATCTGGCAATGAATCAGAAGGACTGAAGAGTGCTTTTGCTCCCACCAATGTTTCTTAGAGCTGCTGAAACAGGACCAATGAAGATGTTCACCAGACTCCAAGTGCTTGCTCTAGCTTTATTTTCCAAAGGAGTTTTCCTTTCCCTAAGTGACCACAGCTTTGTCAGGAAGGAAATTAAGATAGAAGGAGACCTGGTCTTAGGAGGCTTGTTCCCAATCAAGGAAAAAGGCACTGGAATAGAAGAATGTGGGAGAATCAATGAGGACCGAGGCATCCAGCGCTTGGAGGCCATGCTGTTTGCTATTGATGAAATCAACAAAGACAACTACTTGCTGCCAGGAATTAAGCTTGGAGTTCACATCTTGGACACATGTTCCAGGGATACATATGCCTTAGAACAGTCTTTGGAGTTCGTCAGGGCATCTTTGACTAAAGTGGATGAAACAGAGTACATGTGCCCTGACGGCTCGTATGCCATCCAAGAGAATTTGCCACTGCTCATTGCAGGAGTCATAGGCGGTTCCTACAGCAGCGTCTCCATACAGGTGAGTCACAGCAGCCCCCCCAGGTGAGAATTGTTCATCTGCAATTCCAGTGAGAGAACCACTGCTTATGTAAGTTTTCCAATAAAGCAAGTCTTAGCTTGATCACCCTAGGGGTCAATCTCACGCATGATTTTTTCTGAATTTACATTAGCTCGAGTCACTCTTTAAAACACTTGTTGTAGTTCCAACCTCTGGCAGCTGTCCACTTCCTCTAGTTGTGGTGTATGCTGAGGGCATCTGAAGTCTCCAAAAATCTTAGTATTTATTTTGAACTTTGCATTTTATGACACTTCTGCAACTCCAAGCACAGATCTCTGCTTTCACATCAGTCATAACTGAGACCACCTGTGTGTCTGAATATGTGCTCCTGCCATACTGTGTGTGCATAACATGTTTCATTTTAACAACAGACATTTAAAATGTAAAAAATAAATCCTTATCTTACTTCCAGTTGCTAGTGGGATTCCCCAAGGCTCAGTATTGGGGTCAGACCTGTTTAATATCAATGGCCTGGATCAGGTGGTCAAGTGCAGCCACAGTCAGTTTGCAGATGACACTAAGCTGGGCGAGAGTGCTGATCTGCTGGGGAGTAGGAAGACTCTGCAGAGGGATCTGGACAGGCTGAATCAGTGGACTGAGGTCAGTGGTATGAGGTTCAATAAGGCCAAGTACAGGTCCTGCACTTGGGTCACAACAACCCCCTGTAGTGAAACAGGCTGGAGGAAGAGTGGCTGGAATGTGTCCCAGCAGAAATGGACCTGCAGGTGATGGTTGACAGTGGCTGAACATGAGCCAGGTGCCCAGATGGTGAAGAAACGAATGGAATCCTGGCTTATATCAGCAGTGGTGTGGCCAGCAGGACCAGGGCAGTGACCTCTGTACTGGGCACTGGTGAGGCTCACATCCTGTGCCCAGTTCTGGGCTCCTCACTGCAACATTGAGGTGCTGGAGCATGTCCAGAGAAGGGCAACAGAGATGGTGAAGAGTCTGCAGAGAAAGTCCTATGAAGGACTCTGCCTGAAGGAGCTGGGGGTGTTTAGCCTGGGGAAGAGGAGGCTCAGAGAGGACCTTATAGCTACAAATACCTGAAAGGAGATTGTAGCCAAATGAGGGGTAGCCTCTTCTCCCCGACAACCAGTGACAGGTTGAGAGAAAATAGATTTAAGCTGTGCTAAGTGATGTTCAGGTTGGACATCAGGAGGAATTTCTTCACAGAAAGGGTTGTTAAGCATTGGGACGGAATGGGCTCCCCAGGGAGGGAGGTGGTGGACTCATCATCCCTGGACATATTTAAGAAACGACTGGATATGGCACTCAGTGCCATGGTCTACATGGCTTTGATTGGTCAAAGGTTGGATTCAGTGATCTTGGAGATATTTTCCAACCCAAACGATTCTGTGATTCTGTGATCCAGTTATTTTGGGTCAAATGAAACAAGCCAGTCCCCATGACTCATAATCACAACTGAGTGATATCTTAAGCCCAGACTGATGTGGACTAAGACCTGCATCTTGTATTTCTTCATGGTCAGCTGCAGGTTTCCAAAGGCATTAAGTCCTGACAGCGCACGATGTTTTTTCAGACTCACTGTAGGATGCTTTTCCAGACTGAGCACAGGCCTTAATGACTGCACCACTGTCAACAGCACTAAGAGTCCTTCTGTACTGCAGACTATACCAGCAGTGACAGAAAGCCCACAGAACCTCATGTGCCTGTTTCATAAATAGGCCAAGAGTTCATCCAGTGTTCGTTTCAATCAGAATTACACTGGAGAATTGGTTGCTTCTCTTGTGAGGGCATTAAATCCCATCAGTTGGGAGCACGGTCTGATCCCATAGGACATGCATGAGCACAGAAGAATTTAAAGAAATTACATTATATTTCCTTTTGTATTCCAGTGTGTAACTCATCTGTTTACTCATAGTAGGGAATATAAGGACAAATCCTTACCCACACTGCAGGAGAACAGTTTCTGCAGAGCAGAGCCTCAGCCATTTTTGTAATAGGAGTGGTTTTGTCCCACTGTGGACCAGCTAGCAGAGCAGGAATGTATCCTTCACCAGTTATGTGGGTCTGATCACTTGGAGCTCAAAGAACAAATAAGTTTCAGGCCGATAAAGAGACATCTGAAGGGGAAAAATTATAGCTACAGAACCTTGGGCAGCACAGACTGTTAAGTAAATCATTATTCATTGTCTCTTCCAATCAGACAAAGAGTACATCAAATGAAACCAGCAAATGGTAGGTTGTTGTGGATGCTAAAAGCTAAATGAGTTCCAGAAGTGACTAGAAACAAAAAGAAGAAATTCTGTAAGATACCTCCTCTGGTTCAGCAGTTCTCAGAGCTACAACTCTCTGAAGGCTGGAAAAATATTTTGAAGCATCATGTGACTGCTCTATCCCACTGGTGGAGAGCTGAAAGTCTTTTTGCTGTACCTTTGCTTTGTGGTCATTGTGTTTCTTAGTCCACCCTAAATTCAAGTGTGTCCAAAAGACATGAAGATATGAGGTAACCTAAAAGACATATCTACAAAAGTAGTTAGAGCAGAGGAAATGGTACAGGCATTTAATTCCCTCCCAGAAACCCAGAGGGAGTCAGGTCACACTTCTAGAGTAGTCTGTGGACTCTTGCACAACATCTGCCAGCCCTTTGAAGCCAGTCTCTGGTGATCATTGACCAAAGACTAAATCTGTGTCTGAGGCAGTGGACTGGATGCAGCACACATTGAATAAACATAATAGAGTGTTTACAGATGTTTCATATTTCAATATCTTGAGTTTGGAGCAACTGTCCAATGGAAATTGGAAGTCCTGATTAGAGATTTTCTCATCAAGAACATGTAAAAAATGACAATATAGCTGTAAACAAGTCTGTATGTCACCCAATTTGCAAAACCTATGGAAGATGATGAAACAATATTTTTAGTTAATATTATTCTATGATCTTCCCTAGAGTTGTCAATAGTTTTTCAAACATAAGATCTTTCTTAACACAGTTCTTCAGAAAAATAAATAGTTTCACAAATCATTTGACTTGTCATCAAGCATTTTCCAGCTAGAAAAAAGTATTCAGTTGTTTATTTTCTCTTGGCATAGATTGCGTTGGCCTTCCTTCAGTCTCTTTTTTCTAGCTTTCCTCTAGATTTCACACCACCTAAAAAGGTTGTAATTAAGTCTTAGAAAAGACATATTAACCATTCACTCCTGTTGCCCATCCTGTTAAGATGGCCAGTCAGAAGTTCTGTTTCAAAAGAAAATCCCTGTCAAGAATAATAGACATTGCAGACTCAAGCCTGAAATTGTAAGGACTTAGAAGCATTAAAGACAAGCTTTTTTGTGCCATACCAGAAGAGACTACCCAATTTCAGAGCCAGTCACCTGTACAGAGTAGCTCCAGTAACAACTGGAACCACACCACTGCTGAAAGTCAAAATATTTCACCAGGCATGTGCGTGCAAGGCTCAGCACCCCCGTTCCCTGTGTTTTCAAGCAGCACTCAGGGTGCTGGATGCTTCCAGATGTAGCCCTGGCAAGCATTTTTCTTTTGCTGAGAGTTGTAAACACCATGAAGTCCACAGTGCAGTTTCTTAGCCTTAAAATAAAACATGCTGAGTTCTTCAGACGAAAATTATTTCTGCCTTTTTTTTTTTCCCCTCCTGTGAATTTGTCTTTATATTTCAATATTTTTTCTTCCCCTCCCTTCACTCTCCCTCTCCTGCCTTTTTTGTCTGGACAGCTGTCTGCCAAATCACTTCATGATGCTCCTGCTGTCAGATTTGTATTTCTTTCATTACCCTTCCACTAAGGAAAAAAAGATTCTGCTGGTAAATCAGCAATGAACACCTTCCCCACTGAGTCAGTATGTGTGATAGGCACTTTTTGCAGAGACTAAAAACAACAAGAGAATGCAGAATGCTTAATTATTTTCTGGTCAGACTAGGCTATTATCCTTAATGATGATCTGGATAATTAGTTTTTAGATGTTGTGTTTAAATTAGCAGTGAGCCCAATCTGCACAGCATTTGAGCCTTCAAAACTCAAGCCAGGATTCTTAGTCAATGGAAAAGCTCATGTTAAGGAAAAAAAAAAACTGCTTTCATGAAATAAAATTCTGATTTGAGTTGAATCTAGCATGAGGAGGTGAAGAATTCAAAATTTGGAGGGTTTTCTTTTGGGCTTGTGGCTTTTCATCTGAGTCAGGTGCACTCTTTCTTCATTTACAACAGAAATTTAAAGCATGCTTTCCTTGGAGAGATTAGCACAATAAAAATTATAAGATAAAAAGGCAGCATTCATTTGCAGAGGAGTGCCTGAATAGCCAATCCCAATTCCATGTTTAAAATACTTAGGTCAGCTCTTGTCAGGAATATGCATGTGGAAGCAGGAATACAATTATTCAAGTGCTGGATTTGTTCTTTCCTGTTTCTGAAAACTGGATTCATCTTCTGAAAATGAAGACTAGGGTCCATTCCCTGCAGACAGCTCTTAGAAAAATGAAGACATTCCTTTAGGTGGGCTGGGTTTTTAATTTCTATGTATACTGTATTCATGTGGATGTAGTTTTTTAATGCTGTCAACCCCCAGCAGCTACAGATCTCTACCATGACAGTTATTTCCAAGTTAGAGCCTCATCCAGAAAATATGGCAGAACAGAAACCAGTGCCATGCTGTCTTCTCTTCAGTTCCTTGCTGTCTCTCAGGCAAACTGTAACAAAACCACTGGAGAAGGTTTCATGGTGCATTACTGCTATCACAAAAGCTAAAGCCACTCCTAAGTGAGTGACCATCTGGCATGAAATTCAGAATATGTACTCATTTTCTGGCAGTCTTTTCCTGGCTGTCATTTCTCCTTAGCCACAAAAGTCTGCCAAGGGCCCGTGGAGCCTGAAAGCTAATCACCTCCATTTCCTTCCTCCAAGGATAAACCATCTTTCAACCCGAGGCTTAACAATAGTTTCTGACTTCTATCACCACTGAAAATGGTGTAAAATCCTTAAATGAACCAAATGCAAAAAAAAGAAACAAAACATAACTTACAAGGCTCTGTCCCACTGTGCATGGACCCCACAGGGATGTGGGCAGGAGAAATGTGCAGGGGGTTGCAGGGGTTTGCCAGGCCACTTGTGCCATTTGTGCTGTGCAATGACAGCCTCTGGTGATTTTGTGCTTGAAAAAGTAAACCAGATCCTTATTAAAAAATCTCTTCTGTGAGATGGACCACCTACCACCAGCATTTAAGCTACACATGGCACTTGCCAGCTTCCATGTGTCTCCTTTAAACTCTCTCCCTCTTTTATCTCTGTTCTTCCTCTCTCTCCACTACCTATCAGCCAAATCCTTGCTGTTTGTTCCTCTCTTTATTTCCATTCCACATTCAGAAACTGAACAGCCACTAGGCTGAGATTTTCAAAGTGTCCAAAGAACACTGGACATTTCTTTCCTGGAGATTTCAAAGGAATAGGGGTACTTCCCTCTGGCTTTTTTGAAAATCCCACAGTAACTGATTTCTTTGCAGTCTTTTTGATTTGAGTTTGGGATATTTTTTTTTTTTTCAGTGTGTTGCATTTTCTCCTTTTGTTAAGGGGAAATTATATAACTTTACAGGGATGGATAAGTAACCACTGAGATCACAGGTAAGAAGGAAACAGCTCTACCATACAATGAGAGAATCATAGAATCATTAAGGTTGGAAAAGACCTCTAAGATCATCCAGTAGGACCTTTAACCCAGCACTAGCAAGTCCACCACTAAACCATGTCCCTAAGAGCCACATCTACATGTTTCTTGAACACTTCCAGAGCTGGTGAATCCATCACCTCCCTGGGCAGCCTGTTCCAATGCCCAACAACCATTTCAGTGAAAAAATTTTTCTTAGAATCTAATCTAAACCTCCCCTGCCTCAACCTGAGACTCTTTCCTTTTGTCCTATCACTTGTTACGTGGGAGAAGAGACCAACCCCCACCTGGCTACAATCTCCTTTCAGTGAGTTGTAGAGAGCAATAAACTGTTCCAAGTGGGAAAGGATGTAGCTGCAAGAGAAAGTGGCCAAAAACAGGAACTATCTAGGGTCACCTGGACATCACCTACACTCATTCGACCCCTTCTGACTAGTACTTACTCATCAGCTAATGAGTCTCAAATAACCATATTTACCACTGATAGCTCTTTTAAGTCCAGAAGCAATTCCACGTTCCTTTAGAACCAAGAGCCCCAGTTTTAGTACCTTTCTGATCGTGTCTGTAGTGACATGAGTCACTCACAGGCAGGTGTATGAAGTCTCAGAAGAGAGTTGCACTCCTCATCCAAAGCAAGGTCTTCTGCACAGGCCTCTTTTCAGGGTGCGACTTTAGTGCCCAGCTTACTTCACTTCAATAGTAATGCTGTATGGAGGCAGAGTGCATATATGACAGCTCACTGTCCCATCCCTTGCAGGAAAAAAGAAAAAAGATTTCCAAACAATTCCTTCAAAGCACAACATTTCTCTGCATGCCCTCCATGGTTTACTTTTTGTTGCACAGGACAGACACAAATATAAAAAGAAATTCCCAGGTCCTCTGCAGAAATCCTAGCAGTTACTCTGACAGTATTTTTATTTCTGATGTTCATTTTGCAGATGAAGTTATTTCACTGTTCAAACACTGCTTCTCTCTGTGTGACAGCTACTGAGTCTGCCACAAATATTTAGCTATATTTTTCCCAGCATCATTGCCCAAATTTTCGATAGAAGAGCAAGACTCAAAATAATGTTTCCTTCAGCCCTCTCTAACAAAGAATGCCAGACGTTTGTTTTTTTTTTTTATATATAATGAATTATTTTTTCCTGAGTTACTGTTTGGAAGGAATTTTGTTAAGAAATATGATTTACAAACTAGGAAACAGCCTTCTTAATACTAAAGAGTAAGCTGATGGAAACCACTGCTTCAGTCCTGCAATGCACCAGAAGATTCCGTAGGAGAACAAGCCAGGCTGGGACTCCTAAATAACCTCACTGCATCTAATTAAGTTCCTTGCAACTGACCTTTAATATCCCAGTTTAAAAACTGGGATATTGGCATTCTCACTGACCTTCTGGGGTCAGTGCTTGAAGTGCTGCTGAAGTTAAGTTGGTGCTTTCTGCCACAGGTCATGACACAGCCCCTGTGCAGTCACTGCCTTCAGTATAATATCCTTCAATTATAAAATCCCAGAGATGGCACCCATGGTTTTAAAACGGGCTAGGGGGAACTGATGTTCCAGACTGATACAGGTTTTTCAATTCTGAAAGCTGTGAGGCCCTTAAGGCCCTAATTTCCCTTTGAAAACTTATTAGCTTGGAGTGAATTTTTTTCTTGGGTCCAAACTGAGCAGCTGTATTTGCATCACTGAACTCTTCTCCTCCTCAATACTCCCAGATCATGTGAGTATGTCAGAAGTGTCCAGACTGAGTCACTCTGGGTCACACTGTCCCCAGGTAGGAGCCTTCTAAATCCCAAGAGAACAGGGAAAATTATGGTGGGGCCCAGCTTTTCAGTCTTGCTCATATTTATTGCCAGTGATACAGTCTGGCAGCTCAGTAGGCTCTCAGCCTGCTGGGCTGTATCTGCAGAAACATGGCCAGTACGTGGATGGAAATAAATATTTCTGTTTATTCTATTCTCATTGGACCATATGTAGAATATTGTGTCCAACTTTGGGTCCCTCAATAAAAGGATTATTCAATAAATATGAATATAATCATGGGGAGGAGGGTCTGGAGCACAAACCCTACAAGATGAAATTGAGGGAACTGCACATGTTTAGCCTGGAGAAGGTTTGGTGTTAACCTAATATCAGCTTTTCAGTATGTACAGGTTTGTTCTCAGGAACACAGAGTAAATGCCTTCATCAAGATGATGCAGGAACAGAGGATAGAAGAAAATAGTTATGAATTCAAAAAAGAGGGATTTTAACCTGAGAAAAAATGTACTTCCCAGGAGCTGAGACCATGGGGAGACTGCCCAGGCCAATGGAGACTGTTGACTAGAAAGGTGCCTCATTTAGACTTTACATGAGGTTTATGCCTGCCACCTATCACACATCCACATGCCAGCCCATTCAGAACCAGTGTTTCTTTCCTGCCTTTCTAAAAAAGCACTTTCTGCCAAAATTTTGGTATATTTTTAGGTTTAAGAAAGAAGAAGGATTTAAATAAGTAAAAACCCCATGTATTATATATTGGAGTGAATGCTTTAGATGCAGTTTGACTTCCAGCTACGCAAATAATAACAAAAAGCCCACAAGATAGATTACCAACATTTAGGAACAGGATACAATCACACTGGTAGCAGTGCATGTTGCTTCAAAGAAAGAGCTCAGGCCCTGTGTTATAGCAATGATCTAGAAATTAAGAAAGCCTTGGGACATAGCTTTGTCATGGCCTTGCTGTGGGAATCCGGACTAGCAGTTTATTCCCAGAAACAGAAAGACTTTCTCAAGTTCAAAGGCAGCAACAGAATCTCCATTAGGACAGATTGCAGCTCAGAGAGACAGAAATTTTCCCAGTTTCTCAAAAGAGACAAAATTCCTTTACCTCAATCCTGTTCTGCTCCACAGCTTAATTTTTTGTCTCTTCAGAGTAGCTCTTGCCTGTCTCAAAGGAGCTCTGTGAAATTAGATTCATTAAGCCGTGTTAAGTGCCATGAGATTCTCGCATGGTTAAATTTCAGAAGGGCAGAGAGCACTGTCGTCTAACTAGGGGCCTCCTCTGTCTTACAAATATGTGATACACACTTGTGTGTTATAGTGAAGAAACCCTATCTATTCTAGAACTTTTGAGATTTATCTTTTCTTCTTTTCTCCAAAATGTTTCCTGCATTTTCCAGCCCCACACACATTCAAAAAAATCCATGGAACAGGCTCCGGGCCATTAAAAAAAGGAAATTTTAACAAAAACATCAGAATAAATCCTACTGCCAGGAAAAAAAAAAAAAAAAAGAAAAAAAGTCTACTAATGCTAAGCAAAATGTTCCATGAGATTCAATAAATCATAGGAGAGATCAAGGTTACCAAGACATAGAGGTGTTACCAGTATGTACCCATTTACCAGCACAACTCTTGAATGGCCCCAAATACACTCAGAAACCAGGTTCATGTGTTTGATACCTGTATCTAATTCATGACTCCTTGCAGGTTGTTATTCTGAAGCCATTTTCAGTGCTTTAAACAAGACTGGCAATTTCCCCCAAGCCTTTATCCTGCCCCTGCAGCTCAGAGAAGCAGAAGTGGCAGATGCGGCTCCAGTGCTGGGAGAGGGACACTGGTATCCCCTGGCACTGCCACAGCCACTCCTTTTGCAGGATTCCCTGGTGCAGTTCATCCCTGTGGAGGGACGTGGCTGGCCCTGGACTCACTGCCATGCTCACATTGGGCAACAAATCACCCTCCATCCCAGCAGCTGAAGTGAGAGCCAGGTTTGCCTGGGGATTGGGCACTTTACCACAGGATAGGGGCTGCACTAATGAGCCCAGCAGTGCAGGGCAAATAAAGGTTTCCCATCACACTGAATGCTGACTCTGTCGACACACTCTGTTCACAGCAAGCTGTGCAAAGTGGCTGTTTTGGTTTGCAGATGTAGAACATCCAGACTTATCTTCAAAGGCATCTGCAAAGCCCACCAGCTTTGACAGTGAGAAAACCTGGCTACTACTGCTACTTAAGTGCCAGCATATGGATTTCAGGACTAATTGCATGCACCACGGCTTGATTAAATTGCTCCCTGGAGTTTTGCCAGAATAAATTATTTCACTTAGCAAAAGCTGGGTCTGCACTGCAGTTTCAAAGCTGTGCCACACATGCCAAGGCAGCACGGAGCTACAGGGAGGTGTGCCTCAGGTGGCTCAATCTCAGTGCACATAACTCTGGTTTACATTCCACTGTCCTCTACTACACTGAGTAGACACAGTCTTAGATATCATCTCCTCTACCTGCTGCCTGTGCTCTTCTCTTGTTAGTCTCTTAACGAGGACAATATTTTTATAATCAAATACCCAGATCAGCATGGAAATGGCTGGGAAAAGAGACAGTTCTGAAATCAGTTGCATCAGCTAAGTGCCTGGGACTTGAGCTTTTTTGAAAAACTAGTCTCTAATATCAAGACATTACAATATTCCAGAAAATGCCTGCTTGAGAATTTCAAGAACAGTGTCCTGATCTGCATAACAGATACAACTTCACTGAACTCCATGAGCAGTAGTAGTTTTCAGGGATAATTGGTGCCACTATCCTTTATGATTAATCAGACTTCCTTATACTTTTTAATTTTTAGTCCATGAAAAATCTACCATCTGGACAGCTTCATAATGAAAAGCTTTACAGCCAACAGCTGTAAAGACATGAAAACTTTCTTCTCCCCAGAGCACAGGAGTCAGAAATGCAGCTGTTTGCAGAGACCCTGGAAGTATAGTGGCCTCCAAGGCTGAGGGCCCCTGTGTAAACTGGCAGAGTAGTTCTAGGGATGCTTCTTCTGCTTAGACTAAAAGGAAAAAGAAAAAACAGAACAAAACAAATAAACAAAAATATTTAAAAAAAAAAAGAAAAAAACCAGAAAAAAATTAAACCAAACTAACTATAAAGCTGCTATATTTTTAGGAGCACTTTTCTGTAAACCTAAGGGTTGTCTACATACTGAACAGCATTACTTGAGCTGCTGAAAATGGACTTCTTCTTTAGCCAGTTTGAGGGGGAAAATGCAGAATGATATGTGTGCATATCTTCATTATGGTTTAGCACAAATAAAATAATTCCTGCTAGAATAAACTGAGGCAAGAATAGCAGTTCCAGCCCACACAGTTCTTCAGGAAATGTTCCAGAATAGCTACATGGAGTAGATTCTTATTTCCAAATCAGAGTGCTCTTGAGAGAGGACATGTGAACCAAACCATGTGGATCTGTGGCATGTAATCAAAGTTACAAAACCACAGGGACTTAATGATGCTCAAAAAATCCATTGTACCTTGGTGACCAAAAAAAAGCCTCTCTGCCCATCCTGTTGATTTAAAGCTGTTCATTTACATCACCACAATGCAAATTAAATCCCACACTTCCAGTATAAGGGGGTTTAATGCTTGTTACCATCTAGCAGGGAGGTTAAGAACACACCAGCTGCTTTCTGAGGGACCATAACTAGTTCAGCCACAGCCTTGTGCCTGTACCCCCTGGCAAAACTGCAGAGTGTCGGCTAAAGGTCAGGATACTCCTTCCAGGCACTGCAGAAAAGGTTTTATTTTGGTTTAAACTAAAATAAGCCACTCCCAGTGATTTATTTTGTGAAGGCGAACTTCAAGTCAACAGCTACAGCTGAGGTGCCAGGACACTTGGTCTTTCCTGGTGTTTTAGAAGGACAGGAGGACAAGGACCTCTTGAAGTCCTCAGTTCCATGTGGCCCAGGGCTTGTGAAAGTCCCTGTACACATATGGCTGGCAGCAGAGTCTGGCCCAAATGAGACTACACCTGTTTACAGGGGGAGACTGAGCTCCAGCTGGGCACTAGTTCAGTGTCTGCCTTTATAGAATCTAAATATATAAAATCCCAAGTCATAGAGGTTGCTGAAAAGCAATAAAATTCTTCCTTTTCTTTTTTTTAATCAGACTGTCTTAATTTGCTACTGGTGTCTGAGCCTTCAAAATTTGCCTGTTCTACAAGATTTTTTCAAAACAGTCCTTTGCCTTTGAATTCTTAAAGACAATCTTTGGTCAAGAAAACATCTGGAGAAGATTAAAAAAATTAAATGATTGGGCAATATTTAGTAAGTTTCCCTTGGGAATCTCAAGTACGCTACTGCAGGAATCTCAAGCACACTATGGCTTTTCAAAAGGTTTCATCAGGCTCTGCTCCAAGATTAGCTTCAAATTTAATTTACTGGAGACAACTTGTAGTCACCAATCTTCCCCTTGTTATTTAAGAATCCATCATAGGAAAAAAGTGCCATAACCCTTCTTCATTCCTTTTCAGATGCAATCAAGAGTTGCACTTCTGTGAGAGCAGAGTAGATTTGGAAATATTTAAGCACTGGACATAGCAATACGAGAGAAAAAGAAAAAAAAAAAACCAAAAACAGGACTTTGGACCACATAAATCAAACCAGAAGGGCTAATAGAGATTATTAAAAGTTTTTATTATTTATTAAAAACTGCAGGTCAACATGATATTAGCTCAGTTGGGTAGAGCGTGGCGCTAATAATGCCAAGCTCATGGGTTTGGTCCCCATATGGGCCATTCACTAAAAGCTCGATTCGATGATCCCTGTGGGTCCCTTCCAATTGAGACTATCCAGTGATTCTGTGAATCTGTCATTCTGTGGTTCTGTGACGTTGTGCAACACTTGCAGAGTATTAACATGCAACAAACATTGCCATCTCAGCAGGTCTGCACTCAGAACATCTCAGAATAAAAGTTTAAATGAGTAAAAAATAGGAGAGGTGGGGACTTATCTTGTATAACTGAGACTAGAAAGCTCTGCAAAAGGCCTGTATATTTGTGATATTTGCACAAAATGGAAATTTATGTCTTACTAGTGCATTTGGTTATCAAATACAACAAGTCTTGAAGAAGATGTATCCCACTATGCAAATTTTAAGAATTCAAAAGCAAAGGCATGCAAATCCTCAGACCTTAGTAAGGAACACTTACTGAAGTCTGAAACTGAAATTCATTGTCCATTTGTGTCCTATTATCTGTTGTTTAAACAGGCTCAGTTTCACAAAAACAAAGGTCCATTACAATCCCAGCAGGACCCAGGGAATTAACTGGGCATCAGAACAGTTTTTGTGCATATGCTGAGTGCAATGCCCTCCCTGGAGTTTGTTATCAACATTCCCTATCAACACCCTCGATCTGTGATCGTCAGAACATCTCTCATTAAAAAACACTGTCAATGCCTTTCCCTAAATATTTCTGTTCTGTTTTATAAATACCACTCTTTAATAATCTGTGCTCCCCCCTCTCCTTTGTCTCTAGGTGGCAAATTTGCTCAGACTCTTCCAGATCCCCCAGATAAGCTACGCCTCCACCAGTGCCAAGCTGAGCGACAAATCCCGCTACGATTATTTCGCACGGACAGTGCCCCCGGACTTCTACCAAGCGAAAGCCATGGCTGAAATCTTGCGGTACTTCAACTGGACTTACGTGTCCACAGTGGCTTCCGAGGGAGACTACGGGGAGACGGGCATTGAGGCCTTCGAGCAGGAGGCGCGTCTGCGCAACATCTGCATCGCCACCTCCGAGAAGGTGGGGCGGTCCAACATCAGGAAGTCTTACGACGGCGTGATCAGGGAGCTGCTGCAGAAACCCAATGCCAGGGTGGTGGTGCTGTTCATGCGGGGCGATGACTCCCGGGAGCTCATCGCGGCCGCCAACCGCTTCAACGTGTCCTTCACCTGGATTGCCAGCGACGGGTGGGGAGCACAGGAGAGCATTGTCAAGGGCAATGAGCACGTAGCGTCCGGAGCCATAACCCTGGAGCTCGCCTCCCATCCGGTTAAAGAGTTTGACAAGTACTTCCAAAGTCTCAGCCCTTACAACAACAAACGCAACCCCTGGTTCAAGGATTTCTGGGAGCAGAAGTTCCAGTGTAGCCTGCAGAACCGGAAACCACATAAAAAGGCTTGTGACAAGCACTTCACAATCAACAGTTCCAACTACGAGCAAGAATCCAAGATCATGTTTGTAGTGAATGCTGTGTATGCAATGGCCCATGCCCTGCATAAAATGCAGAGGACTCTCTGCCCAAACACCACCAAACTCTGTGATGCCATGAAGCATCTGGATGGCAGGAAGCTGTACAAAGATTATCTCCTGAAAGTAAACTTTACAGGTAATAACTCTTCTTTTGGTACATGCAAAATGGCACTGTAATTAAGGAAATGTTCATCAGTCATGGTAACAGCTATCCAAATTCCTGGTAGTAACTATTTTCACAGTTCAGAGGAGGCTGGTACCCAGGCAAGGTCACTCCTGTCACAAGAACACAGAAAGGAGAAGGAAGAGGAGCATGGTGAGAACCCTAAACAAACAGCTCGGTGCTCCTCCTGTTCCAGCAGAAGGAAGAGGTGAAGGTGGCAACAGCTGGTCTTGGCAATGTTGCACTCCATCCTCTGAAATTCCGCACACCAACACCCATTTAATTCATAGCCATTTTGGGCATGTCTGAAAGCCAATGGTCCTTTCACCACCTGCTGTACCAGGCAGCTGCCTGCTATTCCCATGCCAAGACTTGGCCTTCTCTCCCTCGCTTTGCAATGAATTTACATAATTGCTGGACCATGGCCAATGTCCTTGCAATAGTAAAGTAATAATTCCTGTCATAGAACCAGATGTATATAAAATACTTAAATATATGGGATAGTGCCATTACCTCTGTTACAGAACTACAAGCTTAATGACAGTGTATAAAGAAGCTACATTGAACATGTGCAGGAGATGAGGAGGGTGGTCAATCTGGGAGTGATATGAGCAGACTTCATGGGAACTGGCTGCACAGCACATGGCATCTCTCTGGTTTTGCCGTCACATAGGGCTGAGTTTAGCTTTTTTATTAATACTATGCCATAACAACATTACACCTTAGAACAGATAAACAGATCTACAGAGGAAACAAGTAAAGTGTAAAACATCCTGTCTTTTAGTTGCTACATATCTAAGTTTCTTCTGAAGCATCTAGGTTGAGCTTGCATTTCTAAGTATTATTAAACTGATATTCTCGACTGACTGAGTTGATAGTAAGGAAACACCATGCTGTGCTTTGTGTGAGAACAAAATTCCAAGAGGAATTGAAGGATAAACATGTGTAGGAGGCAGCATGCTCAATCCCAAGAGACCTTCAATAATTGTTCAATGCTAATAACACTGGAAACTATGTAAAACTGTCAAACTGGAGCTTGAACTTTTCCCTCCTTAGAGGTCTTCTCAGTGTTTCACTCAGATCACCCCTAGATCTGAGTCAAACCACATCCCTGGTGCTTCACCAGCTCCCAGTGGGGTATGGCTGGTGTAGCCAAGTGCTCAAATCAGAATGAAACCAACTTTTTGTGTTTAGACTTGTGTAAATTAAGAAGAATCCTTTCTCCTTCCCTTTGTCACAGCACTTACAACATAGAAACTCTTTTCTTGTTTGCCTGCACTTATCCTCAGAGATACTTGAATGTCTTTAAATTGTTAAAATCAATTGGTTTGAGGAGGACAGCACTTCATGGGAGCTGGTTCCTGGCATACTGATCAGGAGGGAAGGCAGTGGTGTGCTTCTGTCCCTGCCAGGGAGATACTTTAGGACCATAATGATCTTCCCAAATGAATAGGCACTTCAGTATCTTAAACTTCAATTATTTTGAAGATTTTTCTGACACTACAGGTATTTTTATGGGCTTAAATGAATACACTATTAATAGATTCCAGCCTTAAGACTAAGCAACTTTAGTTCAAATATAGGATTCTTAATCATTTTTCTAACATGAAGATAAAAAAAACACCCAGGCACTTTTGCACTCAACATCTAGAAATGAAGGCAAAATAACCCCAAGTTCCTTTGGCCAAAATCTCAGGAAAATTTTTATTTACCTAGAGCCAGAAAAAAAAATTTTAATTTTGACTGAAATATCTTTTATACTTTTCTAAATTGGAAGTTGAAGCTGTTCAAGCTGGAAGAAAAAATTGAAGCCTGTAATTTTTCAGTTTCAAAAACAGAAGGCTTCTTTTTTTAACCAAATTAATTTGATTAAAAATCAGCATAGAAATCTTTGAAACTCTGAAGAGGTTTAGTTTCCATTAATTTTCATTTCCAACTTAAAATATTAAGAAACCTGTCAAGTTCTTTTCCAATGGCTTTGTTCCATATATATTTTTACCAGCTTACAACATGATTTGCTCATCCCTTTTCTTTATTATTAGTTCTTCCATTATAATGTGTTTTAATGTAAATTGTTTTTTAAGCAGGTGAGTGAATTTATGTAGAGAGTTATTCAGCAAATCTTCTGTGCCTTCTTTCAGAGAGGTGTGAAAAATTAATACATATGTGAGATTTTAATACATGTAAATCTTGTCATCAATTTCTGTGGGACCAAGAGCTACCCTTTGCTCTTTCCTGGCTTAAGAAAGTCTTTGGGTGTGTTGTTAATGCAATATGAGCATATTCAAGCATGGTCTTGTTGCATGGTTTGACCAATTTCCACCTCGAAACCTGAGGATGTTTTCTCAGTGCACAGGGAGGGTGGCAGGGAAGTTACCAGCCCAGCAGCTACACTGCAACCAAGTCAGGCTGTGGATTTTCTCTTTGGTTCAGCCTGGGTAGTGATCCACACCCGCCACAAGGAAGCAGCCAGGAAACAGAACACTGACAGCCTTATCTGCAGGCACACGAGCAGCTGTTTAAGCAATGCCTCCTCTGCTGAAAGGCAGGGGTCCACGTAGACAAGCCCTGCAAACATAAAACTTCAGGTTTCTGTGAAAGAAATCTGGCAAATGACCCTGAATGTATTGCCTCAGTTTCCTGGAACGTGGTGTATTTCACACACACCAGTCTGAGTAAATGTTCGGGTGCATTTCTATGACTGGTGTGGGATGGAGCAATTTTAGACATCTACCCTTCACACTCAGATTAGTTTTGATTAGTCTTTGATTACAATTAATGGAGGGGATCAGCCCTTACAGAGTGTGCTCCAGCCCATGTGAGGCATTATTTGCCTCTACGTCTCTTGCTACTGACCACAGATGGAGTATAGAGTGATTCAGGTTTATTTTCACTTGCCATTTAGCTGGAAGCCTGAAGTGAGACTCTCAGGTACAGCAATAATGTGATTTGCAAGGAAATACCAAGGGACCAGCTAACAGCAGGGTAGCTGTAGGGGGCTGGCCAGGATTTGTGCATCCTTGTGCTGCCACTGGTGCTGACATGCTGTGTGACAGGTATTTCACTAATATCTCTGCACCCCTAATTAATTCTCCTTTCTCATTAAATTGAAATAACTCCACAGACCTGCAGTGTGGCATGAAGACAGGGTGAGATTTCACTCCTTATTGTCTGTGAGATACACCAAGCACATCATTTTCTTGCAAGACATGTATGACAAATGTTGTGATATCCTTAATCCTTTCAGCAAAGGAAAAAAGAGACCTGTGCCTAATTCCAGCTTCCAGCAGCAAGATGTGAGAATGCAAAGCCCAACCCCTAGATAAATGCACTCACTCTATTTCAGTGCTTGTTTGGCCTTTCAAAGAGATACAGGCTGGTTCATCTTCTTGATCTTCTCATCCTCTGCGTTCCCTCCTGAGGGCACAAGTGCAGCACTTGATGTTCTAAATCGTGATGGTTTTCTGCTGATAAAGAGATGCCGGTTCAAGAGGCTGTTAACTTGTTTTACTAGAACAACAAAGAAGTGCTGAACAAAAGTAAAGGTCTCCATGGCAGAGAGCACGGACTAAACTCAACTTCTCGCCATACCCAGCCACTGCCTGCTGAAGGGCAGCATGCAGAGGGACTCCTGGGAGGGCTGTGAACCCAGGGATGGACCCACACACCCAGCAGCCTCACAAGGGTGGAGGGGACAGTGCAGCAAACAGCTTTGCTGACTATTTTAGCTTGTTTAAGCCACCAGGATGACACAGAAAACAGCCATTGCCCACAGCACTACTGAGAGCCTCATGTTTGACAAGTGCCAGGACAGTGCAAGAGGGGTGTCCGTCATCTGGGATAAAAAAGTGACAGGATTCTGCACAGCTGTGCCCTACATGTTGCTGCCTGCTGTAGCTGCTCCTCCAGGACATTGGACTGCAGGTGAGGAAGGGTAGCAGTGACATTGAAAGACCAGCATCAGCTCCATCTGGCCCAGGGTTGCTTATCTGGCTGTGCAGGATAACAGCCCTGTCAGCCAGGAGTGTGGGCCTGGGCTCCAGCTTTTCCCACCCCAGTTTGCAGGGCTGATGGTATAACAGGGCTACCTCTGCCCTCAGTCTAGTGTGGGAGCATATGGGCAGAGAGGGGCTGGGTTTTGGGATTAAAGCGTGTCCACCTGTCTCATGCAGCTCTCTGAATCTCCACAGCTAATGGTTGGAGGAATTTGGCTGAAGTAGTAGACTTGGGAAAAAGACATTAAAAATTTTGGGCAGTGCACGTTTAAAGTACTCAGTGTCTTTTCCTATACCTTTCTTCCTCCTGAGCTACCAGAGTCACTGTCATGTCCCTTTCTGTCTTGTGTTCAGAAATCCACCTCTTCTACAGCAAAGCCTGTATCATCAAAACTAGCTTATCCTGGGCAAATCCTCTCCCATGGCTAACCAGAATGACTACTCCAAATGAGTAAGCCAGGTCTGATTTGTCCCCTTTCCTCCACTGGCCTTTTTGACAAAACCTCTGTTTTCACCTGGTCTTACATTTCTATGTGGTTCATTTTTTTTCTTCTCTTCCTCCTCACTCTGCCCCAGTCAACACTCAAATAATATGAAGCAGAAGCCCAAATTCACTTTCTCCTTTATTCTTGAGCACTGGTGACTTCTGTTATGGGAACACAATTTCACAGACCATTTCTGTCATAACTGTTCCATCCAAGTAAGAAAGAGCTTAAGAGTCATGATCTGCAACGAGCAGATGTCACCTTACTTCTGAGCACAGCAGCACTGCATGGTCCCTGATCTGGGATTTAGCCATAAATACTTCCTGTGAAAACTACACTTCAAAACTCAGTGCTGAGCCAGGCTGTGGCCCTGCTACTCCATCATCTCACCCAAGGAGCTCCTTCCCATCGGGTCAGATCCCCCTGGCCTTCAGCACTCAGTCAGCAGTGAGGTCCTCGTGGTCTTCCTTGTGATGCTTATTTGTAAAATAAACCAGAGCACGCTTTCAGATGAAGGTAAAGCTCACATGGGCAGAAGGCATCCAATACCTCGTTAATCATAAAAGTTGTAAAAGTGTAATACATGATGGATTTGTAGCTAATAAAAGCAAGGAAAATGTAGAGTGAATTCCCCAAGATACTAATTAAAAATATACATGAAAAAGATGTCTAGGATTTATAGGAAAAAAATTACTGCCTTTCTCTGGGACCAAAAATGTGTCATAGTGTTTAAAATCTTGCAAGCAGCTAAGGGACAGTCTCTGAA
Source organism: Rhipidura dahli (assembly GCA_013399225.1). Lineage (NCBI taxonomy): Eukaryota > Metazoa > Chordata > Aves > Passeriformes > Rhipiduridae > Rhipidura > Rhipidura dahli. The sequence continues at coordinate 60,148 of VXAC01007361.1, forward strand.
AGCACACTTGAGACTTGCTGTTGCAGAGCAGAGGAACAGTTGAACCTGCACAGTAATTTCCCATATTCTCTCTGTATTTGGGTTACAGTGGTGTAAATACACAGAGAGCTGCAGTGAGATTTTGATGGCCTGGTAATCCTGGTGGCCCCATCTACTTTCTCCTTCCTCTTCTCTTTGCAGGCCTCATGGGATCTGCTGTTCCTTCACTTTCAGTAAATTTACCCTCCAAGAGTAAATAAGCTAATCTCTACCTAGTCCTCCTGAAGATTTTAGTATGTGTATATATTAATATATTTATGTACTTTGTTTATGTATATGCACTTATACAAATTTTTGATTGTGTATGCTATAGATTCATAATATATAACATCATAAAGAATAAAGCAGGTTTGGTGGTCTCTAGTCTAACTTCCTGCTGAAAGGAAAGGCAGCTGGGCAATCAGACCAATTTACTCAGGTCTTTATAGATTTAAACTGGTTGAAACTAAAATACTATAGAACCTTTTCAACCCCTAGTTTAGGTGTGAGGTATCATGATGGCAAGCAACTGGTCAGCACTCTGGATGTGTTGTGTATCACTCACTGCACCCTCTGAAATGAATATCTGGGCTGCCAGAAGGACACAGGTATTGTCATCTCTAGGGCACATGTTCCAAATAAAGTTTCCATTAAAACTTCTCTCACCATGATGTCAGGTCAGTGACCTACCTGTTAATGGTGTCTGCTATCAAGCCGGAGACCATCATAAAAAGCTGCTGTTTTGTGCTTTCCTTTGGCACTAATTCACAGTAATTAGCCCGAGTCAGCAGGAGCAGAGGTTGAATTGTGTTTTTACCCCTTGAGATGAGCTCCAGCAGCTGAGGCCAAGGTGTGCTGAGCCATTGCTCCCCATGTAACTCAGGAGCAAGGTACTTCTGCCTGCTGCCACCACTGCCTGCTGCCACCACTGCCTGCTGCCACCACTGCCTGCTGCCACTGCCCTCTGCCTGACCTGGGCACTGAGCTCCCATGGACAGAAGGATGGGAACTGCAGCATTAGCAGGACACAGAGCAGCAACAGCTTTTCTTCACAGTCCTCAGGAAGTCTCTGGAAGTATGTTGCTTTTGGCCTTTACCCAGCTGGGTGTCATTCCTGGAAAGCCTGCAGAAACCACAGGCCAACAACAGCCCCAAACTTGTTACAGTGGCATATTTAGGTGATAGTACTTTGGCATCCCTAAAATGCAACCAGATCTCCATCTTGGCTTCCTCTACTTGAAAGTTTAAACAACCCACCACTTCAGCTGAGCTATGAAATACTGAACATAAAATTATATAGTTGATGCCTTGTATGTAATTTATAGTCAGCTGCTTATCTCCTATTAATAATGTAGCCTTTAGGCATCCATAAATCTCTAGATTTCACAGCATCCATGCGAGTGTGTAAATGAGGATGAGATTAGATACCCTGTGTTTGTGGAGAAACACATGACTGACAAACTGAGCAATGATTTTCTTTCAGAGCACATATTTGAGAGACAGAAGGCTTGGTAACCTAATTTCTCTAAATAACAGGCTCCTGTGTTTGCTTGCTGCTTGTTTTGTAATAGTTATTATTTTATCTTTTGTTTTGCTGGCAAATGTTATGTGAATCCCAAATACCAAGGGTCTGTACAAGTCCTCAGAGGAGCAGGAAGTCTCATACAACCTTTTCATCCTCCAACAACGCACATTCCCTTTCCCAGTCCTACTGGGTTTTACATTAGGGGAGGAACTCAGGACATTACCATGGAATTATATTCTTATTCTTTATACAGATTTACCTGGGAAAAATGCTCACACATAACTAAAGAGATGTCAGATCTGCTTCTTTCTTCCTGAGACCTTGAAGGAGAAAATACCAGGTGAGAAAGAAGAGTTTGGTTCAGGATTCCTATCCCTTAGCTAAAATCCCATTTTAGCATTTATTTCAGCTCTAAAAGCCCATGGAAAGACCAAATTCTTCTCTACCACCTGCTACAGAAGAGTGCTTTAGCACTTCCATGTCTAATACCAGTCTTACTTGCATGCTGTGAGATGACGATGGAGGCTGACAAAGGCAAAGGCTGTGCTCTGAATGTGACCACAGAAGTGTTGAGGATGAGGACAAGAACACAAGAAGGTGATTCCATTTTTCTCTTTTGAGTAATCCAGCTATGTCCTGGACTTCCAGTGAGTCTCCAAGAAAACTCATCTTTTCAACAGGTGATGAAGAAAACTACAGAAGGTCACAAATCCAGATGTCTAATCCCAAAGATAACGAGATGTTATGTTATTTTTACAAAACCTATATCCTTGTTAGCAGCTAATAATTATACTATGAAGGCAGAAGTGAAAGCATAACCTATAGAAAAGTATCTTTTCTCCTGAAATGACTTTAATGTCACTACATCCCTGGAAGACATTTTCTTCCCTGAGTTAGAGCCCAGTACAACGATATTCCCAAGCTGACAGTGGTCAAGCAGGAGCAAGGACAAGACCATTAGTGAGACACTGACACTCAGCCCAGCCTGGTGCTGCAATCTAAACATGGATCATGGTCTTAGCCCTCTCTTCCACACAGCAAGTTTGCAGACAAACCTGTCCCAAGCCAACTGCTGCATTTGTACTTGTTAAACTGCAGCCCAGATGAGCATGTGAATCTGTTTCAGCTTTCTGCAAAGGCTGAACTATTCCCTTCAAATTTGTCTTGTCCATTTCTGATTCCCAGTGCAAAAAACCCCACCACTCAGTGATGCAGGCCTGTTTCTCTGTAAAAGGGGAGAAACAAACTCAACCCAAACTCAAAACAGCCATGGTTTACATTTTCCATTAACATGTTTTTCCCAAAACTTTTTTTCCATTTTTTCCAAAAGCAATTACCTCTACATCTTCATGGAGCAGAAATTTCTTTTACATATGCATACTCTTCACAAACTGACCTTCTACACAACTCCCATCAACTGCAAAACTGGATGGACCTGACAGACAAATGTGTGTGATTTTCATTTCCTCATTTGTCAGAGCCAAGTTTCTAAACGCCTCTAAAAGCATCTCAGAGAATGTCTGCCTTGGCATCACTGCAATATTTATGGTTATTTAGTTAGCAGATACAGAATATAATGTAAAAATATATTTCATCGCTGTTATCTGGGTGAGTCATTTCCTTTTGTTTCCTTCTTCCTGCCATGAAAGAGCATATAACATGTGAAGACAAAGAATACTAAAATTCTTCAAGGCAAGGGGAACAAGACACAGATTCATGCACAGGGGTATCAGAAGCAGAGAAACTTCTACCAGAAATGTCCATGAGATCCTAGCTGTAGCATGGCTACAGAAGCAATCCTTTGAGTTGCTCTTTTGCTTTTTGCTCCATCCATGGATAGCTCACCTGCTCCCTGTTGGGATAAAAACGGGTTCAGCACTAAGCCAGAAAGGACCATGTCTCCAAATAGAAACATTTAAACTTAAAGCATGTGTTTTATTAAGAAATTGCCAAGATCAGTAATTTGGGATGTAGGGTCTCCACACAAAAACTCACTCCTGAATGTGAAGAACAGCTCAGAGCCAGAAGTGGTGGGGATGTGAATGGTGGCTGCAAACACCCAGTTGATGGAAAGCAGAAGTTATTGTACATCACACTCTGAAGGCCCCTTCCCTCCTCAGTCTTGCATTTGCATTTCATCTCCTACGGTTTTCCTTCTCTTGTACAAGCCCATCTTTCTACTTGGAAATATATGAATCATCTCATCTTTTCCAGACTAATGACACGTATACATCTAGCATATTTCTTACAAAAGTAATTCAAGACCATTTCTGAAGGCTGAGAGATATTCACTTTTTAAATGTGTATCTGCAATTGCTCCTCCGTTCAATGGAGTTTCCATGTTGTACATTTTCCTACTTGCTGCCATACACAGATTCCAGACAATTTGATGGAATAAGCTAAAGCAAAAATTGCTTTGTACATATGAAATATTTACCAGTTCTGTGGCTGAAGTATGAGACTCAGCGAAGAAAATACCAGTTTTTTTCAGGGAAGGGATTGCACTGTGCTCAGAGGAAACAGGGAAACTACTGGTGTGAGAAAGCTGAGGGAAGCCCAGCCTTGAACAGAGTCCTCACACAGAATGTACTACAAAAATCCCATGTAACTCTGTAGCTGAGAGAATATGGATTTTCAGGGTGGAATGTGATTCCTGAGGGCTACATCCGATATCAGTTTGATTCTGTGACCCAGTATTAACCACATTTATTGTATGGATTGGAAAACACACAGAGAGGCTTGAACACTGACATACCTGTTTACAGGAGCCCTCATGCACTGCTCTTTAAAGTTTTACTTTATTTAACCCAATTCTATAATAAAAGATGCTACTTGATGTATGATTGTTGAGATTGCATTTGTAAAGAGAGAGCAGCAAACCCAAAATCAGTGGTCTTTCCACACCAAAAGGAAGGGAGAATCTCCTGGTGTTCAGGTAGCAGCACTGATGGGTTCCAGCATCCACAATCAGGGGACAGTTCCAGTTCTTTTTTTTTTTTTTGGAGAGGCTGTTACTGGCCTTGTACCTTCTTGCTACTGCATTTGTTTTTTTCACCATTCACAGGATGTTTTGCATATGCTGCTCTTCTTTCTATTAATTATGCCCTGAAAACAATCCTCCCTTCTTCCCAAGGTTGAATTTGTGTAGTGATCAGTAGCTGACTATCTGTGTGCGTATCTGGAGCCTCAAGCATCTTATCTTCTGCTACAGAACTGTCCTGCTCTCTTCCTCTGGGAACAATTTCTCTGTGGCTCAAACTTTTACAACAAATCTTAAGTTTGCTCCAAAACACATGCCTGATCCTATACAGAAATTTATGGTGGGATTGTTGGATTCTTCTAGCCTAAGCAGCAATTACGTCATTGCCTGTAACAGCAAAAGGTTGTGCTCTTGTGGTTCCTTCCCCTGACATACATAACTACTCACCATATAACCCTATAAATGAATTTTACCTGTGGTTTCTGCAAAAGTAGAAATTTTCCATGGCATTTCTCTATTGCCCTGATGAATGCAGCAGCTGAACACTGCTCCAAGTGATCAGCTTTGTGTCAAAATTAACCTGCTGCACCAGGATAGGTCTCCACCAGACACTGGCTGAAAAAACTATGAAACTGCTATTGGGAACTGATGGAAATGTGCTGAAAAAGTTTGGTAAACTTCCTGTATTACATTTGCACATCCATTTGAACAAATAGCTAATGGCTAGTTAATGCTCCAGTAACTGAAAGAATAAAAAGCCCATCTTTAAAGGCTCTTCGGAGAAGAAATTATCTCAAGTCAGAGGAAGGTTTGAGGCAGTGCTGTTAATGTCTTTTCTAGATCTCTGAAACATTTTATCAGTCTAAGCCTATCAATGTGTCTCTGCTTCCACCATAAAACAGGCAAATAAATCAACATTTTTATTTTACATTTTCCCCTGAGGTCCAGTGATTGCTGTTGCTGAACTGATTCAGTGGAGCAAAGTATTAGCACGAAATGATTCTGTGCTCTCAGCTTTATCTTTTATTCCTGAGAACAGAAGGATTTGGAAGTATTAATGTGACGTGCAGGTTGTGTGTTGCAGTGTAACACATGCCTATGAACACTGATGATGTTGGGAGAGGTGATGTGCTACCTCTGCAGAATAACCTTAAAAGCCAAGAGTTATCCTTTATCTCACTCTCTTTTGACTGAAGTTCATTGTTGTGAGAAGCCCACTTTCACCCCTCTGGCTGACTCAGCATTTGGTCAGCTGAGATGGACTCTGTTGAATACTGAATTAACCTGCAGTTTCAGTAGATGTGCATTTCCAGCCACTGCCTTATTGTATGGAAAAGAGTGAAAATAAAATCCAGACTCATAACTTTACAAAGGAAGATGACCTCATTTAATTAACATGTGTGGTGGGCCTTACCGAAAATATAAGTTTGATTTCTCTGTCAGTGGCCAAAATTGAAGCCACCCAACTTTCATGCATTCTTTGGCACATTTCACATTTCCAGTGGAGGAGGTTATCTACCTTGCTGATGGTATCTCACATGAGCCAGAGCCCACCTTTGGAGGTGCCAATTTCTCTCCACTATGGGAGACTGTAGGAGCTCTGTAAGAAAACTGCACTTCTGAAATAGACAGTCTAATTAAACTTATGTTCAAGGAGTATAGGCCACTTTTTTTCATTCACATATTATATTCCTAGAGAAAACTGATCCACTCCAGAATCTTACACCATGTGATATGTGAAACATTTACCTTTCCAGCTGTACTCCAATTTTTCTTTGTCCTCCACCAGCATTATTGCAGATGTGCCAAATGCTGTAACTGAGATGCATAATATGTCTGAGCCTAAAGCTTCCTGTGTTTCACTATGATATTGTCTCTTTTTTCCTGCTCTGAGGCATTCTACAGCTCCTTTTTCCCCAAAATGTTCAGTAAATCTGAGCTTCAATTATTTCAAATACATGGTCTCCTTAGAATTCACTGCTTAGCATTTTATTTTCCTACTGCAAATACAATTTCATTTTGCAAATTACCTCATTATTAGCAATTTGTAGGGTGATTGCTGAGAGTTTTCAGTAGCTCCTTAACAAAAATAATAGCATAGAGTCATAAGATTTGTAGGAAGAGGCAATACCTTTATTAGACTGCCCACATACCTGGAAAAAATAAGCTTTTGGCACAACATCTCTTTTTCATATCTTGTCTTGCATCTTGATCAGACCCTGTGTTTCTGAACTCCATACTTTTAAAGAAGCGAACAAAAAGCTTTCAGCAATTACTCTGCAAATGGATAGTAATGAGGCTCTTTGCAAAAGGAAATTGTGTTTCCAGAAGGAAATAAAAACCTGATATACTGAACTCCGAGCAGAGTTGTTCCTTCAAAATAAATGAAGGTCAAATTTATTGAGCAGTGTTTCTGATGACCTAACGGAGTGACCTTGGGCCTGAAAGCTTGTGCACTTCTTCCATCTCTAAGTCTAATAAGAAATAGTGCCTTTCTTAGGCATTTGAAATTTCTTGCATCTTGGACTGTCACAGCTACAATATGACTACTACTAAATAACAGCATTGCAGTATAAGTAATTAAATCTATGTCAGTCCACCTGATTTGGGAGTGTCTTCATATCAAGTCAATTAGGAAATAACAGCCAGAGGGTCTATTTCATGGTTCATTTGCTTCTGATCTCTAAGGGCAAACTATCTAACTAAATTATTCAGAGCTGTGTCTGGAAACACCTCTCTAATCCTCAAGGCCCCACAGAGGAGAGAATTTTTTAACCAACTTCCTTTAATATCTTAATAACTAAATCCATTCATATTTCCTTCAAGCTGACAAAGAAGGGCAAAAATATTATTAGGTGTTCAACACTTCCTTAGACAGCTCCAGTTCGCAGTCTGGGGATGGAATTAACACGTCACAGAACAGTGCCTCCAAAAAGAAAAGGATTCATGCCCCTGTGATATAACCATGTCCCTAATTTAGTCCAAAAGTAAATTTTAGCAAGATTAAAACACAACTTCAGTCTCTTTCAGCTGCACCTTGGATGTACTGGGAAGAGAGGGGTAAAAGGCTCTGAGGTTGCATGGGAATGTCCCTCACCCCAGTGTTCCAGCTGGACACAGGGTACCCATAACCCCTGAAATGGCAGAAAATCCCAACCAAAACCTCCAGCTCTGACAACAACATAAATGTTCATCAACTGGCAGAGAACTCACCAGCCAACTCAAATCTTCCTCACACCAGAATATTTCAGGAGCTACCAAAGGCCAGCCCAGAACTTACAGTTCCAGCTCCTGAGCTCATGTGTTGCCACCCTAACAGTGGCCATAATTCTTCATAATGGGAATGGGTTCCCCTTGCTTCTGTGTACAGAACAGTGAGTTGGCCTGAGGGAGGAGTTAGGCAGTTTGAAGTCATGGTTTAATTTCCTTTGTAATTGCAAGTTGATTGCTGGCATGAATTACACTGCATGCATTTTGCTTCTTGTGGCAACCATTTCTTTAAGTGGGTAAACTTAAATTAAACAAATGGTATCAGTTGACAGGCCTTTCTATGTTGGAATTTCACAAATTATTTATATTAGTTATCAACCTAGCAGCCTTTTTTTTAATAAAAGAAAAACACCTTGAATGATTTTCTATGAGTATTTATTTTCAAGTTAAACTAATACAACCTTAACCAAAAAACTGCAAGAAATATTCTTAATTTGAGGGGAGATTATTTGTATTTTTAAGGAGAAATACAATGAATGCAGAATTTTTACATGCTTTTTACCTTCCATGTCTTGAAACCCAAATGCTTTAAGAAAGAAGAATTTTTTTTTTTAATTCCTTAAATTTCCTTAAAAAAAAATAAGGGAAATTTCAGTTTCCTTGATGAAGGTTTGCAACTTAGCATCTTGTTCATTCTCCCCAAGTCCTAAAGACCACACCTATGCCCAAGAGCCACACAAGCAAGAGGGCAACACATACCTGGAATTGTAAAACATTACTCTCAAGGCAAGCATTTCACAGGAGAGGTAGCTTGGAAGTTCTGTGCTCATCCAGGCTGAGGATAATGAGGATAATAACAAGCTGAAGGAAGTCTTGTAGTTTTTCAGACCCTTATCTGGTTCTGCCAATGTTGCCAGTCTGTTCTCTCTGGCAGCACCGCAGCAGCCTGTGCAGACAGCTTGTGAGGGACACCTGCTCACAGGTACACTGTGACAGTGCTGCTGCCACTTGGTGCTCCAGATGTGACCCTTCCTGCTCCAGATATTGGTGCTATTCATCTCACTTGACTTCAGACACATACCTAGTGGATGTATTTCAGGTAGTCATACCCGTGGTGGTCCACAGGGAAAGAATAGGTACCGTTTAGCTGGGTTCTCCTGGATGCCACTCTAAAGTGAACGGCCCGAGGAAAGCATTTCTGTCTCTGCCCACTGCAAAAGATTTGGGGCTCTATGACTGGTTTTAAAATTCCCTACAGCCAAGGGAGAAACCACAGACCTGAGGGGAAAATCTATAGACATAGATGGGAAAATTACATTTGTAGGGGACTAATCTGTCTCTTTTGTCTCATTCATGTCTTAAATGAGAAGAAGCTGCATATGACCCGAACTCATCCAGAGACAGCAGTGCAGAGGTTAAAAGTGACTACTTGTCCCTGTGGAAACTAATATTTTACTAATTGTAGAGAGGTACAACCTAGTGGCACTTCACTGTGATCTTTCCCCATACTGACTTTTAAATTGCCACATTTCCATGTGCCTTCTGTCAATCGGGTTTGAAACCAGCTGTGCTGTGCTGAAGCAGAAACAGGAGTGGGTGCATCAGGTCTCTGTTGCTCAGTCTGAATGTTCAGCCAAGCAGAAATAAGTCACTTTGACCTCAACAAGCCATATCTAGCTAAAAATAAAAGAGAATGAAAAGTAATGTGGATTCTCAGGGTCTTTTCTGATACTTTTCAAGATAAGGCATCATACACACAGATGAGCCCATTGGACAAACACACTGTATCCTGTCATCTTATTATCTAGGCTCTTCCTTAAAGTGTTTTAAAAAGACATTGCCCTGGATATGTAACAGGAAGAGTAGGGGGATTCAAAAATAACTATATTTTTCTGCTACATAAGAAAAAGTCCTGTTTTTCAGTCTTAAATCAGAAGTTTGGAGTTTTTGCAGCACCATCTAGTGAGACTAAGGAGGTTTTACTCAACTTTACAGAAACTCCAGCCTGTTCCCTCTTTAAATTTCCATTTCTATTTAATCATGATCTCTTTATAGTCTTTGGGGACAACAAGCTGTGGAAGAAGGTACCTTCAGTGCACCCAATAGTCCTTTTTACATCTCTTTCAAAACCACATGAAATCTCCCAGCTTTGGCAACTGCCAAGCTGAAAAACTGCAGTGCTTTCATCAAGCCTTGCTATTAATTAATTGCCTCATAGCCAGTGAGTTGTGCTTCTGTGATCTGTACCTTGTTTAGAAAGAATACACTCTGCAAACAAAGAACAGATGTGTGTTTTAAAGGACATGAAGAATGTTCTTAGATGAAGGGATATCTGCCATCATTCCTACCATGAAGTGTTACTGAGGATGTTTTCTGTAGGACAACATCTACACACTAAGGTCTGTGCCAGACACATGCAAGACTCTATGCAAAATATCCTTCCTGGCCCAAAGCTGTTGCTGACAAACAAAACCCTGTCGGATTCAGAGCCAGTTAAGATGACACACATCTTTCCCTAGGCTGCCCAGCCTCTTAGAAGATTTCCAGTGCCTAATTAGGATGAAAAGTGTTTTGTTTTCCTCATCTATTCATTCCTTAAAAAAAAAAAAAAAAAAAAAAAAAAGGAGTATTTTTCACTCAACTGAGGCAATGTGCAGAATTAGAAGTATTTAAATATACTTCTCACACTGTTTCTTCAAATAAAGGTTCTGCCCAATGATAAAATAAATCTCCCCTTTGGAACTTTCTTTCTGAAATTTTTCACATCACCAAGATCAGTACATCGCTGACACCAAAAATAATAAAGATTCCTAAATGAAAGCAACTCACCTGCTTCCAACAGCAGATAAGCACATTTTTGCAAGTTATGTGACTGCTGGAAAAATTGATCCCACTTAGGAAGATGGAAACAAATGACATAATTCACTACATAAAAGCTATGATGTTATTTTATGTTCTTATCTGTATCTGCTACTAAAAGAGTAATAAATCTATAGTCATTCCTCTCTTATCTGAAGCTGAAAGACTTTGTCCTCCACTTGCACAATGGAATCCTCTCCTCCAATAGGATTTCTCCAGGGAGCTGACAGAGTTGGGCTGCACCAAGGTTCCACAGATTTCTGTCTCCTGCCCTCCTGCTCTCATAAATGTCACTGCTGTTACATCTTCAACTGCTGCAAGCTGGAGACCAAAGCATCACTGGTTTATCTTTAAGTCACTTTTCTTTTCTTTTCCTTGATAATTTCTTTTACAAAATTCCACTTGTATAACTTCTTTACCCATTTCATGAAGTGCAAGGGAAGGAGAAGATTCAAAGGCTCTGCTCAAAGGAGGCAAAGTTCATGTTGTCACTCAGCCTCTTAGCCAGCAGCTGAGTAGAACCAGAGACTCTTGTCTGTCCTCTCCCAAGGGATGGATGTAAAAGAGCTGTGCTACACCTCTGAAATAGACCTGCCAGAAATACCTGCTGTAAAGATTGTAGGTTTCCTCTCAAAACAGGAATATAACTGGAAAAAAAAATTTGCAGAGTGACTTATGACAGCCTGACATCATCTCTGGGAAAACCAATTTGTAAAAATTCTTATTTTTATTTAAAAACATAAGGTCTGTCTTTCTTATGATAAGCATCTTTCTTGCCTATAAGTTAATTTTATTTTTATTATCATTACATCATACTTTATGAAAACATTACTTTTTGGAAGTGATTCTAGAGGATCTAGAACATGTTGATAAATGATATGTTAAAATGCCTTAGTGATTTTATATGTAATCAGTGGGTATATTAATTGCTGCCACCCAGTGGGCTCATTTGTAGGCTTTGGCTCACCATACTACAATTTAATACATCGTTGTTTGGTTAAATGATTTCATCCTTTCCATCTGAAAGAGGGTGATTTATTTTCCTCTATCAGCAGCCACTAAAAAGGAATGTTTGAAGCTACAAGCTTTCACTGACTTAGAACATATTGTCCTACAAAAATCTTTTGTTTCTACTCGTAGCATGGGAACAGCCTTGTGGAAGTCAATTATACATGAGCTTCAAGCTAACTCTGTGACATTACCTGCTTTGCCTTCTGGACCTACCTGCAAAGTCTAAGGAAAATACTTTGTTCTATTTAAATGACAAATATTCCGTCAGAACTTCTATAAGAAGTTGTTAAACGTGTTACACAGAGGGAATTCTTTCCCGAAAAGTGCTGGTGTTTCAGACCCTCAGGTAACTTGCACTGGGGCTCTTGTGCCCTTCAAGTTATGTCCTTGACAAAAGATGTCAAACAACCTTTGCAGTTTGTCTGCCTTACCTGCAGCTCCTCTGGTGCCAGCAGCACTCACCGGCTCTCAGCCCGCCTCAGGAGCTGGCCTGGATCACACTGAAGTGAATAAACTGGCTCTTGAAGCTGGGCTGCTGTGTTAACAGCTTCTACAGTCTATATAAGTGTTATGAATAATGAAAGAAGACATTGGCAATGACAGCACATTATTGAGGAGCTGTTAAGTGCTGCATTATGATTTCGTTTTAATGCTGCTCCTGGATTGGAGAGCTCACATGCCTGTGCATGAGGAGGAGGAGGAGGGAGAGGAGGAAAGCTGCTCAATATTCTTCTTGTTGACCTATATTTTGAATTTAGCTACCTGTTTAATTTAGAGCATGCCACTTCTGGCAGGACTGGCCATGTGGGGGAGGATTATGCTGCTCTTAATTTTTGTGCGCTCAGAGGTCTTGGACTACAGAATGGTACAACTAGATGCCAACAGTGACAAAAAAAAATAGGTAAAATAAACTCTTTACAAGCTCTTGGGCTACCCAGTCCTAATTTGTACAATACAAGAAAGACATGAACCTCCTGGAGCAAGCCCAGTAGAGGGGTACAAAGATGATTAGGGGACTGCACCATCTGTCTTACGTGGAAAGGCTGAGGGCGTTGGGCTTGTTCAGCCTGTATAAGACACAGCTGAGAGGGGGCCTTGTCAGTGTATGTGGGTATCTGAAGGGAGCCAGGCTCTTCTCAATGGCAATAAGACAGAGGCAAAGGGCAGAAACTGGAACACGTGAACATGAGAAAGAACTTCTTTTATGTGCAGTGACCAAGCACTGGAACAGGTTGTGCAGAGAGGGTGTGGAGCCTCCCTTACTGGAGATGTTCCAGACTTGTCTGGATGCAATCCTGTGCCATGTGCTCTGGCATGACCCTGCTTGAACAGGGAGGGCTGGACCAGAGGACCCCACTGGTGGACCCTTCCTACCTGAATTATTCTGTAATTCCATGATTCTGTAATCCTGCAAACCAAGGCTGTCCACCACTGTGGCTGACACAGCTGAGGTGGGAAGGAGCAGGAGAGGGCAGGGATGAGAACAAGCAGAGCCTTGACTCAAACCCAAAAGAGAGTGTAGGTGACTTTAAATTATATCCCAACTTTGCTCTACAATAAATAGAAAGTTGGGAAAGAAGTGCGGTCCGAGTGCAACACCGGAGGAGGTGGAGGTCACAATTTCAACCCTCCAGATGGGTCTTCTGTTCCAGAATCCAGTGCCCCTTTTACTGACTTTAGCCACAGTATGGCAAAATAAGGTAACACTCTGTGGAATAAAGGTAAAAGAATTTGGCCTCAGTGTTTTGAAGAAGCTAAATAAATCTACCACAAGATATCCAAAGTATCTGGAGATTGAAGTGGAGGAAGGTATTACATCCTTACACAATATTGTTCAAGCTCAAACACAGCATGGACACAGAGGCAGGGAAAGAGATTTATTCCATCAGTGATAGTGGAACCACTTCTGTGGCCAAAGGCACTGGGGAATAAAATCACCTTTATTGTTCATCAATGGTAAAAATAATCCTTTTGCCTCCTGCCTGTAAAGATTTTCACCTTTGATGCTACAGCAAATGACCAATAAAACACATGGTAAATGCAATTTCCTCCTACATTTTTAACAGTTCTTCATTCCTTGGATAAGCCTCAGATGGAGGAAAAACAAAACTCTCCAGAGCTTATCAGTTAGAAGTGTTACAATATTGACTTCACAGAAGGTCACAGATCCAGTTTGAGGTTTTTTTATCCATTCCCCAAACAAGGTACAGGACCAAAGCAGCACATGCTGGGGAACTCAGACCATACAGAAATATCAGAAACTGGTAAAACTGAAGCAAAACAGAAGAGATTCAAAATTTCCTACAACACAGGGAGAAGTGAAAAAGATATAGTAGAGATTGCTGAAGATTTCACAGTTACTTCTCCCTCATCCTCAAAATTAATCCTCTATTCAACTGCATTCCAGACTCTTGGCCTCAAAACTGGCATTTAATGAACTGATCATTTAATTTTTCTTATATCATGGCAACCAAGTTTCACCAAAAAATGCTGAGACTCAGATGCAGGCCTCTTTCTTTGAAAAGAATATGTGAGAGACAGCAGTGGTACATACTGGGAGAAATACTTGGAGAACTGATTTGTATCCAGGAGAAAATGAAGTGAGGACATTGGTTATCTTACTTTTATAAATGCAAAGTGAAATAGAATTCTATTATCTGAGCTCATCTTCTAAGTTCAAAACTGAGACAGATACAGACCTCTAGACTTACCTGTTGACAATTGAATTGTATTCTCTAAGCTGTCATGTGCCTGGGCTTGCCAAAGGGATGAAAAAAAATACAACTTTGATAATAACATTTCTCTCTTTCTTTCTTTCTTTTTTCCCCTCACAGCTCCATTCAACCCTCCCAATGATGCAGACAGTATGGTCAAATTTGATGCCTATGGAGATGGGATAGGACGATACAACGTGTTCAATTTCCAGTTCACTGGAGACAGATACTCCTATGTGAAGGTTGGTCAGTGGGCAGAAACTTTGTCACTGGAGGTAGACTCTATCCACTGGTCCAGGAGCTCTGTCCCTGTGTCCCAATGCAGCGACCCCTGCGCTCCTAACGAGATGAAGAACATGCAACCAGGAGATGTCTGCTGTTGGATTTGTATTCCCTGTGAAACATATGAGTACCTGGCTGATGAATTCACTTGTGCAGACTGTGGGCCTGGAAAATGGCCCACAGCTGACCTGACTGGCTGCTACGACCTACCAGAAGACTACATCAAGTGGGAAGATGCTTGGGCAATAGGTCCTGTTACCATTGCATGCCTGGGCTTTATTTGTACTTTCATGGTCATCGGGGTGTTCATCAAGCACAACAACACCCCCCTGGTCAAAGCCTCTGGCCGTGAACTGTGCTACATACTGCTCTTTGGGGTCTTCCTGTCTTACAGCATGACTTTCTTCTTCATAGCCAAGCCTTCTCCAGCCATCTGTACCCTCCGCCGTTTGGGGCTAGGGAGTTCCTTTGCTGTCTGCTATTCTGCCCTTCTGACAAAAACGAACTGCATCGCCAGAATATTCGATGGCGTAAAGAACGGTGCCCAGCGGCCCAAGTTCATCAGCCCCAGCTCTCAGGTGTTCATCTGCCTGAGTCTCATTTTGGTACAGGTGGTGGTGGTGTCCGTGTGGCTCATCTTGGAGGCGCCGGGCACGAGGCGATACACGCTTCCCGAGAAGAGAGAGACTGTCATCCTGAAATGCAATGTCAAAGATTCCACCATGTTAATGTCCTTAACATATGATGTAATCCTCGTGGTCCTTTGCACTGTGTATGCCTTCAAAACCAGGAAGTGTCCAGAGAACTTCAACGAAGCCAAGTTCATCGGTTTCACAATGTACACAACGTGCATCATTTGGCTGGCCTTTCTCCCTATATTTTATGTGACGTCCAGTGACTACAGAGTAAGTCTTTGGATATCTGTTTCCATGAATCATATGCAATACTTTAGAGGATCACATCAGCATTCACTAAAGCCTTTTTTTTTTCAGTTCTGTTGTCCCCTGGGTCCCTTGCAGAGAAGTTCTCTTACAATGTTACCAGATTTTGGCTTACTTCTAGGAAAGGTGGTGTAATTTCAAAAAGAGCATGTGCAGTCAGAGCTGGAAGGAATTAATACTGTTAGTCTGAGTGCAGTAGAGGCATTACATAGGGATTAAGTATTCATTTGGGTTCATCACTATCTGAAGTCACAGTTCTAACAGAAAAACCCAGTGGGTCATGAGCTAGAATTAGTCATAATGAGTTATTTGGCAGAAAGGGGGCTTAAAATAAAATCTGGACTAGCCAGTCTCCTTCTGCAAAAGAATCTGCTATTGAAACATGGTATTTTCCTCCAAATAAAAAAATATAAGGATAGAATTTCAAAATTTCCTATGAAACAGGGTTGTTTAAAAAAATTCAGCAAATGTTTGACTTAAATATAGAACTTTTTATTCTTTCTTCACTATAAAACACATACCTCACTGAGCAGAAAATATTGGTCAGCCTTCACCAGCAAACTTTAGAAACATTAAACCGTTTAAATTGTCAGCTAGTGTTGCAAAGCTTCAAGTTCAATAAAATGGTATTTTTGAACAGAAGGAAATTGTCTCCGAAAAAAAGATTCAGATCTGCTCCACTGGAAATCTCACAGTTATTACGATGTGAGAAGTGACTGTGGGAGTTAGCCCTTAGAGCAGTTTGCAGAGAATTAGTTCAACTTTCTGCCCAGAAGAAAGGTAGATTATCCTAGGGGGGTGTTATTGTCAACAGTGTGTGCATGAAATAGCATATAAAACTGTGGAGCTAATAATGTCACTTAACATACTTCTGGTGTGGCCACCCTGGAACAGTATATTTAGTACTGTTTTTCTCAGCTTAGGAAATGTACTGAAAACCTCTAGAAAACGAAGATAGGTAACCAATGACGCAGTGAGACACACAGAGTGACAGTAAAAGCGCTAAATATATTTAGTCTAGACAAGAGTAAACCCAGGGAGACGTGATCACAGACTATAAATAATTTCAAGGCAACAAAACGAGAGGAAGGGATTATTCAGTCTCGGGAGAAGTTAGAATAGCAAGTAATGGATTGAAGTTAATGAAGGAAAAGTTTAAAGAAGGCACTAGGGAACAACTCTGGACACCCAAAGCAATCAGGAAGACAGACAGAGAAGGAGGGAAATATCAGTGCAGACAGTCACATGAGTGGGCAGTACAGACAGTAATGGCCAAGAGGAGCATGACTTGATTGTTCAAGCAGAATTTTACAGCCTTATCTCCTGAATGGAGTTTTCAAAATCACTTGTAGGCATTTAGTTTATATACAAGGTTCCAAATAAACCAACTCAAGTACTACAAAATCAGCAGAAAATGCTTTTAACATATTTTTGATACTTTTATGACAAGTCTACACTTCTGGGGCTCCTTTGAAGAGCCTATATTTAGTTGCCATGCAGTGTCATGTGTCGACTCTGAATTGACTTGTGCCATCCTGATGTAGCCCTGTTCTGGTAGCATCACCAACTGCCTTAGAAAAAGCACCACTCAGCTTGGAGTCATCTGCAAATTTGCTGAGGATACACTTGATCCCTTCATCCATGTCATTAATGAAGGTATTAAATAACACTGGTCCCAATATGGACCCCTGAAGGACACCACTTGTCACTGATGTCCATCAGGACTTCAAACCATTGGGCACTGTCCTCTGGATGTCACAATCCAACCAATTTCTCATTCATCTAACAGCCCACCCATCAAATCCATAGCTCTTCACTTTAGAGAGAATGATGTTTGGGGGCATCTATCAGAGGCTTTACAGAATCCCAGATAAATGACATCTGCACCCCTTGGTGAAGCTGTGCTGGTTGTCCCGAATCACCTCCCTGTTCTCCATGTGCCTTAGCATAACACAAGGTCCAGAGGGATTTCCTCCACTCTGCCAGCACACCAGTCCAGTCTGTGAGGCCAGGTTACACACTGAACCACTGGAGTGACCTGGATTAAAAGAAGCCCTCTGGGAGGGAGCTATTTTAAACCCAAATTGTTTAATTGATTGAGTGTGTAATTATGCCAGCACAGCTGAGCTGCTCCAGGCAGCACAAGCCTTTGGAAAGCAGGGTGGGGGAGAGGGCTTTGATAGTGAAAGAAACTTAACCTTGAAACTAATGAAAATAAAAGTAGCTTAATTTATTCTTGTTTTATAAGAAAACTCCCCATCTTGTCTAACCTTTACAACTCAATATCCACCTGACCTGACAGCAGAGCTCTGTGGATAAAATGCAGAGAGGTGAAGGAGAACGTGCAGCTAAGGTGTTCCTTTCTCATGTAGTCTCTGTAGGTTCTTCCAAGTTCACTCACCCTGTGAAAGCTGAGCACATTTCATGGTGCTTGCCACACCCATGTTGTGCAAAGAGTAATTATTAAATGATCACATTAATTATTCTCATTGATGACAAAATACCAATTGTGCTCAGTATGTATGTAAAGTAATGATGTCCATTCCCTACTCTATTTTTCAGTTTGCACCAATTATTTCTGAGAAGGAGATACAAGAAGCATTCCCATGGAAGAAGGATAATCTCAAAGAACTGCAGGACTATAACTAGGGAAAAATGAGCCATAGATGTATAATCATTCAAATTAAGCAGTAGAGTTTAAAGCAGTTTAATTCAACATCCTAATTAAGGAATCTGCTTGGAAGAAAAGAATATAAACTGAAAATGAGGCAGTAAACTGGCCCCTAGTTACACTATTGAATAAAAAGGATAAAAGATAGACAGTGCCAGCAAAGCTACTCTAACAAATGCCCCAAGGCAACTATTCTAAAATACTCCAGCCTTACAAAGAATTCCTTTCTGAGCTGAAAAACTTATGGCTCAAAATCAGGACACTTTTCAGACCCAGTCTGAAAAGAGCCACCAGATGTTATCTTTACTCCAAATCATACCTATATGTCTGCAAGGGCTTACTCAAGTTCTCTGATTAGGACTGGAGCTGGACACCAAACTTGTTTTCAGAAGGGTGGATTTGCATGAGACACCCACAAAAAGTATGCTAAATGTAACGTAAAACGTATGTGTGAGCTGGTACCCCTGCAGCCAGCACTGCTCAGATATTTCATGACAAGCATTGCAGAGGATTCTCTCAGCAAGTTAGAAATCAAGGGCAGGACAGAAAGAGAGCAAATCTATCCTTTCCATACTAAAATGAGGGAGAACACAATCTCTCCTTGACGTGCAGAGACACAGGGTGCCACCAGCATCAGCACCTCATTCATGTGATCCCAGGATTGTGGATGGTAAGGATGCAACAGATGTTCACACCAGCCTGCACCAGTGCAAACCCCCAGGACCATGCTTCATGCTGCTGTGAGATAATGTTTCTAATATTGTGCCTTTCCAAGTTTTCCATACTGAAACACAATGCTTTGTGCCTGCTCTCTCCTAGGTGCAAACCACCACCATGTGCATCTCTGTGAGTCTCAGTGGCTTTGTTGTGCTGGGCTGCCTGTTTGCACCCAAGGTGCACATCATCCTTTTCCAGCCCCAGAAGAACGTGGTCACTCACAGACTCCACCTCAACAGGTTCAGCGTCAGTGGGACCGGGACCACCTACTCCCAGTGTAAGTAACGAGGCTGCCACCTTTCCGTGGGGTTGTGGTGAGTTTGGGTAAAGACAAGATGGGCTGAACTATGTCACCCTGTGAAAGCACCACTTCCTTTGTGTCTGGAGAGGAAACTCAGCCCCCTCCCGTGGGAATCAGCTCAGAGCCTGCTCTGAAGCCCACTGAAGTCAGCGGAAAGTTTTTGGTGGGCTCTGACTCCAGCCTGTTGCAAACACCAAACAGACCCTGTGTCTGTCACTGTCACTCTGGCAGTGTGACAGGAGCAGATTGCCTGGGAGTATTCCTGTCAGAGCAACATGCTGACAGGATCTGGGCCACAGCACAGCGTGCTCTCAATGGCTCATCACCTGCATTATAAGGAAAGGCTCCAAGTCTGCCGAAAATGCATCCAAGGGATGTCATAAACTGCATCTGTATGCAGAGCATGATCAATACCCTTTGTCAGTGCCACAGCCTGGAGAAGCAATCAGTGTTCTGTTGCAAGGACAACTCATTTGCTCTGATTCCCTTCTTTTCTTCATCTTCACTCTCTTCATCACAACCAGGTTCACAGCTGTGATTTTGTTTTGAGGCTGTCACTCCTTTTCTGGGTGAGCTGCTCAGAGAGTTTTATGGATTACAAAAAAAAAAAAAAATAGGTCACCTGTATATTTGTTTGGGTTTTTTCTTTGTCTGGCTTAACTAACTTAACTCATCAAAGATGGGGACACACACACACAGACCACCTCATTCACAGAGTTCTCTGGACAGCATGTCCACCCTGGAAATCTAATTGAAAATCACACTGCAACTATAAAGAGGAAAGGAATAAGAAACAGAGGAAAGGAAGGACACAGAGCAAGGCTTTTCCAGTGAGTTCACAATAACCTAGCCTGAGGTTTTTGAGTGTCAAATTTCAAAATTGTCTCAAAAGCTTTAGGACTTCAGATTTCAGAGCATGGAAGTAACTTGTCACCCTGCTATGTATCACATCAGCAGGGATTAGGAAGTGAAGGGATCCCAGACATCCCTGGCTCTCCCATCCCAAACCACACTGTGCAAGAATGCCCAGGGTCCCTTAAGAAGAGATCAGTGTGGCTCTATATGTCCCCAGCCTCATCAGAGTCAGGACAGCATCCAGCCCTGACACCAGAGGGCAAATACTCCTTGCTGTTTTGGAAAATTTAATGAGATGGCCCTATATGCCTGAAGTGCTGAACACTCCCAGAAGGCCAGTGAATTCCCAAAACCTCTTATAAGTTTGGTCCCTTAATGAAATAGTTAGTCCCATGAGATTATCTTCATTCCTTATGAATTTTGTGTAAGTAGTCTTTCCAAGTTTTTTAATACTCTCATGCTGGGGAATGAGCTTAGTGAGAAACCACTTTGATTCAGAAATACTTTGTACTGGATTCTGGATTGCATTTTGGAATTTGATACTTTTGTTTTAATGGCTGGATAACACGTGTGTGTAAGCATGCATGCAACTGAGAGATGTCCTCAGTGCACATCTTCACATTAAAACCTGCATTTTCAGGCTTGTGAACAGCTTGAGGACATTAAGAAAAGCATAAAAATCCAGACTTACAATCTCTTACTACTTCATTGTTTAGAAAGCTTGCTGCAGTTATTTACCTTTACTGCTTACATCTAATTGAATCAGGGCTGCTCGCCTTGTGAGGCTTTTTGGACCATGGAAAGACGTGGAAGTAGGGCTAAAAAGTCCATCACATACAAAGGAAACAGCCCTGTAGTTTCCATCTAGGACAATCATTTGGGAAAATAGCAATGTCTATCACAGTGACAATATTTTCAAGAAGAAAAATCTTCCCTTACTCCCTTCCATTAATTTGCAGATTATTTTAAATAAATTTCCATTATTTTTCTTAACTGTTTAGTCATTTATAAAACTCCTAAAAGGCTGCCATCCATATTGGTTCTAATCTTTGTCTAAAATATTCCTCTCATCAGTCCTGGGGCTGTCAGCTTGTTTTTATTTTGGTCTTGATGGCATTTCCATCATTCAGAAACTTCTTAATATCAGACTGATCAAAATTAGCCCTAGGGCATTGTATTAACTTTGAAAAGACAGTTCTTATACATTATCAGAGCTCTAAAGGTCAGGAGCACCCAAGTTGCTCAAGCAGGCAGTGTTTTCCCTATCTCCACGGATTCCCACCTCCATTGCATCTCAGAGTTGCCACCACCTCTTCACTCCACTGACCATGAATGCCACGAGCATAGTGGGTCATGAACAGCAAGTCACACATAGAGAGTTTTTAACACAGCTTCTGGAACCATGAAAACTGGTCAAACAGTATGAGAAAAGGTAAGCCACTCTCGTGACAGTCTTGGCTAATCTGTGTATTAGCTCCAAGCTTTAATCATTCTGGTAACTGAAGTCTGGACTAAAAAAGAATATAGATTTGAGCTAATTAGAGGCAGGGTAAGAGTGTACCTAGGCATATGACAGGTTTTAAAATGTATATATCTGTACCCATTTATTTGAACCTGAAAATTTCCATTTGGCAGGGCGCTGTATAAGTTCTGCTGCCCCAGCATCCCCCCTGGGATGTTCCCCCGTTTTCCTTTTTTATGGGTTTCAGCACCCATAAAACTTCACAGAGAACTCAGCTCTGATTTAAGCACCTACACAATGCAGACTAAGCTTTTACACCCAGATGTCCCAGTTATGTCCACATGGAGAGCTGCACACAGAGCTGAGCTCCTTCAGGTGGCCTCCACGGTGGTCAGAAAGAGAATTGAAGCTACTGTTATCACCAAACTGGCCATTTTTTTCACACTGAATTTATTTTCCCAGGCCTGGCTCCAAACGAGCCCTGATATGTGGCTTTATATGTGATTAACTCACACTTGTGCAGCTGTGAGGATGAACAGAGGAGAGACAATGCTCTCAGGCACATGGTGTGATTCTTGGGGTTGCCCTGCACAGAGCCAGGAATTAGACTCAGTGATCCCTGTGGGTCCCTTCCAAGACAGGATATTCTATGACTCCATGACTCTTAAGTAGCACACAGACAGCAAATTCAGGTCTGCCTGTTCCTGGCTGTGTAGGCAAAGCTGCAAGGTCACCATAGCAGTGCTGGGCTCTTGCATTGTACCTCTGGTTCTTTTCCTTGCATTATCTAAGCAAAATGAGGGACAGCCAGGAAAAGAGAGATCAAAAGCATGAACTCGAGCCAAGTAACTTTTGCTGATGTCACACTTTTGTCCCTGGTCTCAACACAAAATGAAGGTGAAGTGTCTCTTGCACATGCAGCAATATTCCAGGAAACCCCTCGGCGGCTGCTGTAAGTCACAGAGTGTAGCTCAGAACCCTGCAGGGCCAGTGATTAACACTGCTGAGGTCTGTAATGAAAAGCAAGGTCTTTTGTTCTGTCTCAGGAGAGCTGGATGCTTGGTGTGAACACTTTACTCCACCCAGCAGAGTTAATAACTGCATCCCAGCACTACAAGAGAGGAACGTGCTGTGCAGGAAGCCTGGAAACTTAAAAGGCAAGGCCACTCATTTCTCGCCTACCACCACATATTTCTACCCAATTTTGATATCCTCCTGACCCAGTTACCATAGTATTTGAGCTATTCATGCTTGTCAGTGTGTTAGAGTTCAAAAAAAGAAAGCCTGAAGCTAAAAAATTTCTGGGTAAGTGACTAATGTTCACGGAAACAAAATGCTTCTGCCTGTAGCCATACTGCAGTAAAACAGGGATTTGAATCAGGTTTCCTGAGCAGAACCATTTTTTCTATTTTCTAACAAGAAGTAGAAATAAAAATAACAACAATAATAAAAATTCAGGTCATTGTGCTGCCATGTTATACCTAGTTAAAAACAAAATACAAAACCTGATAGTTAACTTTTACAATTTACCATTACAATACATGATGCCCTGTGGTCTTTTACATACAGCAATTGCTCCACACACATCCATGTTGTGAGAGCTCAAACTCCATTGACCTAATCCAGAAGAGGGGCTCATTCTTGGGTCTCCTGTTTATCAGGAAGATGTCCTACACTCAGAGTTGTAGGTTAGTCCAGTAGATGCCTTTAAATTTCTTTTGTTAGAGCAGTTCTGTTTTCCATGAAATATTTATTCAGTCAATGAAAGAATGAAAAATACCAGCTGATTTGAAGAAAGAATAATTTGTTCTAAATATTATACTGAGCATCTTTACAGAAACAGTGTGCAACTGAGAGTGCAGCCAGCATCAGATGTGGAAGATTGAGCATGCCCTTGTCAGCTGCATAAATGGCTTTTTACACTGGATGATTGAGTTTACTAAGTCATTGCTTGCCATGTGTTTTCTCTGATGAAGGCATCACATTTCTCTGGGTCACTGTTACCATTAACCTAATGTATCTTTCAAAAAGCAGCTTTATGGTGCCCTGAGCAGAGATGTCGCAGAGCATCTGAAAACACTTTCCTGATGCCCAATGGATAATTTTGACAAAGATGAAAAAAGTTTGTTTTTAAATTAAAATCCACAAGACCTAAGCAGAATAGGGTAATATATTCTATGCTCAAAATACAAATACATTTGGAAACAGATTGTTAGATTCAGTTGTCACCTAATACCACTAAAGCAATAAAAACTGATGTATAAAATGTTATATACCATGTAAGCAAGTTTACCAGAATCTGGCCCTCACCTCTGGATGCATATTGAGTCCTGATCTGGAGCTCCTGGAAAGAAAGCCTATAGGCAGATATTATTCTGGGATTAGGTGAGAAATAATCTTGTTTTTAAATTCAGTTATAAGAAAATTTCTTCACCAAATATGTTCTTAGAATTCTTATTTTTATTTATTGAAAGGTGATTGACACAGAATTCTAATATGGTAGATTATCTCCTGGATTTAAAACCACAAATATTTTCTTCATGAATGTCTACTCCAACGATGTGAAAGCTCAAAGGATCAGACCTTAGCATTTCCTGCCAATAAAACACAGAAAGCCCAAAGGTTCACTTTTTTTCTACTGAGGTACCTTAGCATCATTCTAGCTGTGTTAATTCACACTGCCATGCAAAGTGCTACAAAGTGAGACCCAGGGGCACAGAATCATAATAATAAAAAAAAAATTTAAAAAAAAAAGTATTTTATTCTGACAGTTCTTGGAGAAGCATAATCCCCCTCTGTGCTCCCAGTGCTCAGCAAAGTGAAATCAGATTTCTTCACAGGATGCTTCAGCCTCAGGTCTGAGGTGCCACATCGAGGTGCAGGCAGCACCTGCATCAGCTCTGCTGCTGACACAGGCAGCAACTTTTCATTAGGCACCTTGGTTAAATGGGGTGAGATGGTCCAGACCAACACAAATCCTAATCCTTTTTCTTGTCTCTTTTTGCTGTCTTGAAGTGAGTTGATTTTCCCCTCTCTTTCTCTTTCAGCATCTGCCAGTATGTACGTGCCAACTGTGTGCAACGGGAGGGAAGTTCTGGACTCCACCACTTCGTCTCTGTGATTGTGGCTCATGGTTCAGTTCTTGAGTTTTTAGACTGTTAGGCAGAATTTTGCACATGTTGTGCACTCCAGAAAACACCAGAAAACGAAAGACATCCAAGCAAAATTAGTACCTTTTTTTAGAAACAGTGTAATAAATTATTTTTGAGGATTGTACAGTATATAGTGATGTTCTGGAACTTTTTAGACTGATTTTAGCCCTCCTGTTGTTAACGGTCGTAAGGGACATGTAAATAACCATGGTTCACAATGTGCATAGTCCTGCAGTAAGGGAGTGATTGTTGCAAGCACAGTTGCAATGTTAGGTGACTTCTTTCCTACGAATTTTTTTTGTAGCTCCTTGTTGTAATTAACTTAGACTGCATTTCTATGTTGTATATTACAGTTACCTTACGTGTAACAGATTGGTTTTCTCAGCACAAAACAGCAGTATTAATGTAAAGGCACCAATAATAAAAAGATAAAAGTTTTTCAGCATGGTTTCATTTTTGTTTCTTACTCTCTCAAGGTCATTACATTTTTCTGGACAGCAGATTAGGTAAAAAGGATAAAAAGTCTGGAGTGTATACAGGTATTTGTGTGTTGGCCTGTGCCTGTGTTATAAAATCCATATCACAATTTATGTGCTTAGGATTAATGCTTTTTCAAGGTCACATAGAAATTCCCTCTTCCTAAAAAAACCTCCCTCATAATTAAAGCATCTTTTTTTTTTTTTCTTGTTATTAAAATGTAGGGTAATTTTCAGAAGTGAAAATGTCTAATTTCATCTTAATGAGATATTAGCAAAAAATTTTTGACTCCTGGTTCACTCATTTGGCATGACTAAATGCTGCCATGCACACAATAGATTGGTAGCATATAAAAACAAAGAGAATTTGAATTAGGTTGGAAGAAAATCTGTCAGAAAATTAGCTAAGACTGTTTAATATCTCCAGTCAAAACAAAGCTGGTTCAGCTTGTCTGCATCAACAGTGCTGTGAAAGGTAATTGGAGTACCACAGAGACAAGAAAGTCAAAAAAGAGAAATGCAGGAGACATTTACACACGTCTCTGGGGTGACCTTTGCATTCAAACCAAATGCTTCAAGACACACATACCACCTACTCAGACAACTGCAAAATACCTTAAAAGTCTGGCTTTTGAAACTGCACTCTTAAAGCTGCTCCCACTCTATTGAAACAATCTGAAATCCTCCCTTCTGCCAGGTCCAAAAAGTCATTAAAGAAACAAACACACCTTTGATTAGTGTGTCTGAGCATATTTACCTAAGGGCTTGTTCCCATTGATCTCATTCCAGCTGAGGTCACCAGCAAAATTCTCATTGACTTCAAAGGCAACACAGCGAGGCCTGAAAGTCAGACACTGTGGTGACATAGTGTGGGATGTACATGTGCTCTGGAGCCCAATTCTCCTGCACTTGCAGATGTTTTCACACATTTCTGGAAAGCTGCAAGTCCTTTAGGGCTGAACTGGCAAAGGAAGTAACTGTTATTTGGAATGCAAAAATTAAAGATGCAGGTTCTTAAAATTCATACTCACAGATAGATGCTTGTATTTTCTAAACATCCATGTGTCCACCAGCAAAGACCTCTTGATGTCAACACTTCCATGACTGGCTGCACAGGCAGCTGTTTAAGCCTCTGCATAATGGAGCTGTCCAGAACAGGAATCCATGTGGCTTTCCCCAAAACACACATAGAGCAGCCTGCCCTACATGCAGAGCTCTGCATTCAGCTCCTTCCTCTCCACAACCTCTGGCATGCCTGAGGTTTCAGACTTGTTTCCCACCTTGGTGCAGGGCATAGGGTCAAGTTGTGACAGGCTGGGACCTCTTAAAGCACCTCAGTTTGGGAGCTACATTCATTTGGCTTTGGTATGCTCTTTTGTGGACTAAGAGGCTGGTCACAGTGTGACAAAAGGTCAGATTATCTGACCACAGCACTCAGCTTTATGGAGCTCTTAAAAATGCCTAGGCCAATGAGAGATTCTTCTCAATTTTTATGGAAAGCCACAATCAGGGTCAAATGCACCTCATCTAACACTGATTGTTTACAAGGGCTAAGTAAATAGCTACATCTGAGATTGTAAACCCCTTCTTCCTTTGTACTCAGTAGAGGGAAGTAGACATAATTCCCCTGGTTTATCTCAGGCAGACATTTAGGCAGCGATGAATATCTCCAAATAAAGGCAAACACAGCTTGCTCAGATCACAGAGTTTGCACTAAAAATTAAGGCATTGTGTCAGATGAATTCCAGCCACAGAATCAAAATTGACATTACTAAAGTTAATTTACAGCAGGTGAGGATCTCACTGTGCTGGAGTTCTCATTCATTTCCATAGCAGTACTGAGAAAATGACCCAGTGTCTGTGTCTGAACACCTGCTATGAATACTTAGTTGGCTTGAAAGCCACTTGCTTTCATACAAGGGGTTTTCATACAAAGAAAACCAACTAAAACATGCAGAGCTCAGGAGTTTCAGCCCCACCAAATGCTCCTGACATTCTTGAACTTTATTTGGCTTTGTCTTGAGAGCCTTTCACTATTTCCCATCGGATATCCAGAGATGCAGATTGTTTGGTATTGCCTGATGAAGTAATCCAGTTTCAAAACACAGCATGACAGAAAAGGAAAATATCAAATCAGAGGCTTCCCACAACACACTGGCATGAAAACCTTTTGAGAAAGGGAATTAATTTTTATTTCTTTTCTGTTATCTTACATCATTATTTTAGTTTCTCTATTTAAAACAATTTATAGTTTTTGTACCCACTTATGTAAAACTTGGGTTTAGAGTACAAACTTTTCCAGTCCCTTTATTGCTCCCATTTCAGTAATTCACCTCAAAGCAGAGGGGGTCCTGGCACAGCTCCTCCCAAGTACCTTGACTGTGAGCCTTGACAGTCATCACACTGCCCTGAGCCCTGCACACTCAGGAGTGAAATGCTGAAATCCAAGGAAACCCTGTGGATGTGAGAAAGGCTTAACCCAGCATCTACAGGGCCTTACTGGAAGCTGAAGAAAACTTTCAGTTTTTACTCAGAAGCCGTAAGTCCCAAGTACCTCAGCTCTCTGGTAAAAATCACAGCTGCAGAAAGGTTTGTGAAAAACTGATCACTTTTTATTTATTGTCAGAATAGAAAAATAAGACTCAAAAAGTTTATTGCAGGCCAATCTCAAATAAACAAGGTTTGGGGGGGATTTTTTTGTCTTTGTTCATGGATTTGGGTGTGTTTTTTCATAGTTTGGTTTAGTTTAGTTTGGTTTTTTTTAGAAGAGCTGTTTGGTTTTTAAAGCTTTAATGAAGTTTGAAAGCAAGGCCAAAGTCTACTATGGAAAACCAAAATATTTTATTTTTTCTTCAAGTGATTGTTTTTCCCTAATTAATTGAACACAGCTGGTTTTGCTCATAGCCAAACCAATTTTAAAATGAATTGTCTTTTCAATTTAAAAGATCAAAACCTATTTTAAAAATATCGTGTTCTCCCTGAATGGAAAAAAATTCAAAAATTCAGGGAAAGAATTCCAAAATATCCTGACGACACCCAGAAACTTCAGCTCTGTTTAAGGAGATTTCCACTGCAATCCTTCACCCAATTAATACAATTCGAGTAAGGGAGACCAAAACAAATCCTCAACTCATCACCAACTGCAGTCTGATGTCCATGGTGCCATTGCCTCCTCACTAATGCCCGCAGTCTGCAAGACAAAGGGCAGAAGCTGTTTACCCAGAGCCACCTCAAACCTGCTCAGCAACATGAACACAGGAAAAACTGAGCTTTGTCACTGCAAGAAGAAAAGGCCAGGGCCAGGCTGGGCTGGTTTTCCAAGAGGAGAAGGACAGGGTAGCAAATACACATCACAGAACCCTTCTGTGGCTTTTAGGTGCTGTTACAGCAGCAGCCTCACAGTACACAGGATCTTAGAGAATTCTCCCCGATGAATTCCAACTCCACAGATCCAGAGGAACAACCAAAACACAATGCCAGCTAATGATCAACTCAATTCTTGTGTCTCCCTCATTCCTGCTGCATGAATTCAGGGTGGGCACATCCAGCCAGGTGACTGGAGATGGCACTGAACACTGTGACACACAC
This sequence comes from Rhipidura dahli, assembly GCA_013399225.1. Classification (NCBI taxonomy): domain Eukaryota; kingdom Metazoa; phylum Chordata; class Aves; order Passeriformes; family Rhipiduridae; genus Rhipidura; species Rhipidura dahli. The sequence goes on from VXAC01007361.1 coordinate 88,910, forward strand.
TCTATGTTCTAGGATGACCTGACTTCCTTTTATTTCTATTTCTATTTCCAGAAATTATTTCCATTTCTAATTTATTTCTATTCCTTTCCCCTTACATCTTACCAAAGCAGCACCGTTCACAAGTCTTGAACAAGAAACAAAAACAAGGGGATTCAGTGAAAGTAGCACACAAGGGGAAGGACTGAGAGACACCACCACCAAAGATAAGCAAAACTTCACAAGAGTTCTGTTATCACTGAGAAGAGAAGGCTCTGGGGAGACCTCATTGCAGCCTTCCAGTACCTAAAGGGGGCTTATAAAAAAGTTACTTTTTATATGGCCAGATAGTAATAGAACAAGAGGGAATGGTTTTCAACTAAAACAGGGGATATTTAGATTTAATGCTAGGAGAAAAAACTGTGAGGGTGGTGAGGGACTGGAACGTGCTTCCCAGAGAAGTTGTGGATGCCTCAACCCTAGAAGTGCTCAAGGCCAGGCTGGATAAGCAACCTGGTCTAGTGAACAGTGTTTGTGCTCCTGGCAGGGGGTTGGAACTAGAAGATTGTTAAGGTCCTTTCCAGCCCAAAACATTCAGTGCTTCCATGATCATTCCCCTTTACATTAACCACAATAACTGTTTAAGTCCTCTGTGCTTCATGACAGCCAGCAGCATTCTTTGCTGAGGAGGAAATGTCATCCCAATTGGTGTGTCAGCATCAATTGTAGCTGCTTCTACTCTTACACTGAAGCATCTGTGTTGGTCTCTGCTGGAGAGGGGTCAACAACCAGTGGCTCCTAAATGGTGACACCTGCTGTTCTCTGATTATAATTAACTACCTTGATTGTATGGATACTACTGACTCTGGAAGGACACAACCTGCAAACTTTCCCCTCTACCAACAAAGAATCCCAGAATCTATTTTCCAAAAACAAATAGTTGAATTCTTTCTTTGAACAATGATGACAGATCATTGAAGCTACTCAGCAATTTCCCACTGTGGCTCTAAGACACGTAGTTTTCCCCAAATCTCAATCAATTGTATTCTATATTACAAACACCAACCAACATAATCAGAGCCAAGCTAGAACACACTCTTTGTGCATTTCCCCTCTAGCAAGCACTGTCAAATCTGAGACAATGACGTTCTGCTAATTTGCCAATAATTTATATAGACACCACTAAAATGTGCTTAATCCTCAAAGAGATTCAGTTGCTTGACTCCAGATTTCAAAGAAAAGCATGCAAATGCAGCAATAAAATGTGTTCTGTTTAATCAAGTGAACACATAACAGACTGATTCACATTGTTTTATGGCATCAAATAAATTTTCTGATGTGATTCCATGTGCAAGAAAAGGGGGACGTTGCTGTAAGTACATTTTGGCAGAGCACTAAAAGAGATCACAGACAGCTGATTTCTTAGGGAAGTGTTAAAGGCTTCCAAAATTTGTATCTTATGGGAAAATGGAAACATCCCCTCTCTACTACATCTTTAATAGAAAGAAAAAAATAGCAGAAGCCAGCTCAAATATTTCAGTTTATACTTGCTTAATTGTTGGGAAATGCAGTTTTCTTATTTTAAGGTAAATAAAGTCTACAGTCTTGGTTTGCATCCCACTATGATAGCACTGCACCAGATACACCATTAGACTGCCTGGGAGAATGTTCAATAACATCATGATAAACCATTTGGAAGCAGAGTCATACAGCAAAGTCTGTCACAGCTGTCAAAAAATTCCATTCCATTTTATTTGGAAAATATAATGGAAAGAGAAAGGAACCAAATGAAACCTTTGTGATGTTAAGTCAAATTAAATATAGTTCATAAAAATTAAGGCATTTCTGCATTACAGGGATAGGGGTCCAGTGATGAAAAAAGAAATAGTGTCATGAAGAATTAACTGTTATTATGGCTGAGAAAACATATGGAGAGAGAAGGGCAGAAACTAAAGGAGGTGTAGACAGATGCAATTTGATGTCAGTGAAAAGCTCTACTCATGACTGAAGACCTGCAGTGTTCAGGAAAGGCTGCAGCGCCACCAAACATCTGAAGTCCGAAATTTCAAATATATTTTTACTTTATTTTATGAATGTCCATCAGATATATATCTTTGATGCTACAACACACTAGTTGAATAAAAATCAACAACATAAAAACCCTCATCATAAAAGATCCAAGAAGTGAAATCCCAAAGCCATGACCATTTACTCTGTGAGCATATTGTCTCTGACAACCATATATAAATGACATCATGACAACAAATACAATGTACAATAATAAGTGTGCAATGGTACAAAATATACAAAAAGGAATGTGTATTTAATATACATTCAACATTACCCCATAAAAATCTTTGTTGGGAAAGTGAAGTGCCTTTTTAAGACCAACAGAAAATGTACACCACTTCAGTAAAGATGCCTAAAGGATCTCCCATCAGAAGAGTAAAGTGTGTGTTCTTTGACTGGAACTATAAAATAACTGAGCTGAATTTTCCCTAATGAAAAAAAAAATCTAAACTTCATAAAATTTATGTCCACATCTAGAGTATAATAAAATATTTAGAGTGCAGAAAGATCAGTTTAATTTAAATTTTACTTAAAAGTGGGCCCTCTTTTATTGATAGACCTAGCTCAGTCATATAAAATCAAAAATCTATATTCCTTAGAGTAAAAACACCATTTCTGTTCATGTCTCTTTTCTGGTTTTGATGCGTTCCACAATTCACACAAATTTGCTGTAATGGAAACATACGTCTGACCAGAGGTCAATACAAGATTCGTTGCTCATATTCTCTGGCTCTATACAAGTCTTGCACAATTTTACTCAAATATTTTTTGCCTAAGTTTCAGATTCCTTTGAGTTCGACCTCAGTGGGAATTTCAGGAAATTATTACTGTGGATATTATGAAGATCACATGCTCATAATGTGGCTGATTTTATGGAAAAGTCCACCTAGCCGCTGGTTTCCAAGACACCTCTTTGTGCCTTTCCTCCAGAGCTGACACTTGCAGTAACACAGAATGCATTTAGATGCTGTGCAAGTACATAACCCATGCTCAGCTCTGCTGGACATCCATCCATCCATCCATCCATCCATCCATCCATCCATCCATCCATCCATCCATCCATCCATCCCTCCATCCATCCGTCCATCCATCCATCCCTCCATCCATCCATCCATCCATCCATCCATCCATCCATCCGTCCATACATCCTCCTTCCTTCCTTGTGTGGGCCCAGGAACCAAGGAGGCTGAGTATTTCTAAGAAACCTCCCAAAGCTGATCCCTGATTCCCAAAACCAGAGATTTTTGCCGTACCTCCGGTGTTCAGGCCTTGCTGGTTCCCAGCCCTGCAAAGAATGACATATGTGCCACCCAAGGGAGGACACTGAATCTGCCAAAGATCTCTCTTGAAAGGACAAGCTTCCACAGAGGGACAAGTGCAACTTGCACTGTAGGTACCATTTTACATCTCTTTATAGAGTTTGAGCCTGCTACTGCCTATAAACTTATGGGCCCAGACCTACAATTCACACAACAGCAGTTACCACTTTTAAATTTAATAGTGCTAGGTTTTACCCCAACACTGATGGCCATGACTTAAGCACCAGAATGGGTTCAATTTGCAGGTGCAACACTGTTCCCTCTTGCATTAGAGGTAAACACAGATCATCTGGACTTTCAAACCACTAAAACCGAAAGTATTTTCCCAAGTTCAAAACTCACCTGAGGCTCATTCCAAGTACCATTCACAATTTTGATTTCAAGAGAGACTCACAGTTATGCCAGTAAACAACAACACACAACCTTTGCAGGAGGTTGCAGGCCTCTCTGAAAATAATTTCTTAGGAATATGTGTAGAAGGAGAGAGAAGGAAATTAAAGGTACCTATAAATCATATGGCATGCCTGAGTGATGCCCAGGTGAATGCAAAAAATTCATGTTATTTGCAGTATGTATATCTCTTCCTGAGTTGAATTTCATTCCCAGTATGGAATCCAAGCGTCTGCTTTCTGGTTTTGGCAAGGTACTCAATCACATGGTAAGGCAATCCAATTTTCTGGTTTGCTTCCTGTCTTCTTTTCTCCTAAATGGCCAAGCATTTCTCACCAAGATCACCACTACAATGTGTGCCAGAATATGTTTAAAATATGGTCCTGTAAAAATAGAAATTAGGTTTGTTTCTTTGAAGGCAGCATAAATTCTTCATATATTCTGGGATCTTGAAGATTTCAGCTGAACAGATTCAAAATTATCTTCCTTTTCCTGCAATGGAAAAGACAGGTTCCCATCAACTGGGTTTCCTCAAAATCTCTCCAGAAGTCAGCACCATCACTTCTCTCAATATCCTTTGCCAAAAATTTCACTTTATTTTTACTACAGTAATTAAGGGCACAGTTTGACCCTTAAATATTTAATAACATTACTAATTCTGTAAACATTTGCAAAACCAATAAAAATGTGCTATAGCTATTGTTCGTGGTACTTATTTTAGGGGGTACAGGGAAAGTCTGCATTTCATATTCATAGAATAGGACAGGTAGTCTGAGCTGGGGAATTGCAAGGTAATCATCTCTGTTGTTATCACTTATTAATGTGCTTCCTACAATATATAAAATGCTTGAAGCATAGTCTGTGAGTGTGAATACCACTGTCTTGCTCCTGGATTCTAATCCCAACACCTCCTACAGGGCACCCACAGGACAAAAAGAGCCTACAGATCATCTCTTGTCTTGAAAATCAGGGCTACAGGGTTGAGTTTTCTCTCTGTTTTCATTTGCTGGGTGACAGCCTTGGCCATCTGGCCAGCAGGCATCAGGGTGAGCAAGAAATGTGGACATACACATCCAAATAGTTTGGAAACTATCTTAAACTACTTTCATAATCTGATTTCTAAAGCCATCTCACACAGATCAGAACAGCCTGGTGCAGATGTGAGAAAGAAGGGGAGAAATTGTCCTTTGCTAGTCTAGTGCAGAGTATGTGTTCTGAAGAACCTGGTATTGTCGTGCTGGAGACAACAGACACAACTAGAATGGCCTCCAATCTGAAACAGGTTTGTAATTATTTGGCTTCTGTCTTCTCATTAAAAATAAGTCATCCCTTTCTATATTACAGGCCTAGCCCTCAATCCCTAGGGTTCTCAAACCCACTAATGTCTTTGTGACGTGCTGGCAGAAATGCCATTGCCTGAATCTTGAACATATAGTTAGGATGCTGCAGATTTTTCTTTTTCTCTCATTTTAAGTTTCTCCTTTTTCTCCCCTGTTTTCCTCCATATATTTTTTCTATATTTGACATGCATATGTAGCAGGACACGACCTTCTTCATCTTTTGCATAAATGAAAAGTGATGCCTATAACATTTGTTTTCAATAAATATATATTAAATTTGAGTTATCTGCAGGGATACAGGACAAAGAGCTGAGTAGGCTAATGAGGTACTGGAAGTTGAGTTTGCCAGCTATTGTTATCTAGCAGTAAAAAAAGGAATAAGCGTAGAAATATCTGACAGGCTTGTTGAAAAAGGAGAGAACACTCAGGAAGCCTGCTACAGCAGATATAGGAACATTAAAAATCTCCAAGTAGGCATTCAAGTTGTCTGAATACTGAAGTACTAGAGCTTTCTTCTATTTTTGCAACATCACCAGAAAATTTGATGTGACTTGATTTTATTTACATTTTCAATATTCTCAATATTGAATTAAGAATTAATATTGAATTTCTGCCCCTTTCCACAAGGACCAATATTGATTTTGCAGGACAAATAGTCAGGCTGGGGTCAAGGGAAAGTTCTGCACATTATCTGTGCAATGGTAACTTCTCCTAGGAGGGATATCTGGGGAGCAGGTAGAGTGCAGCAAGAGGACACCAGTCTAATAAATAAAGTAAAAGAATAAAGACAAGAGAATACTAAGGAAAAAGAAAGGCAGCACACAAGTATTAAATACATTGCACTCAATCACAGAAAGAAAAAAAAGGCATACAAGGAAAAAAAGTCTCAGAATTCAACACTCTGAGATATTATTTGGACAACAAACTAGAGTACAATGTTTTAAAATAAATTTTTATTATGATCTTTTAAGAGACCTTCCTAGGAAGGTTCTTCCTTTTAAGAAACTTTCTAAGAAACTCACTTCAACAAAACTGTTTGAAAGGGAAAATGTTATTCACCTTTATCTTGATCATATCAGATGCCCCCACTGGAATCCCTTAAAGACAACACTTCCCTTCCCATAGCACAGACTTCAAGGCACTTGGATCAAAGACCAAAGTGCTTTTGGGATCTACCACGATGGCCCTCTGTGGCTCCTCTCAGGAATGTTCAAAGGACACCAAAGACTTTGGTGCTGTCAATTCAGACATACAACAATCCACATCACGTGTACTGCAGAAAAAAATGCTTTTTTGGTGTTGCTTCCCACTGAAATGGAGAGGCTGCTGTATTGGGCAACAGGCTGAAGTTGATGGTTCCTCTTCAGCTGAATCCTACTCAAAATTATGGTTTTCAAGTGAGCCATGAAGCCAGCCCAGGTGAGCTGCAAGCAGCTGGTTGGTGGCTGTGTTTTCAACGTACAATTTTTGTAACTTTAATAGTTGGGTTTGCCTCAGCAATGGAGGTGCCTCTGAGGATTCTGAGCAGAGAGGTTTCCTCTGCCATTAACTGTTCTTTTCTGGTGTCATTAACCGGTTTTTCCTGGTTCAATGAAAAGTGCTGCTGAAATCTCTCTGTGGAGGAAGGAGCATTTACCCAAAATCCTACAACATTTTTTAATTTTATCCAGTCTGTGGATTTCAGCAGATCACTATGGACTGGATGAGGTGCGTGTGGGAGGCTGGACTGCTGGGAAATTAGCATCAAAGACTCATCACATCCAGTAATAATTAAAGGCAATAATTATTTTTAGCATTAATATTGGTAATTACTACTCACCTTTGTTGCCAAGGACTTGAGCTTTCCCAGCAGTGACTGCTTATTTGAATATACTATTTCTTCTTCATTATCTTCTCCTTCCATTATAGCACAGCTGTCAGCAGCTGGCAGTTCACACTCTTTTGAGTTTGTTGTCATCACTAATTTGGAATATTTGTACTCCAGCCTGAAGATATAAAGACACACAGGAATAGATTTTTTTCTGAAATGACCCATACTCGGGGTTTTTGAAATTTAGATTATCTGCAGTACTCCCACATAGTTACTTCTGAGGTATTTAGTGGAAATTAGATACTTTTCAATCATTAAAAATATGTAACCAAAATAGTGTTAACAATACACAGAGTTCCTGCTCTGCAATTAGTCCTCTATTCTTATAAAAGAACCATGTTTTCCCAAAAGATCACAAGTAGGTTGAGAGGGCTTCCTGCATGAAGAAGTGCTGGTTGGGGCAACAAACAAAATAGAACTGAGCAATATGGTCAAGAATCATATTTTTTACCAAGATGAAGGGGACTAATCAGACTAAAGATACCCTTCTGGTCTTCAGAATTTGGGAAAGCCATGTTGCTTCAGAACCTAAAGTCAGCTTCAAACTCTCAAGGGTTAAAAAGACAGTTGCTATTGGAATATTATGCCATTACAAATTAGTGTGGATTTACTGTACTTTCCTCATCAGAATTTTTTACAGCCACTGTTGACAGAAGAAACATCACCTTGCATGAATGGATTGATCCTACAGGGTACTTCTCACCAACAGTGTCATAAAGTCAGATCCAGGAAAAGTCTTTCTGTTCACTCCATCAAGCTTTTAGTTAACTTTTATATAGAACACAATTTGCAGTACTTACTTCTGGTTCTTCTTCCAAAAATAGCAAGTCAAGGCTATGAGCAAAACTGCTGTGAAAGCACCAACACCAGCTCCAACTTTAAGCCAAAAATCCACTGTTTCACAAGTGCTGGTCCTTTTCTCTGGCAAGGGAACTCCTTTGATGCAATGCTTTGGCTCATTCCATACATACAAGGTTTCCTTTCAAACAGAAAACACCAGAAAGTGAGATGCTTGTGGGAAAAGAGAGACTGTTTAGACTTACATAAAACAAGCTGTTCTGATGTTGAAAGATCAGACAAGTTTTCAATGAAAGCAAACCAAAGCACATCCTTCAGGTTTCCAGACTCCAGGTGAAGTCATATTGTCTGGTCAGTCATCCCCTCGCTCATCCTGCAGGTTCAGGCATGGCAGAAGGATTTCCTCTTCTGTATAGCTCTCCATGACTCAATATGGGTGGGACAGCTATTGGGAATGAGTTGTGCCTGCACAGGAGCTCTTGATTAATGGGACAGTTTGATCTTGTGGAAGGACTTCCTAATATTTGACTAGAGAAGGTAGCAGCAAAAACATTATAAGCAAGTAGGATGAATTTATGAACTGAAGTTTGGAAACCTTTCCAGGCCTGCCGCTGATGTTTATGGCTATTCAAGAACCAAAGCCCTTTGGGCACTCAGTCCTTCAGAAATAACTGGCCTGCATGTATGGTTTTATGTATGAATGCACTGAGAGTTCTCATCCTTACTCACACAGTTGGTCAGCACAAACCAGCTCTCCTCCAGGAACCACACTGCCATTGGCACAAAAATTCCTGAATCTCAACACAGCTCCTCCCTCGGCTTGCATCCAGGCCAGCTCAGAGCCTAGGCTGAGATCTTCCAACCCCACCTGTACTTACACATCAATTTGCACACTAAATTTCAACAAGAGTGCAAGTTATACCCAAATGAGCCCACTTGACTTGGAGACACGGGTCACGTACCTGAAATCCTTTTTTGCAGGCTCCCTCAATCTCGTGGTAGTCTTGCTCCGTGCAGAGAGGACAAGCTTCTGCACTTTCCCACACAAAGTGGAAAGTGCATCCATCGCAGGTGCCCGCGGGGCAGGAGCTACGAGGAGAGCAGAGCTCAGTTATTGGTTATGAAACAACCACTCGAGGGCTTGCATCCTCATTCACATTCTGCTGCTGAAGATTGGGAGTGGGAAGTAGGAGAAACAGGTGAACATCCATCAAGTCAGCAGATGGAAGAATCTGGGGGAAGAATTTTTCCCAGTTTGTAAAACGCTTTCTCAAATGAAAACAGGTGTTGAGCTATCAAAGCTCTAATAATAACAATTCAGTTCCTGGCAGGGGGAGGAGCAGGGAGGGGAGGGCTCACACCAGTGTTTCACCAGTGTGCACCTCCATCACTGTTCTCCTGCACAGGGTGGCTGTTCCACGTGAACGCTGCTATCTGGTTCCTGATGCTGTTCTAATGATGTCTGGGTGATTTAGTCCATATGGAATGGACTTGTCCTGTCATGGTTAATTACTAGAAGGATGTTCACCAGTTAATGAAGAGATAACAGCTTCTCTTACTCTAAGAAAAAAAAATGGCCTATTTTGTATTCAGCCTGCAGAAGGAAGTTGTACTGGCAGTGGCAGGACAGTCACGTAGCTTTTGTTACTGGCAATCACATCAGGTCTAACAGCAGCAATGGCTAAAAGTCCATGCAAGAAATTTGGTGATGTAAATATGAAATATATTCATGCAGGAAAAAATGCATTTCAAGTTGTGTTGTTCTGTATCATTTGGAAACCTGATATCCTGATCTGAAGCACTAAGATCCCCAGCTCTAAAAATCCCCTTCTGGCTTACCTAGATTTGAATTCCTGACAACAGGTACATTCCTCTGTGAATTATGGAGCATTTTTCCAACCTACACAGCAAGAGCACTGACAGACCTTTCTCCTCAGTTGCTTTCATCTTATACTGTAACTTCATGTGATACTAAACACCATGCCTGGAGGATCAAGGAGCTACATTATTTGACATATATCTGATACCTCACTGTGTGAAAACAGCTGAGTGCTGAGCTAATCAAAGGGGGATAGGAAAGGAGAAGTCAACATAAACTGAGATAAGGTACATGTGTCAGCTGTGTGCTGTTTCTGCCCATGCTCACACTTTCAGAAGCAAGGTAGGTTGCTCCTCACTCACTACTGGTGCTTTATCACAGTTCACATCATGTTTATCCTGTGGTACTGGAAGAACAACTGGAGAATTTTCACACAGAAGCTGATAGACAGTGGCTTATTGCCCAGCATCATTTGTAGTGTGACAGGTCCCTCAGAAACTGGGGTAAGCATCTCCAAAGGTGTTCAAGAATCAGTCAATCAATTCACTTCACCTGTGAAAGAGACTCTGCCTTCATTCAGACAAGCACAGTTTGTGTGTCCTGAGAGGGACAGGGATCAAAGCATCCCACACTTCTCACACTGTTAACTTTTGGGAAGGAGGATGGGCAAGAGGACAATCAGCAGATTTATAGTAACATTCAGATGGACTAAAATGGGCTTTGATAACCAAAGAGGAGGATTATCAGAGTTGAAGGGAACTTCCAAAGAATCACATTGTGTTGCTGAAGAGTAATATAATTTATTCTTTTACTTGTTTTTTTTTCCATAATTTTTCAGTTATGCTTATGCTTGAAGTTATGTTTATGCAGGCATAAACAGGATTTTGGAAGAAAGAAGCTTTTTAAAGTCCCTCAAATCAGGCTAAAGGGAAAAAAAGTCAGGCAAATTGAACACAACTGATACAAGGCGGCCAGGATCCAGTGATGGAACACATAAATAAATATATCCCAAACATAAAATAGACAGTCAGGGCTCACATAAGTATTGCAATAGTAGATTTCAAAGTTCCTAGAACAGGTTGCTCTTTTCCCAAAAAAATAATTTTCCCTAGCCACTGCTGTAGATCAAGAAAGAAAAACAACCTCTCAAAGCCTCGACTAGGCAGTTCTAATCAGGAGGCCAACTATTAAAATAAGGAATTGAAATAAAGGAGAAATGAAGACAAGAAAACATCACTGCATTTTCTTTTGCCTTTAAAATCAGAACAACCTGCCACACAGCCTAAACACAGATCAGTTGGTCTGCTGGAAGGTGATGGACACCCAGGAGAAACAAGTGACTGATGAGGGAGAGAGCGCTCCTCATTGTTATTATATTACAATATAAAATTACTAATGAGTTTTGTAAAGATTACCTGAGGAGCAAAGGCTTTTTGGCAGTACTAGGACACAAAGACTGAAATACCTGGGCACAGAGAGCTCTCCTTGGTCTGGTTTGTTGGGGTTGCATCTCATTGTCACAACAGTGGCACGACCATTTTCACAGGAGGTTGTCACTGTTGAAGACCTAATGTCAAACAAGAGGAGAAAAGTAACATATTTCCACTACATTAAATGGGTATTGCTCTTTCATAGGTCTGTAAACATTCATACAGCTGCAATATTAATGAAACACCCTTTACCACAGTGCTTTTGACTTTGCCAGTTGAAAAGAAAAGAGCAACAGAATCAGGGTAAGCCTCACCAATTTATTTAAATCTCAAAGTGCTCTGAGATGCCACTTGGGCAACTGCTCTGGTTTTCTAGCTAGTTTGAAATCTTCTGAGTCAAGGAGTGAACTTTCCCAGAAAACAGGATAGAGCAATTCAAAAGGAGAATCACAGGTGCTGTGGTTGGTGTGCTCCTCTGCTGGAGAGGTTGTGATGGCTCAGTCCTGGTGTTGCAACCTGAGACCCAAACTGCCCTGAAACAGCACAGGGCAAAGGAGTTTAAAAAAAACTTACTCCAGCATGAATGACATTGTAAGCCAAGTTCATAATATGCTCAAAGTAGGCGTGGGGTTCAGTTTGCAGAATCAGATACAAAATTCAAGTATTCACATAAGCATAAAGTGCTGATATACAAAGTTCTATATTTGAATAAGTCTCAGCTCAGAAACACAGCTGACATGAAGACCAGCATGCAGACATCTGAACTGAGCTGACCTTTGAGCTACTTCCTGCCCAAACTGAGGCATTCTTTTTTATGGAGAACAGTGAAGAATAGGAAAAGCATACTGGTAATTGTGCATGTCAAAACAATTACTTTTAATCTTGATTAGTTCTTTTTTGTAGCATCAAAGTAAACACAAATGAAAGTGAAAGAAAATATGCAACCAGAAGTGGACCTTTCAAAGTCATATATGAGAAAATATGGAAAGTAACAGGACACTGAAAGTGGCATCTGGATGAATCAAAGCCCTGGTATCACTTCCTACAGATCAAGCATTATTTAGATTTGAGTAAAGAGTGCTTGCTGATTTTGTAAGATGATCTTCAACATGTCAATCAATATCAGGCAGATACTGATTAAAGTGACAAAGATTAAAGGTGAGTTTAAGATCCTCCTCACAGCTTTACTTTCCTTTAAACAAATGAAGGCATTAGACATAACAATAATAATTTTTTACCTACTTGTAAAAGAAATGCACATCCGGTATTTTGCTTGGAGAGGGAGGAAACATATCTGCCTTGATGCTGATATTTTCCAGCATTGTTTCAACAGTAGCTCCTAAAATGTGAGAAAGAAGAAAAAAAAAAAGGAGCAAACTATGAATGGATTTTTGAGGGGTTTACATGTACTATTTTCTCAGTCTGAAAGGTGTGGATCTCAATAGCATTACTATACATTACAGACAGGTTTTTTTAACTTAACTTTGCAGATATGTATGCTCCTTATACAGGCTGATTTCTTCATGTAGATATAGCAAACAAAAAAAAATTTAATAGAACACCGGTGTAAATATTTATTACTCTTTAATTTAAAGCAATCACTGGATATTAAAGAAACATAAAATAGTTAAGGCTGGCAAAGGACTGCTGAAGGTACCTGATGCAACCACTCAGAGTACACTCTGTATAACACTCACCTCAAAATCATGTAATGACCTGAGCAATTTGCAGTACTGCAGGAGAGGAAATAACAAAACTCAGAAGGATTATGGAATTGTAGGCAAGCCTTGATGGCAAAAATTGAAACAAATGACAGGCTGGTGTGTGAACTACATGGAGTTTGGGCAAAAGCTGAAAAGGAGGAAAATTCAAGAAACTGAAGTTCTGAGAGATGCTTCCAACACCATGAACCAAAGAAGACAGAAAGTACTGGTGCTCCACTGCAACATCTCAGGAGAGGGAGTTGTACAAATGGGGCTGCATCCTTCTAGGGAATTAAAAACTTCCAGAACAACAAGAAAAAGCAGTAGTGATCAGAAACTGGTAGAAAGACTAAAGAAAAGAAGTTTTCCACTCGTTCTTGAAACAGTTCACAGAATCACAGATTCATAAAATGGTTTGAATTGGAAGCAACCTTAAAGGTCGCCTGGTTCCAACCCCCCTGCCATGGGCAGGGACACTTTTCCCTAGACCAGGTTGCTCAAAACCCTATCCAATCTGTTCTTGTTCTTCTTCTACATGCCCTTGAATAAAATCCCTCTCCAGCTCTCTTGTAGCCCCTTTATGTACTGGAAGATGCTCTAAAATCTCCTTGAAGCCTTCTCTTCTCCAGGCTGAACAACCCCACCTCTCTCAGCCTGTCGCCACAGGAGGAGTGGTCAGCCCTCTGACCACGTTTTGGCCTCCCCTGGACTCACTCCAGCAGGTCCACATCCTTCTTATGATAGGAAAGGCAAACATCAACTACTTTAAAATTTAGCAATTGAGATAAAGAAAGACAACAGAAGAGCTTGATATCTTTTCTTTGTATTAGGAAAAATGAGGACTATCTCCTTGTTTTCCAAGACAATGACTGCCCTCATTCCTTCAGTGGCAGGAGACAATACTGGCATCTATTTGGAATGAATGTTTGTGAACTAGCAAACCCATACCTAGGAGTGACCTTTAACAGAGCTTTTGATGACAAAGAATTGTCAAAAGACTCACAGAGAGGGGATATGGTGACCCAAATTACAATGTGGCTCTCACAATGAGACAAAATAATGGTAATGGGAAATGAGTTTCAGTTCATGGACAGATACACAATGAGTGAAAGTCAACATGAATTTAAGGAGAACCTCTGTTGCTGAACAAATTTGACCTCATTCCTTGAGTGCTGATGAACTTGGTTGCTAAAGAAAGTTATGTAAATTTATCAAGTATTTCACTAATTACCACATGAGATTCTAATTTAAAAGTTAGCAGTGTACTATCAATTAAGCACACGCTCTGCATTAAAAACTATTTAGCTAAGTCATTATAAAATTATCTGGCCATGGGATGTCTCCAGACTTCTCTGGGCATCGATACTGAACTGTGAAAATGCAAGATTATCATCAGGGATCTGCAAGTAACTGTATAATCCATGGTGGTAAAATGTGTAGATGAGACAAAGATTAAGAGGGTTAAATATAAAATACAGAGCAACTTTGTTGCTTGGTTCACTTGGTAAGATGGTCCCAAACTAAATATATGAAAAGTATAGCAAAAAATGAAGGCCAGTCTTAAGAAAGAGAGACTTTCCCTTGTAAACTGTAACTTTGAAAAAACATCCAGAGTGGACATCAGATCCAAGAAGCCATCATGAAATCCCATGAGTTTGGAAAAAGAAGGATGCAGGGATTCCAAATACAAAAGTGATTTTTATTGCCATTATAGCAAATTAAATACTGGAATACTAATTCATTCTATGCTTTAAGAAAATATAAAATTTACAGAAGCTGTAGAAAGTGCCTCAAAAATTATTCAGATGCTCATGATAAATACATGATAGCAAGACAATTAGAAGAACTTGGTCTGCTTAGTTTTTCAGAAGGGTGTGATGATTCCAGTACACAGAACATTTCTTCAAGAAATGTAGGTGTGATATGGAGAAAGAAAAACAAAAAGCAAGAGCTGAAAACTGAAGTCAGTGAAGTTGAAATAGGAAACAAGTCTGCTTTAAAAATGAACACAGTGTTTGACCAGTGGAAAAAAAAATACCAGTGACTGTGGCAAAACTTTTATTTCTGGCAGTCTTACAAGTCCAGGTTGAATGCTCTTCCAAGATGTGCTTTTGTTAAACACAAGTTTCTGGGTTCAGTGCCAGGGAGAAAGTACAAGCACTCAGTGCCTGTAATGGACAGGTGAGCAGACCAAATGACTTCATTGTCTAACCTGGCCTCACATTCTGGGAACCTGTGAGCTGGACCAATGTAAGACTTAATGATGTGCATGGCCACATGCTGCCATAAGCCTCCTGATTCCATGCCTAATTATGTCCCCATGCCAGTTTCTTCTTGTGAAATTGCCCAAGTGGGCTCTTGGCATGGGCAGAAACACTTGGATTAATGTGATTATCACAGTCATTGGTCTTGCCCTGAGTGAGGTGGGTACAGAACATAAAGGAAAACCAATGCTTTTTAATTACACTCTCGAGATTTTTGTGCTGAAATGCAAGGTACCCACCAGACCAAGCACAAGGAAGAGTGAGTAACACAGAAACAGAAAACTAAAATTGGGCACAGCCTTAACTCTTCTCCAGCCACCAGCTGAATTGAAACAACAGCAAAACACAGTGGCATCTGTGCAGAGCTGCTTCACAGCTGAACCTGATCTTGGCCTGCCCCTTCCCTCAAAGTAATGCAGCTGCTGAGCCAAGAAGGATTTTCTCTGCAGCCCTAATATACATGAGAGTACATCCATAACAACAACAAGCAAAAGACAAACCATATACCTAAGAACCTGTCAGCAAGGCTGTTGGACTGCAGAGCCAGGGCTGTTCGGAAACCCTTGCTGTCTGACGGGATGATGGTGGACTGACACACAAAAGCGCCCACAAAATTGGAAAAATCTTCTGATTCTGCAACCATGTCCTTCAGAGTAACATCTGTGATATTGTCAGTGCAAATTGCCATCTTCTTCCCCTGTGGACAATCAGGAAAAAAGGGAGAAGCTGTTGGTTGTTGATAAGACATAAAAAAGTTTGGGAAGAGAGAGATTGCAAACTTCCTGATTGCAAATTGGATGAGATTCATTCCTTTACCTTACAACAAGTTGATGTCTCTATGTATCTGTCATAAGAGGGACAAACCATAAAAACAAACTGTGCCACTGTGTCAAACCTCTGATTAAAGCCTTGTACAGCCTCAGAAACACAATGTCACCTCTGGCAGGTGTCTCATCAGAAATCTGTGTTGTGGAGCACTCCTCTTTGTTTATCTTGACAGCACAGTGTTTACTTGCAACATAGCAAAATGGCTTGCAAAGGAAAACCCTATTTCCCTTGCCTTTAAATAATATACTGTAGAATACCTCTTTATTTGGGATTTAATCCAGATAAAATATTCTCAAAGCACAAACACATTAAATCCCTAAACAGATATATAGCCTTCAAGACTGCTTTAATGTCACACATCAAGACCAGTGCTAGAATCAGAGCAACAGGAATCAAAGTCAAATTAACAGACTCAGTTTTCCTAACAAAATTTCAAGGACTCACCACCTAATGATATAGTACTGTAGTACAACTGTAGTAGTTTGGAAAAGTGAAGACCAGACCCACAGAGGAGAGAGCATATCTGTAGATTTGTGGGTCTGGCTGTCAGCAGCTCTAACCCAGGTGGTAGTTAAACACACACTGAAGCCTCAAAGCAAGCAAAATGCTGCAAAGAAATGTGACTACTCATTTGTCTCACCTCATGCAAATCCTGTTACATGGGGAAAAGACTTCAAAACTCTACAGGGCTGAGCATTATTGTTAACACATATTGGCTTTCATGGGACACTGCAAAACACTGGTGCTGCTCTGAAAGGTCAATTTATGTGTGTGACAACATGCTCTGGTTCAGTCCAAGCTCCAGACAGAGAAATTTTGTCTGTGGCAGAGCCTGTTTAACTCACAGACTGAACACATTTTTCTACCACTGTCCAAGGCTGCAAAGTCACCACTGGGCATCTTGGCCACTGGCAGACAGCAGGGTGACCAGGGGCTCTGCATACATCTCCAGTGAAGCCGTGAGGGACACATATGGAAAGAAATTGCCAGCTGAAAGACTCGGACTCTTCACTTGAGCTCCTTGGTGGCAGCACACAAAGGTCAGGGTTGTGATGCAAGTGACTCAAAGGCACAAGAGCTAAGAAAAGGCTAGGTGAAGGGATGTGACAGGGATTTTCTTCTGAGCATTATTTATGGCCTAAAACACTGTCATCTCTGCTCTGGAAAATCACTTGGCTGCTCAAAAGTCCTCTTGCACTGCAAAGCAAGATCCAAAGGGAAGTGTTTGCACAGTATTGGTGACAACTCAGCTAAAAGGGAGTCCATGTCCTGCCTCAGTGTGACCCCAGGGCATCATCACAGGCAACAAACTGGCTCATCCTCCTAATCCTCAACACCAGCTGAGCTCACCTCATTCCCACACAGGCTGATGTTAAAGAAGTGGAAGAACTTGGTCCCTCGGGAAGTGAAGCTGGGGCCACTCATCAATGAGCCCACCTGGCTGAGGCTGCTAAAATTGTAATTCAGGCTCTGGTTATCCTTGACGTAGGACACCAGGCAGTCACTGAAGCAGGCAGAGTGGTCCTGCAAAGCAGAGGCATCCATTAAAGAGCAGTTATGGAACAGCACAAAAACATTCACCTGGGAGTTACAGCAAGGGTGCAGACAGGACTGCTTTCCTTGTTGAGGATGAAGGGGAACTCTGTCCTATTCCTGTAGCTGATCTTTCCCTTGGGAAAATTCCCTTGCAATCACGTATCAGGACTACAGTGTTCCCTAAGCCTGGTTTTCCTGTCGTCTGCTACATTAGCCAAGAGAATGCAATTTCTTGCTTTGTTTTGGGTGCTTTTAGGATCCCAATGTTCCAGTTTAAAGCCCTGTAAACAGACCAAAACATGGCCTTGCTTACACTTGCATTCTGTAAAGGAAACAAGAAACAGCTCAAGAAACAAGGGCAGGACATGAACTCAGTTGAAGACAGGCAGAATACAAACAAACTGGAGCCATTCTTCCTGTACCTGTGCAGCTCTTTGAACATGGTAAATGTTTACCTATGCTTACATTTGCATGTAAGAGGAACCTGTTACAGGTTTCTAAAGGCCCAGAAACATTATCCAGCTGAGGAAGTCCCTGAGTTTAAAGGAGCAGGCATCTGGGATAGTTTTGGTGGAAGTGATGTATATGCTTGCCCTGCTTGTACACTGTCCACAGTACATCTTCTTGAAATGAACCTTTTTTTGAGCGGATACTGTCAGTTTTGTATTATTATTTACAAACAGAAACTAGACTAGTGACATTGGAAGAGCGGGCTCATTGGTTGTAACTACACTCCAGTGCTCACAAGGCACATGCCCGTAGGAAAGCACTTAAAGCAGCCCTTTGAGAACTCCCAGCCCAAAAATCACCACCTGCCCGTCGCCCAGGCACACTGGGGTTCGGTACCTTGGTGCTCTTGCTGCCAGGCCCACATGGGATGCAGGCCTCCCTGCCATACACCTGGTGGATGGACAGGAAGGTGTTGGCGGGGCACTCCCGGCACTGGCTGCTCTCCTTGTCGATGTAGTGTCCCGGCGGGCAGGGCACGCAGGACGAGCCCGACTGCTCGGAGCCCAGGGCACAGGCCCGGCAGGAGGAGGCGACTCCGTCCACGGCGTTGGTCACTGTGATGGAGTAAATCTTGGCCATGTCATTGATGAACTGTCTGCTCTGGAACGAGAGCCGAGGAAACCACCCCGGGGTCATCACACCGTGACATTGGGACACTGCCCTCATCTCTGTACACCAGCTCAGGGATCAGCCTACCCATGCCTCTGCCCTTCCTCATGGATTGCTTATCCACAGCTGCCTCCCAGGGGCTGCTTTGTGCTTTGTTTGAGAGCCACTCACCCCTTATGAGGAACCTGTGAGCTTCAACAGAGGGCAGGAGTTCTGGCAGTGAGTGTCCAAGGAAGGCTGTGTTGTAAAGCCCCATACATAAAGAAGTACTTACATCTTGGCCCTCGTTTATTCTCTGAAAGGCCCAGGTGAACGTGAAGGAAGCATTTTTGGAGATGATGTGAGTGTAGGATTGTTTTTCTTTACTTCTTTCCCATGATTCCACCACATTGGTATTTTTTCGATTAACATCCTACAAAATGGACATATTTTTTTTTTAAAAAGGAACAACAAAAAGTGTGGTCATACTACACTAAGAACCAGTGTTTTTGATATAGAAATTAGTATATAAAAAATACTCCACAATTTCATTTAACGCTTAGTAAAGCAAACATACTTATTCTGTTTTGCACAACTGACAAATTTTCAGAGTCTTATAAATTTCCATTTGATTATCTTTAAATTAAAACAGGTTCCTTTAAAAAGACACTAAAAACAAAAAAGAATCAGCTTCCCCTTCCAATGAAAGGGGCAAGGGAGCCATTGCAGATCTAGTTGCCTTCCTCAACTGATGGACTTTCAAACAAACATCAGTCTGCTGCACTACTGATCCTCCAGGTCACTGACAGGATCAAGTTTAAATTTCCAAATTGTCCTCTTCCCATCCCTGTGTCCCCCATCTCGACTTGTCACTCTGTTACTACATGCTAACTCAACAGCACAAGAGACACTGATAATTTCATCAGTCAGTTTAACATGGGGAAATTGGCTCCTTAATGCCCAAAAATTTCTTTTAGAATAAACAGATAACCAGGAATGGTTCACAAATCACATGATGGAGGAATTTCACTAGGTCATTCATTAAATCCTTCCTACAAGGGCACTGCAGATACTAAACTAATGCCATGCTTAATCATAATAAACCAAGTGCAACTAATCACACCTATGCAGAGGTACTAAAGTGACATGTGGAATACGAGGCTGAGTCCTCAGTCATGGAGAAAGAGGTCTCACTTACTGCCATAAAGTACAGCACACAATCTGCTGAACAGATGGTCTCAAAAATAAAAGTAATCCGTCCGAGTTCTGACCCAGTTGCTCCTGTCACTGATGTCGGAGGTCTGTTTAACAGAGAAGGAACAAAACATTTACACAGTGCTCTCTAGACAGGCAGCAGTCAATCCTTCAAATTCCTTTTTGTATGGTGAAGCCATCAAAGTCCTGTCACAGCAAACCTGTCCTTGCAGAATGGCAGGTGCCTCTGCACTGAGTATTGGGTGCAGCAGGGTCATTTTTAAGCATCTTAAGTTCTTTATGGGACAGTTCCCTCCTTATAATGAACACCCAAATTTGACCATATTGGTAGAGAGCCTTATTATTAAAATGCACGACACACCTCAAGGGATTTGCACCAGTGTAATTGCACCTACCTCAGCTGAAATACAGAGAAGGGAGGATGAGGTTCATCTTCCACACCTGACCTGTCTCAATATTCAGCACCTGGTCTGAGCTGGGAATCTGAGCTCACTCTTTTGACAGAGATACAAGCACCTCAAGCAGGTATTTCATCCTGTCTAAGGGTCCAGGAGTGATGGGATTCCCATTATCCTGCAGTGCCTGCATCTCCCTGCTGGCTCCAAGGGAAGCACAGCCTGGAGCCACAGGGCAAAGTAACTTGGGTTTCACTAAAATACTGTTAGGGTAGGCAACAATATCCACCCCATGGCAGGTTTAGCTGGTTACTGTGGAATAATTTAGAAACAGAGGGATAGGAACATCTTTCCTCAGTTTCCAGAGAGCCAACTGGCTGTATCTTGTACTGAAGCAAACCCTGCTAAAAACCAAAGTCTTACATGCCTGCCTGCCTCAGTGGAAAAACTGGGGACACAGGAATTCAAGTTTCCCCTTGTCTCTTATTCATTACATTATTCCACTTCAGAAAGGAAGACTCAGATCATCTCTGGGACAGTGTGAAATAGGTATAAGAGACAGAAATAAATGAGAAATAGATGAAAAAAAATAGATGAAAAAATATCCCATTCCTTACTTAAATCCTGGGATGTGCAAGTTCAAGATAAGATAATCATTGTCAGAGCCTCCTGCCCCACTCTGGATGTGATCACCAGCCACCTCCCAACCTTTACAGGGCAGAAAAAGAAAAAAAAATTCAATAAGTGGGTGGCAAAATAAATCTCTGTTACCATAATATTTAAACAATTCAGTATTTCAGTATATTTTAAAGATGCCTGATATAAACTACAGAGCAACATCATAATGCTTCTGAATGAAGAATTTTAGCAATTGTATGAGCTGCTGATTTTACAGGCAATTGTCACCTTTGAAATCAGCAAAGCAATTGAAATTCCCTGACCTGTGCTGTGCAGCTCAAGGGGGATGATCCATCTGATATCTCTCAGCCTTAAAACAGATGAATCAGTGAATCTGGGTGTTAAATGTTAAGCACATACTTCAGTTCCCCTCTGCTCAACACGCATAATTCAAAGCTTGAGTTACATCAGTCTGACAGGGTGGATCAGACTGAGGAAAATCTGTCAGAGAAGGCTGGAGATGTCCCAAACGAGATCATTTTCACCAGTGAGCTGTGACTGCTCTCTGCTGCAATTTTAGCACATGTGCAGAGAGAAAGCTCTGAGTGCTAAATGAATAAAATCACAGACTGTAGTTAAATTTTCTAAAAGAATTATGTGTGACCTCACTGGGCATAGCTATCAGAAAACAAAAAATGAGATAAACTAGGGAGAAGACAAACAGTGCTTTTTTCAATGGGGACATGAAAGCATTTGAAGATGCATTAAAGCCAGTGGTGGGATAGGTCTTTGCTAAGGGAGCTTCATATAGGCTGCAGCTCCTGCCCTCTTCTGGTGAACAACAGATTTTTTATTTCTTTGTGATACTGTGACATTGCCTCCCACAGGCAATTTCAAGCCTGGTACAACTAAAGGAAAGGGAGGAAACTGTTGTGAGTCATACAGCCAAGAGCACACTCATTTTGATGGGTGCTCCATTACAACAGGGATCCATGCAGGACACAGGTACACAGCACAGGGAGTTTGGCTCACCATTCATCCCATCACACTTCGAGTTGCCAACATTAAAGCAAGATGTCTTCATGTTTCCTGGTAGGATGTTCCACCACTTGTACTCAAACCCAAGAGCCGGCTCAGTCCCAGCAGGGCAGGCTTTGCACTCTAAGGGTGAGAGGGCAGAAAAGGATATCACACAGCCAAAGCACATCTCAGACAGTGTTTTAAAGAACGTAGATACTGCTTTTTTCCTCTCTGGTGCAAGTAATAAGCAAAGAAAATAGTTTATTTCTTTGTAGTTAAACAGTCAAAGACTTATCAGGAGCAGGAGAGTGGAAATCAGACCAGGATTTTATAAACTGTAATCTTGTGGTAAGTAATCTGCAACTTGTCCCCCAAGCCACACTTAATTTTTAATAGATTCAGCTGAAGGTTTGATAAACAAGAGCTCCCACAAAATGCTGTAGGGGACCATTGGGTCAATGTATCTCAGAATCAACAAGCCAGAGTTTAGGCTAGACAACGTTGGCAGGGTGTTCATCTTACTGGGCTTAAAATGAGGTTTTTGCAGGAAAGAATTTGGCATAGACAGGAGAATGGGTGAGGAGGAATTGCTGACTGTAAAAGTTCTGATTCCCTTCTCAGAATCCCTTAAAATAATTCTCAGGATGTTTAGATCAGCCAAGAAATGCATCCAGAACACAGCAGGTCAACTTAAAGCAGCGATCCCTGATAAGAAAGGACTTAGGAGAGAAAACAGATACCCACATCCTGCTCTCTAATGTTATTTAACAAGTATTTAACACAAAACAAACACTGGCTTATGATGATCTGTCACTAAACTAAGTCACATGCAAGCAGGTGACAGCTTTTGGAGAGACATGAATTTTATGCAGACTCCTACCCTGTGTCCCATCCGAAAATGTGCCTGGTGGGCAGGGAGTACAGGAAGATGAGGCGTTGTTGTAAAAGCCAGGATTGCAGGGTGGACAGTCCTGCCTCTCTCCAGAAGGAGGTAGGGTCAGTGCATCAGGGAGATCCTCTCTGCAGATCTTGGGTTCAATCCACTTGTACATGATCTGAGTCTGGAAGGAGGAGACACTGAAATCACACAGTGTACTATGAAGTTTTGGGACTAAATGCACCAATGAAGGTCCCCCTTGTAAACTACATTAGGGTATTCACATCATTTGAGGCCAAAACCAAACCTTGAACATCCAGGACAATAAAGGGAAGGGAGGATAAGGGTCATAGAAGTCATTGGAGAATTCATAGAAGATTCCAAGACATCAGACTTCAAGAATAAAATAAAAATGTAAATCTTAATTACCACTGTTCATATCGATTTAATTAGTAAATTTCCCCATGCAAATCATTCTGAGGAATATCAGATAAATAATTCTAACTGGAGATGCAATATCTGCATTTTAACCACAGTTAACACAAAATATAATTTCTGCCATATAAAACCCCTTTATTGGGAAGGCATCTCTTAGCAGAGAGCACCACAAGTTCTTCATTTTTAATTCACACTGGCTTGTTCTTTGAAAAGTCCCCAATTCCTCTCCTGCCATTTTTCACCTGTTGAGAAAATGCCAAAACCACACAGGAGCTCTCCCAACCCCCCTCCAATCCCTCGTCATCACGTAAGAAGCAGTTTATGAACACTAACATGAGTCAGTCCATGGTGTTACCCTATACAACAGCATCACTTCATCATCATCATCCCCCTTTGGGGACACAAGTGTCTGTCTTCAGGAGAAGAATTAAGTAAGATGCATCACCCACAAAGTTGCATTTCAAATTTCATCTGACTTTGGCTCCGTCTCTGAAAGGGTTTTATATCTCAAGATGAAACTTAGCTGAGTTCCACAGCTGAGAAACCCAACTGGCAAGAGTTTAACCTGTCCACAGCTCCCACTCTGGGCACCTCCACCCTTTGGTCCCAGCAGTCAGGGATCTTTGAGGCTGGAGGCTCAGGTAAGGGAGATTTCACCTCATGAATTTGATCCAGAACCCCTGTCACCCTGGGCATGGATCTGCTGGCACTGAGGGTTAGCCTCTGGTAACACAGGACACCTGAAGAAGCACTGATCCTTCCTGAAACTGGTTCAAAAACTAAGCCGGAAGAAGCCTCAGCTCAGGCTCAGGCCCTGGCTGCTGGGAGCTCCAGTAAAGCCGAGGCTCTCACCCTCCATCCCTGCCTGCATTGTGCTGCAGCCATGCCTGTGCCAGGTCATGTTCCCTGGCTGACCCATGGACACGATGTTCCAGCTTGACACTGGCCATGCCCCATCTCTATGGACTTGTCTGGCCACCTTGGTTGGATCTGGTCACTGGCACTGGGTCTGCCTTGCCTGCTTTGCTCAAGCAGACTACTCCTGCTGCCAGAGGGGCACCTGTTCCTATGGATCAGGACTTGTTCCTGCCCTTGCTGCTCCTGAACACTTAGAGATTTTCTGAAATATTGTTCCAGAAATGCTTCAGCAGCATCAGGGTGCACAGCATTTAAAATAAAAAGGCTCAGGAGCTGGCAAAGCACCTGAGTGGCTGTCCAGAGCCCGGGCACACTGCACACCACAGGAATCCCACTGCATCTGAGCAGGGAGAAGAGGGTCAGAGAGTGCCTGTGGCCACATGGTGAGGGGTTCTGAGACTGGGGCTGAAGTGCTGAGCCTGAGATTTTTAAAGCAGCAAGTAGATGAAAAGTCGAGAGTCAAGTGCCTAAAGCCCGTTCTACACATGGAGTGGGACAGCAGAAGGGAGACAACAATCTATTGTCCAGTGAAAACCTGGCTTATTTTAGCACGGATCAATAGGCTGGTCTTTTGTAGCCAATGTTCTCCTGAAAATGGCCTGCAGAGTCAGGCCCTCTCACTGAGCTGCATCACGTGAAAAGACACCTGGGGAGTACAGCAAACTTGGACCGATTTTCAGAGATGTGGAGCAGTGAAACCAAACCTGAAAACTCAGCCAGTGTCTGTGTGCCTGTGACACCTGCTGCTGGCATTGCAGCTGGACAATGAAGGGTGTCTGCAGAAAAAGCCACTTTGCAGTCCAATGATGTCCACCAGTGAAGGGGAAGGCCAGTGAGGAGGCAGGAAAAGGGTCAATTATAGGAATTTATCCAGTGCCAGGGAGACTTGGACCACACAGAGCAGTGACAGAACAATCTGCAGGAGGCTGCAATTAAAGCTGTACCTGAGGGTGCAGCCATGAACACTGCTGCTAATTTCTTGAGTTGTTAGACACAGTTAACAGAGCAGAAATCAGTGAGTTGACCAAGTTGCAGAACCTGCCAGCTCTGGGGCAAAACTCACTGATGCTTCGTTATCAAAGCATAAGAGCTCTCAGCTGCATTTTGGAACTGGCTGATCAGGAGACTCCAAAATACTCCATCCTGCCAGAAAATATTAGGCCAGAAACATACAGGTGTTAAGGAATTTGACTATTTACAATCCCATCTGAGAGATGGGATCTTAGAGAGATGGGAAAGGAAAGAGACAAAACAGGGGCTGTGTGGGCTTCCTATAGCAGCAAACAGAAGTTTCCTCTCTAAATTCCTCCAAAAATCCCACTTCACTGCTAGGACAAAGCCAGGCTGCTCCACCAGCATGTCCCTCTATGAGAGACCAAGTGGATCTGAGGTCTCTGGGTGAAGCAATGTCCTGAGAGTCCAGGTGATTTGAGGCATCCCATGGGACAAACACACTACCAGCAGCTAAGCTGCTGCACATGAACGCTCCAGGCCATGTATATACCATTCTTTTACCAGACTACTGGCTCTTCTTTGATGCTGAAACTAATGGACATGACACACATCATACCTATGCAGACAAACACTCTTCTATCTGAAACAGGAATGGTCATATCCAATGCTCCAGTGCCATGGTATCACCTGAATTACACCTGGGCACTGCTGGGACAGTTAACACAAGCCCAAAGTATGCCAGGAAAGATTATTAACAGCTAAAGAGCTGGGTTTATGCTGGGCCAGTACCTCACCCTGTGCTCCAAACAGCATCAAAGTATGGAAGTAGCACCAGTGACCCCATCAGACCCATCACAAGTGCAAGGAATTGACCATCTCACCACAACATATCCCTTAAGCAGACCCATATCTGGCAGATTCTTACAGAGGGATAAAGGCTACAGAGACAGCAGGCAAAGCACAAGCTCAAAGCCTCAGACAGATTCAATGCTGGAAGCAAAATTGGTAAAGTAACTGGGAAAAGGATCAATAAAAAAAAAACTACCTTGTTTTCAAATGCAGAGATAGAGGTAAGGTCAATCATGCCTTCTACTTACTTTTCCCTCCTTATCACATGGGGTGTGGATCTGGAAAAAGTCTTTGCTTGTGCATGGAGGTCGCTCTATACACGCACTGGATCCCTCATCTAAAAGAAAAGGTGAGAAACAGGATATTAAACTGTCACACGGTCCCTGGAAACAAACACAATAAGCTTAAAATCTGGAGGTTAAAATGAGTCAGAAGAAAAATACAAAACAAGAATGGAAAAATAAATTTTTAACAGAGTCTGCATGAGCCTTCCCCTGAATCAAAACAGGGTAACAGGGGATACCAGCTATGCTCATACTGCCATACTGAATTTATTGATACCCAAGGGAGAATTATTAGGACGTATTTTTTTTTACTCTGAGGATGGTGAGGCACTGGAACAGGTCACCCAGAAAAGTTGTGAATATCCCATCCCTGAAAAAAATCAAGACCTGGTTGGATGAGCCTTTGAGCAAACTGGTCTAGTGGAAGATTCCCTGCCCATGGCACAGGGGTTGGAATGAGATGATCTCTAAGGTCCTTTCCAACCAAACCATTCTATGATTCACTCAAGCCCTCACTCCACTTCTTCACCTTCAAGCAAAGATTTATGCTGTTTACCAAGCATGGGAATGGGAATATGTTCTCACTTGATAAGGAACAAAACCACTCTAACCTTGTAGAAACTTCCTTACAACACTGACCCAATTTTAACTCTTGACAGATAATTTTGCAGTATTTCCATTCCCACTGTGAACACAGGCACAGGTCCCCAAGCATTTGCCACAATTGGTGATAGCCAGTGCTATGGTCAGGAACTGATTCTTCAAGAACTTTCTTAAAACTACTACAAGGAAGAAATCTGAAAACCTTTTGACTATGAAGAATA
Source organism: Rhipidura dahli (assembly GCA_013399225.1). Taxonomy (NCBI): domain Eukaryota; kingdom Metazoa; phylum Chordata; class Aves; order Passeriformes; family Rhipiduridae; genus Rhipidura; species Rhipidura dahli. The sequence goes on from VXAC01007361.1 coordinate 115,743, forward strand.
GATTAAGAGCATTGTTATCTGATGGTCACCACCTAACCCCAGCTGGGAATGCAGAGGACTTTGGGACTAGGGTTTGCAACTAGATCACCACATTTTCCAACCACACAGGAGGCGGGGCAAGCCAGAAAGGACATTCCTCAAAACCTGTTAAGGCTGAAGTAGTGATGAAGCAAATTCGCGTCATGGCCAACCTATAACCCAAATTACCACGAGAGGGCACAGCACGACTGTTCCATCCTTCAGAAGAACTCTCCCCTTCCAGGTCACAAAGGTCTCCATCCCTTCATATTACCACGGGTGACCCTAACCACGTTTGACTGTGGTCCACTGTGTATCTTTTTGCCCTCTGCATATTTTGGGGAGTCATTCATTTCCCTTTCACACACCAGCTGGAGACTGTCATTGCTGGATACAACCACTCTCACACCTGAAACAGCCGATGACTGCACATCCTCAGACATTCCTGGTTTTGCTAACCCATTCAGTTTCTGTACCTGCATAATACATTTCTTCTTTACACTTGGTGCACTCTTTAGCCCCTTTCTCAGAATAAGTGTCCCGTGGGCACACCTGGCAGCCAGATGCACCTGGCTTGTCACTGAAGGTACCAGGCTTGCACGCGAAGCATTCAGACGTGTACGCCACTCCTGTAAGAAAAATTCCGGGTAGAGCACAGAAAGAGACACATCTGTAACTGCTGCCTACCTGGGCTCAGGGCTGACAGCAAACCAGCTCTATAAAACAGCATAAAAATCAGACTCAGTTTCACCACTCACTTTGGATACTTTAGCTTTGCCGACTCGTAATTCAGGTCTTCAATCTTTACTCCTCAATGCAAGTCTGATCCATCTAAGAATCTTACATGACACTCTGAGTTTTATTACACTTAGAACAGGACCAAAAGAGCAATCCTAGATTAAAAAGGTCATTTAAATATTAATTTAACTGTCACTGTTATGATATATATTTATTTATCACTGTTGAGAGGTTAACCAATAACCACAGTCTTTCTATACTACATTAAAGAAAACCTGTTCATTCCTTTTTCTGTCAATTTGCTAAGCTAGTCTTCTCCAGTAGACGGCAACATTTACAGGATAAACTAATTTTTCAGCCTCTACCTTACTGTGAAGTTTTGCTGTTCTGTTTCTACGCTTTAGAGACAGGGGACTAGGGGCTAAAAAAAGCCATTTCAGTGCTGTAGTCACAGCAGTAGAAATAGCACTTTGCAAGCATTGTGAAGAAAGAGTGAGATAAAACCTCAAAGACAAATACTACTTACCTTCAATTGTGATGTTCTTCACTAAAACTGGTTTTACTACTTTGGAGCCCATGAGAATCCCTGTTGTTCTCCAGTATAATATATTGCTACCTGATTTCAGAGTTACCTGCAACAACACGTGTGAGTTAGCAGACATCCCCTCGCCAAGACACTGTTTTATTTCTGACTTCCATTATTCAAATGTCTTTAATCCCAGCAGCTTTTCCTATGCTGTTTAGTGGGCCAAGAGATAATGGGGAAACAGCTAGACATGCTGTACAGGCATATCTGAGGAGTGCCAAAGTGTGTTTTATGAAAATGTTTCCCGACAACCCAGTTGGAAAAACAACAAGAGATGTTTCTGACCTTGTTGTAAGCAGAATTTGGAAAAAGCTGCTCTTGCCTTTATCCAACTACCCCTGGCACTCAAGAGCTTTTATCTCTAGCTTTATGTTCAGATATAGTCAATCAGTTTGTTTTAAAAGCTTTGAGATACACTTTCATAAAGAAACTCAACATGACCCAGAGTTCAAAAATCCAGTTCACAAGTGAGTTTTGTTTATAGCTTTTGAAAATCAAGCTCTGCCTGCATGTAACACTACAGTATCATGGTCAGTAAGCCAAGCACAAACCACAGCCATCCCCAGCAGCACTCTCATCCCTCCTGCTCACTGCTGACCACAAACAGCAGATGAGATGAAGAAAACAAGCTGGTTTCTGACTGCCCTGACCCACTTTTTTTTAAGGCATTATTCAGCAGGTGGCTGCACAACCCTTGTGGAGGGGGCAATGGGTTGGTGGTATCAGGGCTGCAGCAAGGGGCAGTAGGAAGGCAGGACAACTCTTCCAGCAGGAGTGTTGGTGCCTTCTGTCTTCAGCTCACTTGTGTAACTACAGAGTCACTCATCACTGAAAGCAGCAGGTTCACCAAGCCCCTGCCTGGGCCTGCAAAGCTGTACCACACCAACTAGCCCAGTACAGATGGATACTGGCCTGAAAGTGCTGTGTTTTCACACAAGAGGGGTAAACTCTACCCTCTAGCATAAGGGTCCAGGATAATGTGATTTACAGCAGTGTTGTACAGGCTTGCAGGACCACAGCTTTTGTTCACCCAGGATAAAGAGTTCAAAAGCTTAGCAAAGTAGAAATACAGCATATTGCATCTCCCACCCCCAAACATCTCCTACTCATAGGGGCAGAGAGCTGAGCTACCACTTGTAACAGGGGCACTGGGACCATACTGAAACAGGCATCAGGTTGCGTGAGATGAGGTACCCAACGCCAGCTCCACGGCAGCAGGACTCACCTGCTGAGAGCAGAAGCAGCAGCTGGAAAATTGTGCTCACAGAAGACACCTTGACAGGATTTGCAGTTCAGAAAAAACCCTTCAGGACAGCCAGAATCATCATCTCACCTAGCTCATGTGTCTACATTTCAGCCAGCCATCCCAACAACTTTCATGGGCAGTGGTAACACCTGCACACCCCAGATGATGAGCTCAGATGACACCATCTCCCATTCAGACTGCCTACATCCCTCAGCTCACCCTGATCCTGGCCTTGGATCTCAGCTCATGCCACCCATCCCTCCTCACCCAGCTTTTCCAGCCTCCCAAACGTAAGTTGCACTGGTCTTGCACCTGAGCTAACAGGCACTGCCAACCAGAGCTGGCTCAGAAATACAATTTCTCTTCCAGGAGGAGAAGCAGACCATGGAAAACAGAGAGTATGCTCCTGCCTATGCCCACAAAAGCCTTTTTCTTCTGGCATAATGTCACCTATGCTGGGCCTTTGCTGATATGGCTCTGGGGACAAGGGTGTGATGGTGGAGTGGAAGCCAGACCTCAGCTGATGAGCTGGTCTGCACATGGTCCATTCACAGAGCAACCTCAGCCAGCCAAAGAGCTCCTACCCCCAGCATGGACAGGCTCATATCTGTGCTGCAGGAGCCACCCTGCTGCTGCCAGCTTGTTTTTCACACAAGCCCCTGTAGAGCAGAATCTGGGTGCATTCCAGCTCTTCTGCACACACTTGAGAATAAAATGCCCGTCCCGCTTGTCTCCACACACACACCCCACTGCCACTGCTCTGCCAAGACACAGGGAATAAATAACCCTGTGCTCTCTTGTACTGTTGTACAAGATTTCAATTACAATCATGCAAAGTGACTGTGGCATGCAGATTTGCGTAAATCTATTTAACCTCATAAAACACTTGATTCAAAGCCCAGGGAAATCAATACAAAGTCTTGCATCTATATAATTTCCTTTGGAATCAGCCCCTTAGGGATCTCCACGACTTTTCCCCGCAGTACTAGGGAAGCTCTGCTTCTTCAAATGCATTCACAGGAGCTGGCCCGTGTTTGGTGTCTGGACAGAGGAAATCACAGACATTTATAAATGGAAAAAGACTTCATGAAGGAATTTCTCATACACTTACAGAATGAGAGCCCCATTCCCCATTGTCTGTGAGCTTCACCCATTTGTCTGCCGTGGACTCCATTTCTTTGCACTGGTCATTTTGTATCTGTTAATAAAAACATAAGATCAGTGACTACAATCAGGTGCATCTTTGTCACCGTAATGACTTCTGGGAATTATAAGATTCAGCTCTGTTCCTCTTGTCTGTGTATTTGGACAGCTGCCTTATCTGTGGCAAAATAAACCCCCAACTTTCAACACCTGCTACAGCTTAAGAGTGTCTCCAGAGGCCCCCTCTGACAGAGATGGCTAAAAAAGAGCAGGATGAGATCTCAGACTTGTCCTCACACTGTATGGTCGGACAAGGATGTTGAGAATCTTGTCTTGCTGCTTCCTCCTTCTCCTGAGCCCATCAAGACTTAATTCTCTAAAATCCAGAGGCTTCTAAGTCATAGGGGAGGCAGGAGTAGATGGGCCAAAGCTGGAAGACAAAGTGTTTTCTCTACAGCCAATATGTGCTTTGTCTTTGGCTGCTGCCACCTGACCTAGGGATGAGAGTAATGCTGTCAAGGGACAGGCAGCATGGTATGCAGAGTTTGTCCTGGCAGAAGTGTGAGGCTGGTTGTCCCTTGCCCAGGTCCAGCACAGCTCAGAAGAATTTCCTTACAGCAGGGTTTGGTGCACTTCTTTCTTCTAATAATTGTCTTCTCAGAGATAAAAAAATCAAGTCCCTTTGAGGCATGAGATCACATACTCAGCTTTTTTTGCACCAGGGAGAAAGGCCACTTCTACGCTTTCAGACACTTGACCTGGAGTCAAGGATCCTCTTTAAAGCTGCTCCATGTCAAGTCTGAAATAAGTTGTGCAACCCTACATCCTCCAAAGCATCTGTACACTCAATTCCAACCTATATCAACAGCACTGAGGAAAAGAGGTGAGAAGAAGCACCTGTTTAGAAGGTGGACCCCTAATTATCTTGTGCAACTCTACTACAGCATCTTTGTGTCTTGGTTCCCATCTGCAAAAACAAGGTAAGAATACATAGTCTCTTCTCATCAAGTGTAAATGGCTTCAGTATGTAAATAGAGCCAAGGAAGGGCAGATCTAACACCTCACCATATCCCAGTAAACTGCCACTGCCACTGAAATGCCACTGTCCAGAGCTGAATTGTCATTGTTAAATATATTTAAGCACAAAGGAATGCTGGAGAAAAAAAACTGACTTTTATAGGAGCATTAAATATGGTTTCCCTGAAATACTGAGGCTGACTAGGAATTTATGGACATTTGAATAAAGGACTGAACCACTCACTGCTTCTTGAACAGGGAATGATAAATTCAGGGAAGGTGAATGAGTGGGATATGGATAAAAGCAATAATCAAGAAGCCATTTTCAAAGCCAGTGCTCAGAGAAACAATATATTTGCTCCATTGCAGGAGCAGACTTGCCAGTTAGCCAAGCAACTGGAGCTGGGATTCATAATCCTGGCACATTCACTTGACAGCAGAAAGCATATTTGCTGCTTTCTTCCTTTGAAGAAGGCAGGATAGTCTAATACAAAACAGAAATGGCTAAATAACATTGCCTGCATGGTCTGTTATCAAAGTGCAATAGCAATCTATCACACTGATGTAGCAGCATGAAGGTGCCTCCAAGAGGTAATTTTTGTCTTCCTTTCCCAGCTCTACTAAAGATAAGGATACTTTGAACTTTTTTCCAAACTTCAAGAAATATTAACCAACACCAGCCAAGACTTCTCACTCCTGTGAGTTGCCATGAGCTGTGTTTATCTGATAAAAACCAGAGCTGATCAGACAGGTACAGGGGCAGTTACATAGGAGACTGAAAATTTCCAGTCAGCTGCCTTTCTGAGTCACCCTCCTATGACATTTTTTTCTGTCCCAAATGGCTGGTACAACATGACAAGGACAGTGATACAGGTGCCAGTGGAACCTTCCAAAGCACCTCAGCAACGTCAGGCATCTACACCCCACAGCAAATCCTGGGGCTGGGAACCCTCCAGCTCACTGGACACCAACCAGTGCATCCAGGTGGGCAAAGCAGGGTTGCCTTCCCCATTCTGGTCACTGCTGACCAGACTCTTTCAGCAATTTGAGTACAAGCCCAGCCAGGCTGTTCCCATGTCAGAGCTAATGACCCCAGCCCCTCCATTTCGCAGTGCAGACACCTAATTCCTTCTGAAAGTCACCTGAACTTCTCCTGCTTTTCTTTTTGCTGTATTTACTAAATTACTAGGACACTAATTGACCTAAAACTAAAGGTTTCCACATACTACTGCCTTGGAAGAAGTATTTTTAAATGTCAAGTCCTTTCAAAGACTACGCCAGTCAAACACCCCCAAAGAGAAGCATCTACCACCAATATCTGTCTTGCAAAAGGCTGGACTAACTGGGTCAGTCACGACCCCTAATGGAAAAATCCCACTGCGTGGCGGACAGGATCAGTTCAGACTGAGTTTTGAAGATGAAATAAATGACACAAGACAGTATAAGCAACAGAAAGAGAAGCGCATTTTTTTACCTTGTTCAGCAATAACAAGCAATGGGCATACAGGGAACTTAAAAGGGGGCATGAGGGGAAAGCTGCTGCTAATGATCTTTATCTGGGCTGAATTCTTACAATATAAGGTTGGATTCACCATGTAAAAGGCCTTACAAAAAATTCAAAGAAGATGTTGTTGTCAATATACTGGTATTCGAAGAAGACAGAGCCGGATTTCTTCAGGTGCACAGCGTAGATGAGAGAAACTGTACAGTCATCCCTGTTTGACTCTATGTAATTCCCTCGAGGCGTCCACGAGGAGCTGATGAACACAAACAAAACAAGCCTCGACTGAGATCACACATACTGAGGAGACTTTCTGTACACTGCTACACAAAAACATGTTACATAATAAAGACCCCAGAATCCCACAACAGCTAACTGCAGTGAATTTTTAAATTTATTACAGGATTTCAATTTACTTTTCAGATACAGTAGATATAATAATTTTATTTTATATCTATTTTATATGTTACGTGAATACTATAAAATATAATACTTTTCATTAAAATTGCACATGAGAAAGAATATGATACAAAAAATTTAGTACTCAGCCACCATAAGAAAGGTTTATTATCCACAGGTTCAATATACCTTCAACTACACTCAGAAACAGCCTTCTGCAAGCACTACAGGTCTCTAAATAGGCTGTAAAAGGACCCTTTAGCCACATTTACTATACCATGACCCTGGAGCTTTCCAGCTACAAATAAGACCAGCTCCAGGCTGCTCTTAAACTCACTGGCTGCTGATGAGCCCAAGGAGAGCCTGTTGACAGCAAAGAGATGGGTCTACAGATTTTACCTGGCAGCCACTCTTGTTTGCCTTTAGCAGGGCTGGTTACCCTCTGCAGAGCTCGGGTGAGTCATTAAGCAGCTTTGTGCTGCTGAGCTGTCACAGCTTTACCCACAGCTGCCTAACCCTGGTGCAAACAGAGCTTCTTACTTGTTGCAGCTGTCAGCTTTGCTCTCAGATGAGCCAACCGACGTGTCCATGAAAGTCGCCACGTTGGAGAATCCTGCTGGCAGCTCATCCCACTCGTCAAACTTGATCCCGCTGCCCAAAGAGTAGGTCCCCTCTGCACATTTGCTGCACACCTGGTTCTTCATCTCCAGGTACTCACCAGAGGCACAGGAGAAAGCTGGGAAGACAATCATTTACAATATAGGAATGGATTCATCAACCTCTATTAATTTCCATTAAATTTTGCCACTTGATTAATTAAGATTGAACTGCCACTAAAGGGAACCAAACAGAATGTTCCAATCCCAGGAACACAACAGCTGAACTACCAACATCAGCTGCAAAATTGAGATGTTCACCTTGTTTTTCACTAATGTGGCAGCACTGGAACCAAATCCCAGTGACAGCTCCTCATTTGCAGCTCGTCTCCATCGGCAAAAGATTTTCAGAAACAAAATCTCTATTGACAGATTGTGTCCAAAAGTAATTTGTGAAAATGAGGATTTATAAGAGTTCTCCTCACCCTTGCTCACCCAACTGTTACACCTTGAACTCAATTAAAACCACCAGTACTTGAGAGCCCGAACAGACTTTTCTCACTCACCTAAGATAAGGAGAGTGTACAGCAGCAGGCTGACAGTAACACTGCAAACCTTGGCTGAGAGCAGTAGACCTAATCCAAAGGTCTCTCTGTGTTTCTCCTCACATCAACTACCTACAAAGCCTCAGACATGTTGCCTGATAGACCATGTGGTCTTGAAAAAGGTCATCCACTGGTCTGTGACTAGAAGATGACGGTCTTTGATTAGGGTGACATTACCATGCTGAGAAAATAACCACTGGTTGTCAGCACAGCAAAGACAGTATTCAAAATCTGTGTAATTAAGGGAAGTATAATTAGGAGGTATATTCACAAAGTGGGGTTTTTGTAGTGATGTCTCTAAAATTATTTCCTCCAAATAGCTGTATGCTCCTTGTCCCCCTGATCACATCTCTGCCTGCTAAGGGAAGATTATTCCCATTATAAAACAGAAATCTGGACAGCAGCTGAAGTCCTGTATGCCCACAGAGCCCCATGCCTGTGTTAGGAACCATATCTCCTCCCTGCACACTCATTCCCATGGCAGGCTATCCCACTTTCCCTCAGTCCCATGCTGCATCATGTCCTCTTTGAAACTGAACATCCTGAATGGAAAACAAATGAGCACTTTCTGCAGCACACAGTACTTCCTACGATGCTTGCAGATTTTTTAACTTAACTATGCCAGTCAAGCCAAAACAGGATCCACAGCAATGCACACAACTCACATCCCAAGAAATTATGGGATTTTCTTCTGTTTCACACATGCCACGTTGCACAGTGACAGCTATGTCATACACTCTCTTTGACAGACATAAACTCATTAGCCTGAGAAACTGCAGGATGAGACCAGACTGGCAGCCAAAGTGGTGAAACTGGCCCAAAACAATGACGCCGGCTCAAGTCCCAGAAAATGTGGTTCCACAGATGTGCCAATGTTTATCTAAACAGCAGAAAAACTTGCATGACTGTAAGTACTTTGATAGACTCATGGCTGTGTAACACCAATCTCCTTCTGAATCCAACTAACAGTCCAGGCTTCCACTTCTGTGCCAGTACTAGCAGGATTTGTTTGTGCAATTGTCCTCGATGTGTGCCACTGGAAAGCAGATAAAAGGTCCATTCTGATGGAATGAGCTGCCAAAGGGTCATTTTTCCCTCTTGGTCATACCAGCACACTCTGAATTTGAACCAGTGGCCTTCAAGCCAACAGATTTCTAACCCTGTTTCTCACTGGAGATGGACCAAGAAGGAAAGTGAGCAGGATCCACACACAGATGGGTGTTGGGGTGGGAATAAACAAGGAAATCCTGCCACAATGGATTTCAGTAAAAGACTGACGGACAGACAAAAAAATCCACCCTCACTGAGGGCAAGTGGTTCACTGTAGGCAGTGGCACACAAGGTTCAGCTAACACCCCACCTGACTGACTGTGAGCTCAGCTCAAGCCACAGGATGTATCTGCACCTGGGGTGGGAAACAGCTTTCTTCAGAGACTTGGACAAAGGCAGCGAACACGTCCCTGTGTGTCTGAACTGCAACCACACTTTGTACAGCTTTTCACCTTAAAAGATGTCTTTTCACCTAAAGATGTCTTGACTCACTGCTTTAGCATTATTAATCAATCTTGCTTTACTTTTTCCTTTTGAAGGGTGCAGAGAGAAGCTATCAAAGGGAAGTAGGAAAGTGAGTTCTCTCATGACATTTTTTAATTCTTTAACAGTTTCAACTTTTTTTTTTAAATAAAGCTAAATAGCAAGAAATTGAGAGTGCTGCTTAACCATTCCAGAGTAATGAAGTTCAACTAAGGAGTCAAGGACCGTGAGCAATTCCCTGCCATAATGAAGATGCTGAGGGCAGCAGAGCCTCCTCTTCCATCACAGTGAGGGTGAGCAGAGATTATTACTTTACCTGAACTAATATATTTTAACCCCTTGCAGACTGATAATTTGAGAGAAATAAAAGGGTGTAATAAATCAGGCCAGCTGCCACACAGGACACATCATCCATCTCTCACCTTCCAGGAAATAGATGAGCCTTTGTTTTACTTGGGTGGGGAATTATCTTCTTTCCTTCTTCTAAGAATTGTATTTCAAAGGCAGCAGCACTCCTCATCAAAACACATCCTACTGCAAGCAAACTGGCTCTGAGCATGCCAGCTGCTTGCCAGGTTCAATTTGGGGCTGAACATGGCTAATGGCAATCTGAACCACTTTCAACATTGGAACAGATGCAACATTTGGTCTCGTTCCAGCTGGAGGGGTGTAGGGAGCAAATACAGTGTGTGGTGAGCAGGAAGATGTTCTCCTCTCCTAGTGTCCCACAACTTGGTCTTCCACCAAGGGGGAGACCAAAATCCAGGGCATCCCAGGGGCTTCTCCATCCTCGTGGCTGCTCCATATCACTAAGACAGAGCTGAGCACAGATGCAGCACTTAGCAGCAGCCCCAGATTCAGCTGACATTCCTGCAGCATCGCTGTGTTGGTGAGGGTGACACACACAAGATGCTGCCAACAAGAAGGGCTGCATCACAACATGGGAAATTAAGGTGTGATACAAAGTTTTGGGAAACTAAATCCTGTATTTTAGGTGTGTGCTCTGATTTGTCCTCCACTAAACCATCCCTCTTGTTTCAGAATCCAGAGGAAAAATTAGTCTCCCAATGAGAGGGAGACTTTGTAAACACCCCTGATCCCAGAGCCCATTTGTTTAGGCATTTGACACTTAAGTTCCAGAGAAACCATCTCTACTGAATAACTGGACATCCCTTCTTTCCTCTCCCTCTCTGACTCCCCACTTTACTATTACAGCTTTCAAATATCAGTTTGGGTGCTACACACCAACTTACACAGAGCAACAGACATTGTGAAGACCAAATATGATCCTCCTTTCTGGGAAGAAAACTGTGAAATGCATTAAAAGATTTCATGACTTGTCCCACCATGGACATTTTTAAAATTGGAAGAATATCCAGAGGCAGTTAGGAACAGCATGACACTGTATCCAGTGCTTCCTTTGGAGCTGATGCAATTATTGGTGATTCACAGCTCTTGCTTTCTTAAACAACTACAGAAGTAAAAAACAGATGCTGTGGTTTGCACAGGTGACTAGCCTTTCTCACAAAATGATGCTGTAAAGTGCTGTTTAACCAGACACTGCCAGAGGCAGCCACACACATTCATACACACATGCAATAAAGGTGACACTGTATGCACTTAATGAAAAATTGATATGAGATACAGTACTAATAGACACCCCTGTGTAACTCTTGTCAAACAGACCTCATTTCATTCTTTAAAAGGATTACAAGTCACTTGATAAAGGGGACAGAGTGGATGTAATACACTTAGGGTTTCTAACAGGTTAGGTTTGTGTGTCACTCTGATGAAGAAAGGTGCTGCTGCACAACACCAGCAGGGCACATCTTAAAGGCATTAAGAGCTGCCTGAGTAAGAGATCTCAGGTGGGGCCGTTGATAGGAACCATCCTTGTGCAAGGAGGAAGGGGGCAGTTTTGCCTGCCCAGGACTGATTCTGATGGCTGCCCACATTTTTATCAGTGATCTGCAGGCAAATAGAAAAGGAATGGCATTAAGATTGGCATGGGAGAGGCTGTTACCAAGCATGAGCCCACTCACAGTGGGCTTTGCAGGAGTCAGAGGTAAAAACAAGCTGCTGAGGGCAAGGAGTGCCAGCCCTGCCTGCAGAGGGCTGAAATGTATCCCAGAGAGCAGCAAGCCTGAGCCTGGGAGCAGACCCACCATCCATCAAGAGTTTCCACTGTCAAGGCATCCAAAAAAGGCACCGGTGAGATATGGATAAATTTAGAGGTGGAGGTAGAGATATGTAGGATGAAATGCGTATTACAGGGAAGATTGTTGTAATACTGATACAGCTGTGATTTGGCATTTTTATGAGGGCAATACAAAACAAAAGGACTTCAAATTATTTTAAAATTAGGGATAATGTCTTACAGTTAGAGATCTGAAGTGCTTAATCTATTTAGTTTATCACAAGAAGGTTGAGAGTAAACTCGATTAATATATAAGCATCTCCAGGGGGATAAAACATTAGATCTGCTGCACTGTGTAATCAAGCAGAGAAATGCATAAGTAGAGCCACCCTCTGGAAGCTGAACCCAAACAAACTCAAACTGGAAATAAGGCACAGATTTTTAATAGGAAGAATGACTGACTGTTGGAACCATCTGTCATGGCATGTGATGGACCCTTTGTCTCTCAGGTGTTTCATACCATAACTGGGCACCATATGAAGAAAGCTCATGCCAAATACCCATTATCAGCCCCACTGTCAGCCTAGCCAGCTGTATTTTAATGGTCTGAGAGGTCAGACTAGCAAATCTAATTAAACCCCCTACTCTTAAACTCTGTAAGCCAAGATCAGTGGTGTCTTACCTCCCTCCCATGACACACCATGAAGACCGGGGGATGCTGAAGCAGGAGCCCTGCCCACGATGTAACTACTTCCAAGGGGTGCTTGCAATACATCACTTGGCAGATCTGATTGCACTTTACAATCACTTTGCAGACATGGAAACAGCTCCCCAGAGGGCAAAACAGACCATAAACAAGCTTGTCTCATTTGCCCTTTGACTGCAAGTCTCCAGGGTCACATTCTGTCTTTTAGTACAGCTGTGGCCCTCCTGGTGATTTTGGTGGACTAGGATCGATATTTGTTGGCACATTTCTCTTCTAGAAACTGACCATAACACTCTCACATTGCTTAACTCTCTGATGCTGGGGATCAGGACAGGATTATCATGAACAAAGATTGACAAACTGAGTAGATCCTCAGATGTATTTGACTACTCAGCTTCTCCTGAGGTCTGGAACTTCCCTCTGGAGTGTTTTCTCGTGTCAAATATCTTCCAGATACTGCCACTTTGGAAGAGGGATCAGAATATTTGAGATTTTACCAGATGATAAACCAAAGCTGTCTCAGTAGCCTGCATCCTCCAACACCAAACTATAATGTATTCAATTGCTTTCCTCCTCTAGGCAGCCCTGCCCACTCAGCCTTACCTTTTCCCTCACCCAGCTTCCCATCCCACACCACTGGGACCCACTTCCTCTACCTCCACCACTCTTCTCAGCAGACTTTTTTCTCCAGACATTTCTTACTTCACAATACCTAAAACTATCTCAGGTCTTTTGTTTATTCTGTAGCCTCTGAACATATGCACGTTCATGTGTAGCCTTCTGTGTCTCCCTGGCTCTCAGTAATTAGAATTTAAAAAGAAAGACACAGGACTGGATCTTACCAGGTTGTAACAACATTAGAAGGGGATAGCAATTGAGCAATTCTACACAAACCAATGAAAATACAAAGCACAAATAATCTGAAACACTGGCTTTCCAGCTCTCCCCTCTCCATTCCTGTGTTGCTCATCCAAAGTCCCACCATCTGGGATTCAGGTGAGATGCTGCCATCTCCTGTGGGCAGAGTCAGGGCTGAATCATCTCAGCATCCCATGGGCAGAGGTGAAAATTGTAGCTCAGAAAGGAAACATGAGGTTGGCAGCATCAGGCAGCTGTGTCTCTGAACAGCTGCTGTTTTCAGCAGACACAACACATGCCACAGGCCTGGAGGGGCAGATGTGGCCAAGGACAAGCCCATGGAGGCTTTTCAGTGACACCCTGGGGCATCAAGATCCACAGGACATGGAACCAAGGACCAACAGAATGAGGGGAAAGAAAAAGAGGAAGACAAAGGATGAGAGGAAATCATTGCTTCATTATTAATGTCTCCTATAATCTCACCAGCTTCAGAACGTCTTCTGTGAATAATTTATACGAGGCTTCTCCAATAGACTGTGAATAATTGATGTTCGTTTTCTTCAGTCATTATTTCCCAATGTGTTACCAGGAACCAGACTGAGTCTTAATTAAAAAAAAAAAAAGTCTGTCTAGGCTGTTTAGGCTTGAACCATAGTGAAGCCTGATATAACTTGGGGAAGAGTACCTTCTGTGGAAGAGACCTTTATTTTTCTTAGGAATAAATAATTTTTCCTTTTATCTAAAAAGTAATGAAATAGAGCAAACCTTTTTTCAGTTCACCTCTTTTATCCAGGTGGCTTTTTATTATCATTTTATTGCATCATTTGGACACTGGAAGGGGTGGGTTTGGAATGGAAATAATCAATTCATGGCAGCATGGTGTAGAGTGCAGGAAGGCAGCGACCACCAAGAGGTTTAGGAAGCACATTTGCCACCAGGGTTTCAACAGCCATCCCAGCGGAGATGGCAGGAAACAGACCTGGAGGAGAGTGGGCAGCTCCCCAGCCCCCACTGACTCCAGCAGGCATATTCTGATTGCTCATCACCCAAAGTGGTCCTGGTGCCATTTGATGTTCTCTGCACACACACACACACAGTCCTTGCCTCTCATCCCTCTACCAAGCCACAACAAATCTCAAGGTCTTGTCAGCTGCTTCCCCACTGAGAGAGAAATTAATGACACAGAGGAATTTCTTTTCAACTTCTTTAATTACATTGTATACACGACAAGGTGAAGAATTCATCAAAAGACACTAAGCCTTCCCCTTCATAGTCTCAGTACACACATCAACATGCAGTTACCAGTAACTCTTCTCCAGGAAGTAAATTCTAAGGGTTCAGTACAAACTCTTCAGCTTTTTAATTATTTACATATTTTTGTTTTGAATCTGTGCTTCAAAAAGCCAGCAATGTGACTTGTTCTGCAAAAAGAGTGTCTTGCTCATGCACAGAGTAAAAATTCTGGAAAAAATTCTGGTAAAACTGGGGTATCTCTCAGGGCATCAATCCACATGGAAATGCCATGGGAAAGTGTAGCCTTCAAGCCTCAGTCCAGGTGGGAAACCTAAAACTATCAGTAAGATTCACCCACCTGGCTGGCGTTAGGAACACAAATTAGCAGGGATGCTCTAAGAGGAACAGGAATAAACATCTGCTCAAGTGCTTTGCTAAATCACAGCCTTTTAGTAGCAACTCTCACACTGTGCTGTGCACACCCCTGCGGGCTGAACAGCTTTGCTCCCTGCATTGTTGTGTGAGTGCACACAAAATCTGCAGATGCCCACTGACTTCAGGGGAGTTAGGAGCAGGCCCAGTTCTTACCTGCTTGGGATATCCAACTTTACCAAAGACTGAGAGAACATCAAACTCAAAACCTTCTATTTAAGTTTCCTGTTATTAAAGAAAAATGCTAAAACTCCTGCTGAACACGTAAATTGCCTTCAAGTGTTATAAAACGCACAGCCTTAAAAAGGTCATTTGCCCTAATTGAGTCTGCAATTAGCAGGAGGATCCATATCTCCTCCTGTGGTGTCCTGGGAGCAGATTACACAAGTTAGAATACACTCAACAACCACAGCTCAGTAGCAATAAATCAGGTCAGATTTTGCTCTCAGACTCCAGTAAACCCCATCATAATTGAGGACAGTCTATTTTCTAAAGCTGGTGGAGCTTTTCACATTTGTCATTTGGTACAGGCTCATAAAACTCATCTCAGAACTAAACCATATTTCTGATTTCAAAGAAGTTGTTCCCACCTTAGTGGCACCAGGTAAAGGTGCACGTTGCCAAGCAGGGCCACAGAATCACAGAATCATTGGAAAAGACCTCTAAAAGTATCAAGCTCAGCCAGTAACCCAACACTGCCAACTCCACCACTAAACCATGTCCCCAGGTGCCACATCTACACGGTTTTTGAACACTTGCAGGGATTCCAACACCTCCCTGGGCAGCCTGTTCCAATAATTTGATCAAGTTCCTCTATATAATCTGTATTTTTTGTCTCCTTTCTTAAGAAACCTCCCTGATTATAATTATAACTGGCATTTGGATGCTGACTATAACAATGATCCCACCACCACTTTTCTCTCTTGAACACAGCAAATGCAACTCCTTTAAAAATGCTCTATTATTCTCACTCTAGTTTCTTCATTATGCACACAGCACTACTAAAATATGCAGATATTTATGAGATAAGGTGCAAGCTATTCTTGCCTAGGAAAGTAAAAAACAACTAATATTGCCTTAATATTAGAAATAGGGAATAAGAGAGTTAATATTTTAAAATTATATGAGGTCAAGATGTGACCCCTTTAAGCTCTTTTTGGGCAAAAATTATGCCAAGATGAGAGTATCTGCACCTGGACACACCAAGAGCACACTGTGAACTAGGCATTTGGGTTATATGGGAAGGGAAGGGAAGTTTTCGGGAAGGGAAGTTTTCGGGAAGGGAAGGGAAGTTTTCGGGAAGTTTTCGGGAAGTTTTNCGGGGATGGGAAGGGAAGGGAAGGGAAGGGAAGGGAAGGGAAGGGAAGGCTCCAAATTCAGACTCTTGAGTGTAAAACATGCAGCATATGGTCAGGCTGGCAGAAGAGCCTGCTGGTGGCCACAGAAACAGACTGCAGTGCAGTGTCAGCATGAGCACGATGCCAAGTGCTGCTCCCACTGCCAAATCCCAAAAAGTCCCCATTAGACACTGCCTACAGCCCCACACCAAAACAAGGGCTCCCAGAGATACCAGCCATAAGGGGGTGCAGGCAAGGGCTTAGCCCTAAAGCATACTGCTCCCTTGGACTGCCATCAATATTTTCTACTTAAAACCTCAAGCAACTGCCCTGATGGCAGTGATCCTTATCAGCTAAATTCCCTTCCTGCTATCAGACTCATGAAGGGATCAGAGGGAGATCTGTGGTAATTAAAAATGAAGGAGATCAAATTAGTAAAGCACATTCCCAACTGTCAGGAATGATTCAGAGGTCTGGATTCTGCTGAGGGAGGCTCTCTGTCTGCCACCTCCACCTCCATGTATGTAACCTGCCTCCAGAACAGTATTGGGAAAATGCCTGGAGGGGACATCTCAAATGGGAAGCAGAGGAGAGCCAGAGTAGCTCTAGGAGTAATAAATATTTCTTTTTTCCTAGCCAAGAGCTTTCTGAACTTTCAATGCATCACTTGCTACTGTGATGTGGCAGCATCAAAAATATGACTCAGCTCTGAACAAACAGAAACCTGAGAGAGGTGTCCAAGCAGTCTGGTTTGGCCATGCCACGGCCTGCCCAGAGGTAGCCCAGTCCCACAGGGTGACCACTGAGGTACCACACCATGCTGAATGGGAAAACACAGGCTGCAGGGTCTGAAAGTGGTGATGGCTGCAGCCCCATATGGCAAGGAGAACAGAAAAAATAGAGGGGAGTGAAATACAGAACAGGGCACATCGTCCCAGTGCCTTGGAACAGCAGAGCTGCTACTGCAGCTTCCCTCACATATCTGGGTCACTGCATAGCAGGACCTCCTACAGCACCACACAAATCTCTCCTGCAAGCCTCCTTCCTCCTTCCCACCTACCACCTACATGGGAGAGATGTGGAGGGGAGGAAGGCAGCAGCAGGGGAAGGTGGATCACTGTGCTGCTCGTGCTCATGGCAAGAAAAGGGTGAAAAAACCCTTCTAATAACCAGGTCATAAAGTAGTCAAAATATGACAGCCCTTTCTGCTATGAACCCCAAGACTGTTTCTCAGAGGACATTGTCTTCTCTGCAGGTAAACTTTGCTGATTATATTTCTGAAGACTCAAAACCAGAGAAGAATCCTGGCAAGTTTCGAAGCCTACAGCAGTTCCAGGGAATGTTGGAGCTGTGCTCAGCAGGACACAGTCAGCTGTGATTTGCAGGTTGCTGTGTGCTTCAAAATGCAGCAGAGCACAGAGATATCCAACCCAATTTTAAATGGGTTCATTCAAATGAAAAGCAGTAAAACACAGCATCCTGAAAATGAGCACATCTCAAGACACCGACTGAGCTCTGGTGCCACAGTTCAATTGCCCCAGATATGGGAATCACCTGAGCTAACACATTTTTAGCAATCTCAAGTGTCTTTCCACTCCACTGGAGGCCATAGTCTAGACGTATTTACAGAGCAGGAGGCATTTAACATATTGTTATACCATCTTTCAAATTCCTAGTTCAGGCACAATTTAAAGAGAATGACTGCTGAGAATTTGGAAGAAGGAGAGGTTGGCACAGTATTCTCAGGATTCAAAATTAATGACAGCCTGCACGTCACTTCTGCTTTCAGGGAGCAGGGAAGATCAGTCACAGATATTCTAAAGCAGCAGCATTTCTGAGTAGATGAAAACAACTGCAAACATTGTGAAGTCAGCAGTGATGTCTGATGTGTTCCAAAAAACCCCACTTTCTCATACAGACTCCCCCATATCCATTGTGTCCACTGAGGGCTCTACAACCTCAAGGAGACAATAAAAAACCTCTGAGAGCTCATGCTGCTTTACAACTGCAACTGCTATACAGGTGCAACTCTCTCTTAAGAGCAGAGACATGGTTGGCCACAGCGTGTCTCAGGACTAACAGATGCAGAACAAAACTTCTGAAGATAACAGACCTCTCAAGCTCGAAATTGTCCTACCCAGACTGATTTTACTGTAGGCCCTGAATCTGCAGGTTGAAGGACCAAGGAGAGACCCAAGGAGACTCCAGGATTCTACCAAATGCCAAAATGCCAGTGTCTTATGTCCTGGCACAGGGTAGGACCTATGAGATGTAAGAGAATCTAAATAAATTTTAGAATGTCCAGAAAGACTCAGCTCAGAGGATATGGCATAGTATTGGCATTTCTTGATAGACCTTGGGATAAAATAGCACCAGGCCTAAGGGAGAAGGAAGGCATCTCAAGGAGTCATTAATGTGAGCTGTGTGCAGCCCCTGGCCAAGCCTGCAGCACAAAACTCACTCTGCACACAATCCACAAAGAGCAAGAGTTGTAGAAGCCTCAGATACAGAACCTTTTGTTTTCCTTAGGCTGCAGAAATGCATGCTTTTAGTGTAAGATGTCTTTGGTCCAGCTGCTGTGCTGTCAGATGAGACAGAAGCCACCAGCTTAGAGAATATGACAAGACAGTAAGGAGGTATCTGTCACCATTTTCAACACAACTCATCATCAACAACAGACCCCCACGTCCAAACTCCAGAGATTTGTAGGGCAGTCAATTTGCAAAAGCTGCCTCTCCCAGTTTATCCCAGCCCCTGGAGAATGGACTGTCCGCCAAACTCTGCTCTGGTTAAAATATTTTACAGTAAAAACCATCACATCAGCCAAGATGAATGGGAGAAGGGCTCCCTGCACATTTCTTCAGTGACTGACTGCTGTTGACAGATTCATGTTTTCAGGCTGAAAGATTTGCTGTTCTTTAAGCAAAAGGTGAAGGACTAAGAGATGAGAAACCTAAAACTACTTTTGTCACCAGAACATAGCCAGACAGCTCCTGAAGCCAGTTAATTTATTATAGACAGACAAAAAATATAGAACTCCGAGGACCCAGGGAGATGAGATCTGAGGGGTTCAGTAAAAAAGTCAAATATCTGATTGCTTCTCAAACCAGCTGAATTGCCATGGGATTTAACAGCAACATTACAAGGAGGAGATGAGTTTTCCAGTGTATTTAACAGAATCCTGTATTTTGGTGTATAATATCAGAGCCCATCTGCTGGGAAAAATTTTCACCTTGTCTTGCAGGGGCCAGATATTGAGAAGCCAAAGATTCATCTATTGTTATAAACCAGCTGAATTCTCATTGTTATTGATTTAAGACCAGAAACAGGCACAAATAATAGAAAATGAAGAGGGAAGTGAATCATTTATTGAAATCTATAGGAGAAAGTTGAGGACAGTGTAATGTTGCTGGACCTTAAACCATTTATCACAAGATTTAAGAAGAAATAATGTATGTCAGAAAAAACAAGTTGTACCTATGTACTCCAGGGTACAAAAAAAGTGGTTGTGCAGCAGAAGAAATAAAACTATCTGCTCCTTTATACTGCAGGCAGCAAAAAGTGATAGGCTTGAAGTATAACAAGGGAGATTCAACGGCAGAAAAATCTTTAACAGGAAGGAAAATGAAAAGAACAAAATATATGAGCAAATATCTGGAGAGCTTCTGGGCTCTTCATCACAAGAGGAGCCTGAAAACAGCCCAGCCAAACATCAGCCATGAATGACAGTCCTTTCCACTAAAGCTATTTGGGCTGGAGGATGAATTATGGGATCACCTGAGGTGCTTCTCAGGTCTGTATTTCTGTAATTGAAAAAGCACATCCTAAGGATGTACAGAGATTCCAGATTTAAAACCTTGGAAACTAAACCCAAATACCAGGAATGACACATTGACAAATGATGCTTGCAAGCAGTCAGAAACCTTCCAGTGATCAACACTGCTACAGAAAACATTTATGTACCTCACACTGGAACATAAAGAAATGAAAATAAACCTTTAGAGGAGGAGAGTCAGGAGTGAGTAAATCTCACCTCTGCTACAACAGAACTGCAAAGATGTTGCCATTGTTCATCCCATTTGTCAGATAGAATAATTTATACCCCTGGCATAAATTACTGCTAGGATCTTTTGTGGAGAGAATTGCCACAGCAAGGACATGTGATGGGAAAGAGCATTCAGACTGGGAAGCTACAGAAGAGTGAGGGATGTGTTTGCAGAGCAGCAGTACGTTTATATCCCAGATGCAAAGAAGGGTTTCAACATCAAAAAAAATGCAGAACCAAGTGATATGAAAACACTCCAAGCTGTTAAAAAATAAATGCATAAATAAATAAAATGCAGGAGCTTCATCATAAAAATAACTCAGGCAAGTAAGACAGTTGCCATTCCTTATACATTCAGCTTATGAATTAGCTAAATAACAAAAGTAATGAGAATCTGGACGCTATGCAAATATAGTTTGACCACTCCTGATCACCATTTTGGCCAGTACAGCTACAAATGGACTGGAGAGCTGCAGAACTGGGGAGCAGGGCAGCTCAAGACAAGCAACCACACCGCTTCAGGGGGTGTTGTCTTAGATGTGCCTTGTCTGTGAATGAGCAGAAAAGGTACCTGTAACAGACAGTGACTTGCACAGATACACTGCAAAGACAATCCCTGCTCCTCATCTCCAGGACACAGAAGGTCGGATTGGAGGGGAAGGACAACCCAAGGAAACTCAGGACATCAGTGGTAGACCTGAGAAGCCCTACAAAGGTAAACAGCACAGAAAGCCAGTAACAGTCTGTAAAATGAAAAGTCACAACATACTGCATTCTTTCCCTTTCACGGGGTCAGGTAGTCCAGAGCACTCCACTGACGGATTCGGGACAGCCACCCTCCATCTGGAGCCACTGCTGTCGCACTCTGTGTACTCGAAGTGGTAATCTGTCTGCAAGCAATTACAAAGAGTTTCAGTTTCATCATAACATTTGCATATTAAGCTCATTAATCAGGACTGGGATTAGCAAACTCGGTTGTAATTAAACCAGAGAGGAAGTAGCTGGCATGGAACATACTGTGCAGCTTTGATGATTGCCATGTATCATCACAGAGCAAGCACAGCACCCATCAGAAGCTCTGCAGCACAAATGCTAGGGCAGAAGGCAGGATTTGCAAAAGCACTTGATAGACAGGATGCAGAATCCACTAGAATTTTTTTCCCAGTCTCTCAGAGCAAGATTAATTGAGAATTTCTGTCCATCACAGTAGCTGATCTACAGCAGCCAGCAAGGTTTCTTCCTCTTTGATCGATGGAGCAAGCCCTACTCGGAGCCTGAGTCATCCCATGATAGGCTGGATGTCTGAGATGGATGGGATGATTCCTTCTGCAAGTGCCTTTCCCTCTTTGACAATTTCAGAGGAATCCCAGGCAAATTAGGGCAGATAAGCCCAGTATTGGGATACCTCTGGAAATGCCACCCAGGGTCAGCTCTGAGGAGTACCTCAGTGCAGAACGATGGTGTGAGGGGAAATCAGTCCCATGGTCTCTGTGGCTCAGATAAGCCCTGGGCAGACTCAGTGAAAAACAGTAAGAAACTTCCTAGCATTAGCTAGGAAAATATAAGCTGTTCATCTTATTAATCATATTGACTCAGATCCCACATAAAATCTAGACTCACATTAAATTACGTTTTTAGTTTTGCGCTTATAGCTCTGTTTTCAAATTCATAGCCCAGAAGTTTATGATTAAAATAAACCTCAGCAACATCTCATTCTTCAAGCAGTTTGGTACCAAGAAAGAGTCTGGGTGGAGCTGGCAGAAACGGGAAGAGGAAACAGAACTATGTTCAAATGACACATCCTGGAAAGCTCCTCGAGATGGCTCCACATGAGCAAGGCCACCTCCAGCTCCCTCTGCAGTAATTAGGGCAAAACATCAGCCATGTGCTTATTTTAGACACCTGTGGCAGAGGGGACAGGAAGATAACCCATCCCAGAAACACTTCTTTCTCCCCACTGGCTACAAAGGGAAACCAGCCACTTAATTTGGATGGAGTCTTCTCCATTTCCTGAGGGGAACCCCACCTCCAACACTGCACACCCCTTTGTGGCCCATAAAAATAACACAAAAATTCATGGGGCAAAAAAAAATTTATCCACAGGCTCGATGTTTCTGAACATCATTTTGGAGCAGCCTGGTGTGGTGAACCACAGGGTCTGGTTGGCTCCATTCAATTTATCTGTCTCCTCCTGTCAGGACTGGCCATGAACCAAGGAGGGAAGGCAGTGGCTGTGTCTGCAGCCCAAGGCACAAGCCCAAGAGCTCTTTAGCTGGTGCAGCTCACTCCCACTAGAGCAAACCCCACCCAAGAGGCAGCAGAAATCTGCCTTCCTGCCAGGAGTGCAGACATCAGGCCCCACGCTCTGCTACCCCAAGAGGAGCCACTCTGTGCACCCTGGGATTATTTTGGGGGCAGTCTTCCCCTGTTCCTTCCCTTGCAGTTGACATTGTACATGATGGAGCAGAAGAAGGGGGATCAGCTGCAAAAGAGTTGATCCATGCTGGCCCTGATATAGATAAGTTAATTCCTGCAAATATTCAGCTGACTCACATGGAGAAGACTTGAAATTCTCATTTACTTGTATAAAAACAAATACTGAGTTTAATACTTCTCCTACTGTTACCATGGCTCTCCAGAGATATTCAGATGTTAATAAAGTTCTACCTAAACATCATTGAAGCCTTTGCTATTTTGCATCCAGGTGCAAATAATAATCTGATTTCTCTGGAATTAATATTTTCAAAGCTGAATAATTATCTTTGTAGCTCAATCAATGGTTTAGAAACCTAACTTGCAGCAGAGTGGCAAGGAAAACTATTTGTCTCAAAAAACCAAACCCAGATCAACACACGAAATATAACACACTCCCAACTCTACAAATATACTCAATTATAATATATATTTTCCCCTTTCATCTCATTATGCAATCTTTAAGGAATACATTAAAAAAAAGTCCTGAATCATCTCGGCATGAAATCTGCCTATAAGGCAACCAGAATACATAAATGTAATAGACCCATCTCCTAGTTCATATGACATAAGAAAAAATGTATCTATTAAATTAAACATGCAAGACTGGAGTGAAGCAAAGAGAAGGATATTGAAGCACTCTGACTCATTTTCAGATCCATTTTCTATTTAATATCAGGTCAAAAAAATTACATAGAGCAGTTTGGTGTCAACAACCCAAGCTGCTCTCACAGCCACCCTCTCAAAGCACACTTCAGTGATGTTGAGCTAGTGATGCAATCCCTCTGCAGCCAAAGTGGGTCCCAGAAGTGGGGCAGCTGTGAGGGACACATCATGCAGTGCAGAAACATCCCATCTAATGGTTGGATAGCTGTCAACTATCAACAGGGATTCAAAATTCAGGACACTAACAAAAATTATAAATACAAGGCTTCTGCTCTCCCTCCACGTTCAGGCAGATGAGTCAAGTTTCCATCCCTCCATGGAATCCTCTCCAGCTTTAACCAGTCAGATGAGGTTTCTGGAGAGACAGACCCAACACATCCTTCCCTCTGACCACCCCATCCCTGTGTGCACAGTGTACACAGAGGAGTCACAAGACTCACAAAGTTTGTACAGCAGAACAAGACTTCTCTGTGGTCTCTTTCCATTACTTTTCCCTGTACTGTGCTCAGTTCCCTTGTGGAAGTGGGGTTGGGGTGAGGTTTTTTGTTGTTTTGTTTTCTATCTGACTTTCAATTCAGCTTTATGTCTGAAAACACCTCTGTGGACATGGCTGTTTATCTGATAAATGACTGTATTGAAGAATCTTCAAATTAACTTTTGCCTTTGGTCACACACCCATGCATAGCTCCAGAAATCTCTGCCAGCTGCCAATACTGCTGTATTAGAATCAGAGAACCACAGAACCACAGAATGGTCTATGTTGGAAGGAACCTGTAGATCATCTAGTTCCAACCCTCCTGCAAAGAATCTGCAAAAAAAAATTGCCCAGAGAAGCTGTGGCTGCCCATCCATGGAAGTGTTCAAGGCCAGGTTGGACGGGGCTTTGAGCAGCCTGGGACAGTGGAAGGTGTCCCTGCCCATGGGTTTGGCACAAGCTCTCTAAGGTCCCTTCCCAACACAAACCATTCTGTGATTCTATGAAACAAGCACTGAGGGCCCATCTGTATCCATCTTTTATAACCAGAATACATTTGTGCTGCATCACAGGCACAGCAGCGACTCACAACTTCGGCTTTAAATTAACCTCCATGGCTGCTTATGGTGGGTGAGTGTAACTGCAGGGAGCTGTGCTTCAGCTGCATGATCCAGCATCTCAAGCTGGTTTAGCAGCTATGGTGATGCCCTCAGCCCCCAGCACAGCTCAGGCCCATCCCTAGGAGCTGGAAGCACACCTTGGCTGCAGCACCCACACCTTCCATCACACACAGTGTTTCAGGCACGGAAATGGCCCATTAATGCTCCTTACCAGGCTCAGTGCTTCTAATCTGCCTCAGGAATTTGAACTTCCAAATATAGCAGGCTGACCGTGGAGCCTCCTCAGCACCATGGGACACTCACACCACCTTTGCTTCTCATGGAAAAATGCTGCTGCATTATGCTGGGATTTCTTCTCAGAACCACAGAACGGCTTGAGTTGAAAGGAACATTAAAGATTGTCTACTTCCAGCCCCATGACAGAAAAATTTCTTCACCCACCAGTTCTCTGAAATGAATTTCATGGCAAATCCATTGCCAGATGTTATCTGTTGCCAGCTACTACTCTGGCTTTGCTTTCAATTTTTTTTGCCACTATCATCAAATCATTCATTCAGTATCTTTACATTTGGCCACAGGCCTGTTTTAATTTTAACTGTAATTCTGACTCTGTTTTATTACTTTTCTGCTCTTAATCTTCTAAATATGTCCCTCCCCCAATTCAACTGTAATTTCCTATAGAATTTCCTATTTTACTGATCATAATTCCTAGGGTTTGGCAAAACTGGTTTGAATTTCAGACCCAAAGAGTAAGTTTCCATTGGAAAGTGTCTCTCAGGAAAAAATTAACAACATCCTACATAGAGTTAAACTTGGAAAAAAAGCAATTTTCTAAATGGAACATTGATGCTGTTCCAAGGAACTGCTCAGGATCAATGTGCAGTCCTCAGCATTAAATTTCAAATGAAAGGTTAATAGTAACCTGAAAAATGCTACCAAAAATAGGCATCTATGTTTGCCTTGCCCCGTGCTGAATTCTGCTTTATTGTTCTTGGAGAATTAGTGAAATCACATCTGCAGTACCATGCCAAACTGTAATGAGAAACTCTCTGACCTACACAGGCTCTCTTTGAAGGACACCATGCCCAAAAAGAAGCCCTCGTGCACGCACATGACGTCAAAGAGATGGTCCCCTGGTCACAGCTCTGCCAGGGGGAGGAAAACAAGACAGAATTTTTCCAGAGTCCTACGCTCAAAACCCATCGATATGGGGTGGATGGTGTGGGCCTGGCACCCTGGCACACACCCTGTGCAAGCTCAGGGTGTCTCCTGGCTCCCTGGGACACCCACTCCTCCTGCCCTGCAGCCCTCGCCCAGCTCCCAGCCCAGCACGAGCTGGCTGAGCAACACTTGAGCAAGGTGTGTCCCAGCCTGTGTGCCCTGCAGCTCCCCTGCCCCTTCTCATACAGCTCTGGTCTTCACTTAAAGTGGAACCAACCTTGCCCAGCTCCCCAGACCCAGTGCATGTGACATTAGATGTTTCCAGACCTCTACATCTGAGCTGGACATCTTACAGGCCTCCACAACAGTTGACTGACACAGGCATTTCCAGGGCACAGATCCTCTGTCTTAAAGCAAATGCCAATTTCAGGGCATTTCTGAAGCTCTTCAAGTATTGTTTTCCTCTCCACTGACTGGAGAGCTTTCTTCCAGACAACCCCCATAGGAATGAGCTTTCTCCATGACAAAGAGCAACACCCTCTTCAATGTCTTTCCTATTTTTCTGCACCAATTTTTTCATTCCTGCCTCACACATAGATGGGAGATGCCTTGCACTCCCTCCACTTAATTAGAACTGAAGAGCAGAGAGGGCACAAGCCCTCAAAACCAGTTCCCAATGCACTGAACACTTAGTCTGGGCAGAAAACACTGGATGAAGCCCAGGAGCAGTGAGCATTTACCATATCTGTTATGAAACACCAGAGCAAAAGGCTCCTGCAATTTAACAGCTTGCTCTACACTCCTGTTCTTTTCTAACCACAGACATCACTGAGGCAAATAAAAAATTTAAAAAAAAAAAAAAAAAAAAAAAAAAAAAACCCTTCTCTGGTACCGGCCCAGTATTGCTTACCATCAACTCTCTGGAGGTCTGACACTTACTCCCTCCCTGAACATGGACTTTTGTTCCACTGATACTTTTGCTTAACCCAATTAACTGCACACAATGCTATTAAAAGATACTGCTTGCCAAAAGGGGCATCCATAATCTTTACAGACCTCTGTGCTGTTTAAATTTACATGTACAATAAGGATTGGCTATGTATTTACTAAAAAAAACCACAAACCAACCAACCCTCCTCACAAATAAAAGTCTCTTTGAAGGAAAGCATAACTACAGGCAGAGATAAGAAGGGAATCCAGCCTCAGTGAGCACTACTGTTATTCCCCTCAGATGAATCTCAATGAAAATAAGTCAACATTTTCACTCCCCTGCTACACCAAGAAATGTCACCCCAAAAGACAGCAGCTGCAGGAACAAGGCATTCTCCCTGTGTGGCTGTTTCCCAGGTCTGGCATCCACAGCATCAGCACACTCAGGGACGACGCTTCCAACACTTCAAAACCACTTCAGAGCTTCCAAGGGCAGCTTATCCATCACTTCTAATTCAGGCTTTGAAAAGGAGAAGCAAAAGTTCCCATTTCTTGTTACTTTTGAGCTTCTATCCCTTCCTCCTCTTTTACCATGCTCATTATTTGTAATTCTATCCCCAATACCCCTGCTGCCCCTCTGTGCTCCTACCACAGCAGCCCATGGGGGAGCAGCAGAGCCTTGTGGCAGCAGGGCTGTCACATCCCTCCTCCAGACCTAATGCCCAGCTCCACACTTCTCCCCAACATGAGCACATTCCTCTTTAACCTCCTTTGAAATCACTTCTGTCAGTGATTTTTCAGCTGAAAGCTTGAGCCAGGCTTTCAATTATTCCTAAATCCCCAAATTCCTGAAGACATTTGTGTGTATTCTGCCACATTTCTCTTTTCTGGACCCCTAATTCATCTGAGGGTTTTTTGGCAGTAAGAATCCCAGCCCTAATTGCATTACTTAGAACTTCACAAGGCAGCTGCATATATTCAGACTTTCTGAAAATCAGGCTATTTGCATCTTGAATCTAATTCAAGAACCAGGTTTCATCCACCAGAAGCTGAGTTTGGAACACTG
This sequence comes from Rhipidura dahli, assembly GCA_013399225.1. Taxonomy (NCBI): domain Eukaryota; kingdom Metazoa; phylum Chordata; class Aves; order Passeriformes; family Rhipiduridae; genus Rhipidura; species Rhipidura dahli. The sequence continues at coordinate 143,263 of VXAC01007361.1, forward strand.
CCAAAGCCATCTGGAAATTAAAGATGAACTGAAGAGGTTTACTGAATGAAAGCCAGAATTCAGCAAAAAATATATCATCAATATTTGCAAGGAATCAGAATAAATGACATTTTACGAAGTATTCATATAACCTATTTAAAGGTAAACCAGAATTCTACCCCAAATGTGTTAATATAAATGTCCAGTGTAGGCCAGTGAGCAGAGTGACCTGCAGTGGACAGATGCCTGCAGAATGATGGGTGAAGTTCAGAGAGCTCTGTCAGCAGGAGGAAGACAGAGACAACCCTTAGCAATGTTTACAAACAACAACTGATAAGAAAGTGTTTGGATGAATATTGTGTCCCACTTGAAATGAAAAAGGCACTGAGTTCTCATAACTAACCAGGTCAAAGGACTTCCTTTGCTGTTGGCCAACCTGCTGCAGCACGGGATGCTGACCACCAGAGAGAGAACCAGGAGGTGGTTCCAGCACATCCCAGATGTTCAGAGTGGGACACACGAACTGCATCTGTTTCTCCCTCCACACCTGCTGAGCTTGTACAGACTCACTTGCACACAGCCATCTGGGATTAGGTGGGACAACCTTTGCTGTTCCTTCCTGTGACCTGCTGGGCTGCAATTGACATTTTGAATGTGTTGGTGCAGCCTCTGAACAGCTTCCAGTCCCCCTCTCAATTAAGCCTCACAGAGATGCTTGTCATAGAAATCATTTCCTATAGTCTTATTTCTATAGCAGGGTTTTAAATTAAGAGATTGCAGGGTTAGAAGGGCATTTCAGAAGCCATTGAGTCCATCTTCTTGCCCCCCACCTCTAAACCCTTCCTGACAGAAGTCTGCCTAACCTTTTAGAAACCTCCCAGTGAGAGATATTGCCCAGCTCTGCAGTGTGAGGCTCGTAGTTACTGGCTCGATAAAATGATGCTAATGTGCTCAGACCATTCATCAGGCAGCTAATGAAGCAGATATCGTCTGCAAGGAAGCTGAGCAGAAGAGCTGGGAGATACACGTGGGGGGTGAAGGGTTTATTTGTTGAAAAGCACAGCCCAAAATACACAATTTCAGCATATAAAGAGATTCAGAGAGCATGGCTGGCAACAAAGGCTGGCTGTGTCCCCCCAAGAAATTGCATTTACTATGCTGTACATTTATATATATTTATTGCATGATTTGTTGAAGATATTTTCTTAAGGACAGTGCATTCCAATGTAACACAACATCAGTTGTGTGAAACTACAGGGCTGTGCTCTGAACAGTTTTCTCTTGGCTGTCAGGCACTCTCCCTCTGGCTGGAATCAGTGGAGATTTCTCCAGCCTAACAGGGCACCAGCCAGGTCAGAGACCATCATCTTCCAGCAGAGATGGTGCTTTCTCACTCTGACACTTCCTCAGCCTTTGCCAAATTCCTTTCAGCAGCAGTCCAGTAATGGCTAGGAGAGTTTTTATTGTCATTAGCTTATTTTTCCTTTCAGGGGTCATTTTCAGTCTGAAAAGGTCAGGTCAGCCAGCAGCCCTTTGACTATGAGAAATTTATTTTTCCTTTAAATAAAACCTCACAAAAAAAAAGCTATGTGCAGCCCAACCCCAGCCATCTTTGAAAGTGTCTGGGATTATTTATTTTTGCAACCTACAGAAACAAGTATCCTCTAGTAAAATAGGGTCTCTTTCATCCAGGGCCTTATCTGTTGCCCAGTTAAGTCAATAAAAGATATCCATTCACTTCCAAGGACAACAGGATGAGCCACAGTTAACCAGCTCATGTACTCATCACCCTGATGATGTTTAAATAACAGGTGATGGTCACTGCCATCCTCACAGCTGAAGCTCTAGAGAAAGCAGACCTTTCTGCCTTTTAAAATAATCCCATGAAATTCCGTGGAAGGAGATACCAAATACAGAATTCTACAGGATGGCACAAAATGGCCCTCAAAAAGATTATTTTCAGCCAGAGAAACTATATTTGTGGAGGCATTCCGGTGATGGCTTAATAAGCTAATAAGAAATATTGAGCAGTTTGCCTGCCCCAAACCATGTCTTTTCTCTTCCCTTGTGTCAGCACTACATCTAAAGAGAACCTGATCCATCATAAAGTCATTTTTTCTCCCAGTTTTCAGCAGAACAGCTCCCTGCACACTGTGTCAGCATTGCTGTGGACACAGGAAAGAGTGGCAATGAGTGGCCAAGGCAGAGAGATGGACAGAGGAAGAAAAGCATTTTAAGTCAGGAACAGGACTGTTCTATTGGTCACACAGACTTAGACTGGATTAAATTGATGGTGAAAGCACTCCTTGATCCTGATGTCTCCTTTCCCAGCTTCCACAGCTGTATTATTCAAGGGTTTGGGTCTCTCGGGCACCACGGAACAGTTTAATGAATATGGAAATTAAAACAGTCTCTAGGGATACACATCTCCAAAGCCACTCAACAGAATTTCCAAATGCATATTCTGGTTCTTAGCAACAAAGCCTTACAAATCTTCATCAAAGAGAGACCTTTTAATGACAGTCAGACCATAAAAAAATGAGAGTTAAGAGAATAAACTTCGTGTTCGAACTGCATCTTCAGTGAAATGCTGATTCCTGTTTCAATAGTTCCAACCCCCGCATTACAAAAAGCAGCTTGCAGGAAAACCATCAGGAAGAAATTCAGATATGATGATACACGTTTGCATTGTGTCCTAAGACCCAAAATACTCTTTTCATAAAGGAGAAAGAAGGAGTTAAACCTTCCACCCTGCTTCATTGTCCCCCTTTCCACCCTGCTTCATTGTCCCCCTTCCCCCATAGCTTGGCTTGGATAATTTGGAGATGGGGGAGTGAGGGCTGTAACACATCTCAGATACTGCACAAGGTGGATGTAGCAAATGGCACCTTGAAAAATGGCAGGAGGCATCAAATCCTTTGGCAAACAGGCTTGGGTGTCTTTTACAATGCACAGGAAGGTTATCATGGACCAGAGGCATAAGTCCTACTCCTACATCAACTGCTGGCTTGCTTGTGGAGTCTCAGAGAAGCCTTCACTCACCTGCCTTACAAGTATAATCTCATCTGGCACACCTGGAGATGATACATTTCTCTGCAAATTATTCTGAGAACGAAACCACTTTCTATTGTCTTACCTAATGCCAAATTCTGAGACAGATCAGGAGTGGAATCCAGAAGCTGAGTTCTTTAACAGATAGTACTGAGTTATCTACAGGCAAAGGGCAAAACCAAAAAACAGATTTGAATTTTCTAATGCAATTCCACAGTATTTTGCTCACTGTCTGAATGGCTTCAGGGAAATGAAAGGCTTGGAGCACTTATTTCCTTTACACTTGAGACTCTGCAATAGGCCAGTTACAAGTGCAGCAAAGAGGACACTTCTGCCAGGAGAGAGCTTGCAAAAACAGCAGGTTAATAACCTGTTCTGTGTCCCTGGCTGACCATTCCACACATAAAAGCCACCAAAAGCAACTACCAGAAAGAGGGCATAAGCTGTCAAATGGCATGGCACAGAAAACAACAGAAGTTTCCCACTCTATTTCCCTACTAACACATCCTTGTCATCATCTGCCACAAGAAGTCTCATCCCTAGGCTGAAAGGATACTCCCTGCAAGCATTTGCTTTTGGGTTCCACTGCCCTAGACTATGAAAAACAGTGCTGGTCAGTATCTTTCGAGTATGTTTGGTTTAGAATAGGATACCAGGCAAATAAGAGCAGCTCAAGCATCAGGAAAAACATTTCAACACAGCTCTCAGGTGGGACCTGCTGCCAGGATTGGATTGAGGAGTTCCACCTCATCAGAAAATTTTTTACAGTATCCATCCCTGTATCTCCTAAAATACCACCAAACCTTTTAGCTGGAGGTTAAAAAGTTAACTGTCTCAAGGGCAGCACAACTTTCTCGGGTCACAAATAAATTTAAATGATGGTACAAAACTGCCTGGCATGTTTCCAAGAGCAAGGAGAGAAGAGAAATGAGAGAGACATGTCCAATATCCAGTGATTCCGCTGGGAGGAAAATCTGCTAGACATGATCAATTAATTCATTGTAATGAAGAGCACTATAACCTGCTATCAATCATTTTTGTCCTGTGCTTTGTATCACATGGATTTCTAATATATGCACATGCCAGGGGACCTGCAAGAATATTACCCAGTGAGTCTTTCAACTGGCTTTTTTAACTATAAATCATGTAATTATTTGTTAACAAGTCGGGGATGTGTTAACAATCTGATGACATTTCATTTACGACTCTTGTCTAGGTAAAGCCTCCAAGGTGCACTAAATACAAACAAATAAAAAAACCAGTCACCTTTAACGAGTGTGTGGGCACATACACCCCTCCCTGTGCATCCTCCTATGCACACACAGCAACTCACACAAGGAAAATTCTGCCATCATTTAACCCACAGGCTCCACCTCCCCTTGGCTGAGAGAAGTTGGTACAGCTCTGCTGCCTGCAGAGCCGCACTGATTTACACCCACGGAGACTCCAGCTTCTTGTTTATCTTTTAACAGAGTGACAAAAGGTTGTTAAAAGCAACACACAGGTCTTGGGTGTCTGACCACTGCTCCAGGAGACCCAGAACCCAAACATCTTGTCTCAGCTCTCGAACCCTTCCAGCAATGACAGCTAATTAGGTGCTGCAGAATCAACTTTCATCTTCCACCTGTGTGCTGGTGGTGACTAAGTGCATTCACAGAATGGATCAGTTCACAGTTCCAAGCACACCAGTGAAACCCATCATGGACCAGCATGAGGAGGTGCTGTAAGGATGGAACTGACCTCGCCAGGACACGGATGGAGAGCATGACAGAGCAGGGGTTTGATGTCTTTCCACATGTTTGAATAAAAAGCTGCTCTGAGAAAGAGCTCCTTTCATGACACAACATCTTGCTGCAGGTGGAGCCCTGGGTCCCACCATGGCTCCTCAGGGACTGTGTCATGGGCACGTCAAGGCAATGCCCACGGTGCTCTGAAGGAAAATTGCAGCTAACTGCTGCCTTCTCTGCTTGCTAACACCCACTGAAACCTTGTGGCTATATCCATGGCTGGATTTCCTCAGGGGATTCAAAAAACCCATTGCTTTTATCCCCTCCCTCCCCAGATGCTTTTAAGTTGTGTTACATCTCACTGAAGTGCTGGTTCTCTGGGAGGAATATTAACATCAAATACAAATACAGGCATTACAACTGAAGCCATCTGTTCCTTTCTGTTGATCACAAATCTGTTCTCCTCACCCAGTGCTACTCCAGCCTCGTGATCTCTCCTGTGGCCTCTGTCTCTTGTGGCACCCCAACAAACGTGCAAATACACAAACTCCACTCCAATTAACCTCTACACAGGTTCAGACCAGCCACAAGGGTGGTCAGGAGCAAGGAAACAAGCACCTAGAGCTGGATAGAAAATATCCCCACGGACACTGAGAGGGAAACACATCATGGGGGCAACGCAGGTGACCACTCATAGCACCATGAATGCTTCACTGCTTCACCTCAGCTGCTGGAGACGAACCTGTGGCTCTGGAAAGATAAAAATCACACTTAGAGAAAAGCACATGCTGCTCTGAATCACAGCAGTTGCCAGCAGACCACCCTAACCTGGCCTGAGACAAGAGCAGGTCTTTGCAGAGCAGATGGGATACAGGTGCCCCAGAAATGCAAGAGGAACAATAAATAACTCGGGACAAAGCACAGTGGCATTCAGAGCCACACGACAAACCAGGAACAACCAAAGGCTCTTCCCTTTCCTTTAAGGACTGTGACCTAAAGCTCCAGCTAAAACAGCTGCAGTAGTATTTCACCACAAGAGCCACATAATTGCTTTCCCCCCTTTCATTATTTCTGTTTCCCATTTCCATGTAGAGCTCCCATGGGAAAAGGTCACAAAAGATTTGGATGGAAATACCCTTCAGCAAGCGGAGCAGGAAACACAATTTACAACCCTTTTCCTGGGGCAGTGACAACCCTCTTCCCTCTCTCGTGACATCAGAGATTCCAATGAGAATTTTCCTTGTGTCCTTGCCAAGCCAGATCAGCCTGATCCTTCCAGCAAGGAGCAGATGCCAGACTCCCCTCTTGTCCCAGTCCCCTTGGCCAACCCTCAGGATGGCTGCGTGGGGCGGTCAAGCTGTTTGGCCCTGCCCCAGGCAGTAACAATAGCTCAGGAAAGCTGTTTGCTCCTGCAGTTCCTTTCCAGGTAGCGTGGAGAAATGGAGCCAAAACCCAGCAAACAGAAGTTCAATCAATTGAGGCTCAAAATAGAAACAAGATCATGCTGACTGCCATGACAGAGCACAGCAAGGGCTGCACGGGCTCAAGTGCACACAGAGCTGAAAGAGCTGTCATATTTGTTCCTGGGGCTGCAGGATTTGCATGTGAGTCCCCCTGAGTTTATCAGTGTTTTCACTGCATAAAGAAGTAGATAAATCAGGATTTTACAGAGCAGAAGGCTCAGGCTCACTGCACTGCTCCAAGACAGACCCACAATCTGGCTCCACATCCTTGCCATGCCACTGGGAAGGGAGCTGCATGGCCTAGGACTAAAACATACAGGAACCAACCAAAGCACCACAGGCAAAATTCAAAGCGAGTCTGAAATCATAAAACTAGAACAAGCCTATGCCTCTCACCAAAGCTGGAGCATCACCTGATGCCAGAGTATGAGGGAAGACTGTGCTCCCTACTCAAGCCAGTCTCCATTAAGCCAAAGTTTTCCCAGCATGCTGCAAGTTCAGCACATGAGCTCTGGACCAGCTGACATTCACTAAGCTTGCTGCAAATTCATGTCTGAAGCAGGATCAGTCTGCAGGGGTTCATATTCCTACCTTAACTGGAAAATTTGGAATTCTGAGGTAGTGGTGACACCCAGTGAAATGGGTGAGAACAGCCCTGATGTCCACACCTGCTCTGTAATGCTCTTCTAGCTCTAGAGCTAAGACCTGAAATCAGTGTCTATAAAAAAATCCTCTAATTCAGTGTTTAGCTTACATAAAAATGGACAAAAGTGGACTGCTTCCCAACAAGGCACAAAAAGGCAACAGTGTACATTTTTGGTAAAACTTGAAAATTATCCTTTTACTGCCTTTATCCTTCTTATAAGACATCAAAACCAGATCTATTTACACTGCATTTATTTATTCCTTATGATACAGAACACTGAAGCACAGCTTGGGCACTCTGGTGACTTTATCCTCAGAGCATCTTTCCAACACAGGATTACAAAGTTGTTTGGATTGAAAGTGACCTTAAAGATCATCTAGTTCCAACCTCCCTGCCGTGGGCAGGGATGCCACACACTAGACCAGGTTGCTCAAAGTTCCATCCCACCTGGCCCTGAACACTTTCAGTAAAGACAAATGTTCTTATCCCAAATGTAATTCTGCCCAGGAGCTAAGAGCCAGGGCATTTAGATCCTTATTTGTAAAGGTACAAAAGAGCTTTGTTCCCATGCAGGCACCTATTACAACAGCAGCTGGGCTCTTCACCAGCTTGGAATCATGCCCCAAGTGCTGTGGCAAGTGGCACACAAGAAAATCAAATGCAGGTCTCCTGAGGATCAAAAGACTGGATCAAACTCTTCCTTAAGAGCTTTCTAAATCTGCAGCGTTGATCCTGCCTAAGGGACTGCTGCAAGGGAGCTGCTATTGCCGTGGGAGGAAATCTTGCAGCAGCCCTCGCCATGGCAATTCCAAACAGCACTTCTGCAGAGCTTCAAAAAGCAGCAAAATAGGAACATTTAGCCCCACTTTTATCATTCTGCAAAGCTTTCTTGATAATCCCTCTGTTTTCTTGCCAAGGAAAGCTCATCACACAAAATCAGGGGCACAGGGCTCTCCAGCCAGTTAGGCAGGTAGTGCTGCCTTCACTGAGCAAACAGGCACCTGGCCTGTGGGCTGCTGTGCCAGGCCACCAGCATCATCCATCTTGTGTCAGCCAGCCCCACAGAGCAAGGTTAACGTGGTCAAGGTGCCAAAAAAGAGGAAAAGAAGTATAATAATGCACTGAAAGGCAATGTGCATATAAAGCAGCTGATTTCCAAATACTGTCCACTCTGCATTTCTCAGGCTAATGCTGGCACAGGCTCCCACAGCCTCCTCCCACCAGTGACCACACTGTGCTTTGTAAGCTCTCAAGTTTCAGGCAAGGCTCAGCATTGAAACAAGAAGAGTGGAAATTAAGAATATTACATGGGCATGACATGCTTATATCTTGAAGTGGGAAACCAAATATATTTTTAATGGGCTCTGAAAATCAGAATTAAGCATAGCTATAGCATGATTATGCTTCCCTTTTTCTCCACAAACTGTATTTATTTCAACAGTATCAAATCTGTCCTGAGCTGGGAGTCTGGAAGTTTGCTGTCCTCATTTAAAAGAGTCTAAATGTCTCTTTTGACTGTCCAAGGAGAGAGGCAGGGCCTCCAGAGGATGGTACATGTCATCTCAGAGGAGTCCCTGCCACCTGAGAGTCTTTAAGCTGAGACTACTCAGGACATCAAAGTCATTCACTCTGAAGGCTGGAAGGAAGGAGGGGAGGAGGGAGGAATGAGTTGTGGGGTTAGCTCAGTTGAAAAGCAAAGGATATTTCATTCTGAAATATCCATGCAACAGGAAATGATCTGCTTTCCAGCTAAAGTGCACTTGTCAGAATGCATTAGAAAACATTCCCTTTAATGTGGAAGATTGCAAATCCCACCCAGCACAACATTTCCTTCCAAGGGAAAAAAAAAAAAAAAAAAAAAAAAAGAAAAATGGCACAAAACCAACCCAGTGAACATTTTCCCTCATTTGAAATACTGCAGACTTCAAATTTTGTCAGGACTCAGAACACAACCACAGCACAACGCACAGAACCCAGCCAAAGCTTTATCACATCAGATGGAGACACCACCAGCACTAATTCATTGTAACACCCAACGCAGAGAATGTGAATTACAGGTCTCCTGCAGAGCTCAGGGAGACTCCAGGGAAGGAGCAGCCCTGACAAAGCCACTCCAGGCCTTCCCAGCCTACTGCCTTCCAAGAGCCTATCTCCCTCCAGTGTCCTATCAAATTTATTCACAACCTTTCACACACAAAACAACTGGCTGCCTAATGCCATAAATTCAGTGTTCATAATGAAACATCATAATTAGCCTGCTCATCTCAACTACAGCTAATCAATATACAACTATGCACCACTAGGCACAGAGACAGAGAAATAATTATGAATCTTCCACCACTGGCTGAGTATTTCACACACATGTACAGAGAGGCACAGAACCAAAGGCAGCCAATCTCAGTTACAGCCTTTCTACCCACCTGACATCTCCAGCAGCACTGGAAAATCCAACACAGGAGATGGCAAAATCAGTGAGGCATTCTAGGGGTTTCCTGCAGAAAATAACCTGGCAGGTTCTGCAGGAAACTCCCAGTGAAAAATCCTGGGGATTTCCTGCAGAAGTATTCGCTTTACATCCATGGAACCCCCAAAGAGAGGGAATGAGCTGCTTCATCAAATCCTCAGTGAGCAACACCTGACTCCCTAACTCACCACTGCCTCCATGTCAGTCTCTTGCAAAAATCTGTGACCATTTTAAGCTGTTTTGCTTCTGTAGGCTTTTACCTCCAGCCTCTACAAAAGCTCTCCAATTTAAAGGCTGAAACGTATTTTTAAAACCACATAAACTCAAGTGGTAAGCAAAAAGTGACGTGATGGCAGATTATCTCAACAGGAATGAGGTTGTTTCCCTTTCCAAAAACATCATTCCCTCTTCTGTGTTGTGCCTTTCTGTGAGAGATGCCTGAGTGAAGCAAACTGCTACAGCCAAGTTTCACATCCCAGGAAAACTGTTCTCTCTGATGGAAAACCCTGAGAAGCAGTGAGCCACAGCTGCTCTGTCAGGAGCCATAGTGATGAAGGATTACCAGCACAGGCCATCTGCCTGAGCTGGGGGGTTTGCTTTGCATTTTGTTGGTTTTTTGTTGGTTTTTTTGTATGATGCTGCAGTAAATCAGGACAAAATTAAACCCAGGAGTGGCTGATTCTTTGAGGGCTGAGTTGCCCCTGGAGCACCAGTATCACCACTCCACCATCCAAGAATATTAAAATAAAAATCCCCATGAACAATGATCCAGCATGATATGAACTGATCAGCCAGCATGCCTTTGTTAAAAACACAGTGCCAAATTGAAAGGGGGGGGCTAAATCAATAGCCACAATTCAGGCTACATTAATTCCAAATCCTTTTCACTGTGCAAATACATTACAATGATTCACAGACACAGCCTCAAAGAAACAAGTCCCTCTGCATTATTACACATCAAAATGTGAGGTGCTTGGGAGTCATGTGGGCAGGCAAATGATAGCATTAGGGATTTAATTGACCCTTATGGATAAAAATGCACAGGAGGAAGGGCAGGGCCATCAGCAAGCAGCAGAAGCCAGAGCAGAGCAGAGCAGGAGCTCTGAGATGTTTTCCTCATGCTGGCAGCACAACACGGCTGTTTGCTGGGTGTGAAAGGCATGGTCAGGAAGCAGAGTCACTGAGGGATGGTCCCTGGGTCACGTCCTCCTCGTGGAGACCAAAGGGCCATCTGACAGCAATAGTGGGTGCCCTGTAGAGTGGAGGAGGAAGGTGTAATCCCAGGATTTCCTTTGGGTTTAAAGCCAGGAAGCACTTTAAGGTACCTGGTGAAGAGGAACAACCTGACAGGACAAATCACGGAGGTGCAACCAAAAACAACCCTCTCACGGGTTTGGGAGGTGCCTCACCAAACCTTACCTTACAACAGAGTGGGAGATGTCCTCATCCCACTCACAGAGAGAACAGAGAAAATGTTGCTCATTGCCTCAGTCCAGTGATAAATGCCCACTGGAGGATAATGGTGCACATCCTGAGGCCTTTTCCCTTCCACCATTCACTACAGCTGTGCAGCTGTGAAACCCAGCACACTGCAGGCACACAGACAATCCCCATCCTCATCATCTGCTGAAACCCAGCACACTGCAGGCACACAGACAACCCCCATCCTCATCATCTGCTGAAACCCAGTACACTGCAGGCACACAGACAATCCCCATCCTCATCATCTGCTGAAACCCAGAACACTGCAGGCACACAGACAATCCCCACCCTCATCATCTGCTGCCAGGAGCAATTTATAAGCTCCAGTGGTTGATCCTGCCTGCAGCCCCTCAGCTGCCAAGAGCTGCACACCAGTGATCCCAAACAGAGAAACACTCTGAAGAGCCAGGACCTGAATTTTGTAGACAGAAGTGAGTGTAACAGGACCATTAAACACCATTCTCACATCCTGCACAGAGAATAGGTCTCAGTATTTTGGAACAGTGATGGAATAATGATACAGCTGACCACCAGCTGTTTGCACAGGGCCATTGCACTTCCACAGAGTAGCTTTTAAAGAAGGAAAAATGGTGCAGATGATGCTACCAGACACATAATCAAGTTCTAATTACCTTTTGCTTCTACAGCCACATGCCACCCAAATCATAAGCTGCATCAAGTTAGATGGTAGACAGAAGTTGGAAAGCAGCTTTTTAGGATCTTTCTCTGCCCATAGGAAGCTCATTGCAAAGTAAGGTCCCACCTCTGGGTTGGTGGTGAAAAACCTGCAGCCTGCAAGGCACAGCTGACCAGCCAGGTGATTCAGGGTATTTCCCCTCAGAGATACTTGACCCACCTGGGTCCTGGGCAGTAACAGGGCTCCCACAGTGGTAAATCATCTGGAGACACCCCACGCAATGCAGAGCATGAATTAGCAGCTAAACACCTGAATCTCTGCTGCTAATTAGCAACAAACAGAGTAACGAGCTCAGGAAAGCCAGGCTTAACTGATCTGTGACCTGTGAGGCTGCATGCAGAGCTGAAAGAGAAGATGTGCCCACAGGGCTGGGGTCACAGAGGGCTGTAGGACTATACAGGCTCTCCAGGACAACTGGGGTATTTGCAGTGTAATTGTGTGTCTGGAGTTCATGGATTTAGTACAATCCTACCTGGGTGCTTTGGAGAGGAAGATTTCTGATATAATTTAGTAATCATAAAAGCACAAAGGTTTTCTAGGACTCACATGCAAGTAAAGTTTGTCTTCTTACCTAAGAGGATCTCATACATAATTCTTTTTTAAAAAATTGTCTCATTATTCAATATTGCAGTTCACATAACCATTTCATTTTCATTCCAAGGGGGGAAAAAAGTGCTCTTTTATGATCACATTCAGTCACAGACTCCCCCTAAAATCCTGATGAACCAGAGTGAGTTCATGGAAATGAGTGTGAGCCCAGACAGCTAAAAAACTATTTTTCACGAGCAGAATTTAGGCAAGAAATAAAGGGAAGCACAGATTTATTGGCACCTCAAACCCTACTAAAAATCACAGAACACATCACAGTTCTTAACCCTTGGAGCTCAGGTTGGGGTGTTGCTGCAGGAAGACGGGGCAGGGTAGTCTGTGCTCCCTGTCTTAGAGAAAAAAAATCCAGCAATTAAACAATTTACTTGTACAAAGTTAGGGCAGAGGTTAGCCTAAATTAAGATTATGACATATGAGGAAAATATTAGAGTGGCTTTGGTGGTCTCTTCCTTAGGTGAAAAATGAGCTTTCCTTAGGAAAGGCCATGAGTTTCTGAAGAAAAGTCTCCTGGATTTACACCAAGCTTTCATGAATACCCACATATGTGAGAGACAAAAGGCTCGTCTTAGAAAGGATTAACTCCTCAGGCCAAGCAAGCTTTAACACATGACTAAGGATTCTCTGAAGATTTATGTAGCCAGGAAAGGGGAAATAATTAAAAAAAAAAAAAAACCAACCAAAACAAAACCTGGGTTTTGCAGGCCAATATGCACCACAGCTGAGTTAGATCTGCCTAATGCTTGGTTGAGATCTGTAGCCTCAGGCAATCATTCTCTATTAAACAGATTATATTCAGCACAAACACAGGACATCTGTAAGCTTAAAGCTAGGAGGCCGCGCATGAAAAGACAGAAAATAAATTGTTCTGGGAATACGAGCAGGAGGAAATCTAGAGGTAAAAAAACCCCTGGTTTTAAACTTAGGGAAGGAGGTGCTTAGTGTTTTCCAGAGAAATTATCACCCCTCAAAGAACATCCTCTTACCCCATAAATACATCCAGGACATACAGATGCCCTCCTGTTCTCCTACTGAAGCAGGGAATACAATGTCAAGTCTCTGAAAGATGCTCTCCCAGGGTCCCAGGATCCCCCAAACCTCCTGCTGCTGTCAAAATGCTCCAGACCACAGCAGGGCAGATTTCTCATCCAGGAGGACCTCATCTGGCCTTACATGATGGCAGAGGCTCTGGCTCACTGTGGTCAATGCTTATGGACAGGAACTGGCTGCGAGTTTCTGGTTGAAAAATTGCTCTTTGGAAAAGCATCAGTTTCCTGAGAAATTCTGTGGGAAGTGACCACATTATTGTAAACTTTTCAAACTGAACATTTAAGAAAATCTTTATGACCCACATGTTCTTGTTAGTCATTTTTTTATAGGCTCTCCACTTTTTCACTTGAATGGTACAGAATACTTTAACCTCCAAGTAGACAAACTCTTAACATCTAGACTTGTCTTTTTCAGATTTCTTTTTCACTTTTTGTTTTGAAAATGAAGTTTGACTTCTATATTGAACTGGTGTATGCTTGTTCTGAGTTTTGCTGAGGAGAGAAACAGCTGGTTCCAGAAAAGTTCAGCTTTTAACTGACTCAGAAAACGGCCCCCATCCAAATCCACCAAATCAGTAACTGTGTCTCAACCAGTTTCAAGCAGGAAAAACAAAAAGTCTTACCCAGAACCAAACCATACAATACACCAAATTGTCTTCACTTCCATGGTGCAATAAAGCTGCAACCTTTAGAGAATGAAGCTCTGAAAGGCCACCTGGGATTTGATCCACAAAGTCCTCCAGCCACTGGGGATTTGGCACTCCCATCAACTGGTAAGAAAACAATGTAATATGATCTGTCAGCAGAAAATCAGTGTGATAAAACATGTGTTATTTGTTTCTGAAGTGGCTGGAAAAGTCCCCTGCTTTGCTGGAGAAGCAGCTCATGCTTTGCTGTTTTCTGTCTGACTGCATTTGCCACATTTCTGGAGTCCCAAGTAAGCCAAAGTGAGCAGAGCAAAGCTGACAGCAGGACCCTCAGTCCGTGAACCAATAAATCTAGTGTGGATAAAGAAATTAAATGAGAGAAGGAAAAAATCTCTTTTAAAAGGAAAGTTCTTCACACAGAAAAAAACTATTTTAAAAGGGACCAGTAAAGCACACCTGTCCCCACCTCACCCCAGAAGAAATCCCTCTGGGGCAGGAACCAGCTCCAAGGGGAATCACACCACTGAAGCAAGAGAAGGAGAGGAAGCTCCATTGCCATTCACCATTTCCAAAATGCCCTGGTGAAAAGGTTCAATAACAACGTGGCCTTCACTGATGTCACTGTATTTTTATGCCATTCAAATTATAAAAGTCTTCAGGTCTGTCACCCAACCCCACTCCTTTGTTTAGCCACGTGTGACGTGTGTGGTTATACACAGCATGACCAGACATCAAGGACATACTGAGGATAAAGTTTATTATAGACTGGAGCTGCCTATACATCCTCATATCTTTAATGTATTTTAGTCTTACAGCATCCTATGCCACTGCTGCAAAGCCAACTATAAAAAGAGCAGCTCTGTGTTTTCATTGAGGAGAGGCTAAAACACAGATGCAAGAGCACGGGCTGTAGGTGAGAAATGGATGGGAGGGAAGGACACAGAGCAGTTAAAGGAACCCCTGAATTCAGAGCAAAAACTTCCCCTGCCTTCAGCACAGTTGGAATCCATCCTCCTTCAGGAGAAGCTGAGGGAGATTTGCATTTCAGACTTTTTTAAAATAAAAACCAAACAATATTTGCTTCAGAGCTAAAAATTGTCCTGGAGTTCAGCTGAGGAGAGAAGCTTTCTCATCTCTTATCGACTTCAAGGACAACTTCAGTGCTTTTCAGGATTGTCACATTGCAATTTGCAAATATCTATGAATTTCCAGACTCCTACGCCAACTTGGCTTCACTGGAGGTTTCTTATCGGTTTCCTGTTAGTAGTAAGAGTTTCCTTCCTTGAATTTCCCTAATGTGATCTCTTTTTAACTGCAAAGTGTGATTCAATTACCAAATGATAATTCTTTTCCTTTAGCTTGACTTTAATAAAGTCTCAAAGTAAAAGGTAGAGAGAAAATTGTAAGTTCAGTGCAATTCCCAACTTGTAGCATGTCAGACATAAGATCTTATTTAGACTGGTGAAAAGTGTTCTCTAAACCAAGAGTCATTTGTTTACTGAAATCAAAGGCATCTATATATAGCACATTTGTACATTAAAAAAAAATAAAGTCAGAGCTCTGTGGATGTAATACTCCAAGAAAGCAATGAGAGATTCCAATGTATTTCATACCTTCAGTATAACTATAAAGCTTTCACCCCACATCTAGAAGCCACTTCTCATCTTTGGTATTATTACCAAGTTATCCTTCAGCATAACAGAACTGGTTGCCAATATTTGTCTTTGCTGCCAATGTTCTCTTTCTTTAAACAAACAACTTGCTCTATTTTGATAACTCCTATCTACACTAATGCTCTGTAAAATGACCCCTCGTGCATCTACATCCAACTTCACAGAACTGAATTTCTGCTCCAGAGAGCAAGCTGTGAAAAAATGTAAATTGCAAAGATTTCTACAACTCTCTTGATTAAAAGAAATTTCTTTGGTCCAAAGTCACCCTGTTATATCTTTACTGGAGCTACAACTTGTCCCAGTGCTTTTTTCCTAGAACATGCCTTCTTCAAAGGAAACTACTGAGTCAAACTCAGTATCAAAATGTAATTTCATTTGCACCATTGAAGTCAATGGAATTTCTTTATAGCTTGATCCAATGGCACATTTCAAAGAAAAAAGGGGAAAGAAAAAACACCACAGGCTTATGAACAGCAGAAATCTTCCCCAGCTTCCTTCAGGATTGATTCTCAAGGTTAATTGGCCTTTTATGTACAGATGACTTGCAGGAGCTGGCTCTTTATCTCTGTAAATTCCCTTCATAAAACCATTTCTAAACCTGCCTGTGCTATAGGAGAGGAGGAAGCACAAGCCTAGTATGGAAAGGAGATAAATGAAAGGATTATAAGGAGAAGGAAGAAATAAAATTAAGATGGAGGCAGCAGGCAAGGTCATTGCTGCCAGATAGGAAGTAGGGTTGTTGTTTTAATTGTAAGGGATACATTAGAAAGAAATATATCAGCTATCATGTAATACATTCACAGAGTAAACTAGGTACATGAGGTAATATTGCAGCATGGTTACATTAAGTCAACAGAACATCCCACTTTCAGGACTGTTTTCACCTTACAATACTGAACATTAAGCCAGTTCTTTTCCAAAAGGGTATTTTTTCCTTGTTTTCAGCTTTTCTTGCTGTTTCTGGGCAGTGGACAAAGGCAGCAGGTAGAACACAGTCTCATCAGCTGCAAAACACAACATCCTCCCAGGAACTAGGCTGCATTTTCCTGATTAATTTAATGATCTTGAAACCCAAACACCGCCTGTAATTGGCCCTTGGTCCCCACTGGGGTGAGAGGCAGGCTCATTAAAGCCCCTCTGGCTGCAGGCACTGCCAGGAGCTGGAAGCCAGGAGGGGACAAAGCCAGGAGGGGACAAAGCTTTCAGCCCTCCAGCAGCCTCAGCAGCACGGGTGCCCTCAGAGCTGTTCCCAAAGGGATGCACTCCGGCTGCCAGGACCCACCACAGCTCACAGGGGTGCCCTGAGAAGGCAAAAGGGAAAGGGGCAGGAGCTGTGTCGAGACTGTTTTAGTACTCACCTGCTTTTGCAAGAGTTTTTAAAGCCAGCAGCTCCATCAGTGCTGTCCCTCAGGATACCTGTATTTGATTTTAAAAGGCTGAATCCACCCCAGCTTCCCAGGAAAATATCTGTGTACCACACCTTTGCTCCCCAGTGAAAAAGAAGTGCCTTGGAAAGCCCCCACTGCTGGCCCCACAGGATGCAGAGATGGACCCAGGGGTCCAGAAGGCAGCCCCAGCCACCCCAGGCATCCCAAATTGTTCACCTTGTTGGCAGTGAGATGTTCTCATCTCCTCCTCTTGGTATTCCAGACAGCTCAGCTTCAACTCATGCTCAGGGGCCATAAACAAGAGAATAAAACTGATGCCACATTTTCTCTCCCCATTACAACCACTTACAATCTATTTGAATTTGAATTGAACTTTTGAATTTAATTTGAATTGAGTTTGAATAAAATTTGAATTTTAACTGAATTTTTCCATAAGCTGTTTATTTACACCCTTCATCACTGGTATTTTCTTTTATTTCTTCAGGGAAAGCCACCACGAGACAGACTAGCACTTTCTATCACCAAACTGATGTTTCTCAGTACACTGAATTTCATCTGTTATGCTGACACCCTTCATCCCTGGTTCTATTTACAATTTCCTATTTACAGGTTTCTACGTTCCACTAAACACATCTTTTAGATTATTTTTACTGCGGATACTTTAATTATTCACTGGCAGTAATTTTTACTGGTTAATATAATTCTCCTCCAAAGAGTCATTAGAATATAATTTTTTCTAATTATTGGTAGATATTAGCTACCATGCAGACACTGAATCATCTGGCAGAGCATTCCCACCTGCAGTTACACAGTAGAGCATTCCAGCATGTGGATCTACCCTTTAAACCCAAAATATTGAGTATTTTCATATCCAGCCCAACCTCAGAACTAAATATGTACCTGTAGAGGCCTGATGGACCACGGGCCAGGATCTGTATTGCCTCTTACCAGTTGCACGCCCTGCTATGTATTGTATTAGATCATTTACAGGAGAAATAGAAGTTTTAAAATTAACAAACATGCATGCAGACAAAAGACTGCCTAAATGTCCAGGAACAGCCCTTAGAAGAGATGTGAGACAGAAGCGGATTTCCATTGCAAATTTGGGCGAATTTGGCTCAGTCTCCTTCTGAGCAAAGCACTGCAAGTCTGCTCTGAAGGCACATCCAGTCAATTCACTGCATATGGCCAATCCTTTCTCCTGCATGGAAACAAGGCAGAGCTTCATGTCATCTTTTTTTGTGTACACCCAAAATACCAAAGAAAAAATAAAGCAAACAGTGAGAGTGTAAAAATAATTTATTGGATGCTTTGTCACTAAGTCACGCATGTAGCAACCAAATATCTCCATGCCATGAATTATTCCTTTATCCTCAGTGTTTCCCGTGCCTGCCAGTTTAGTACCATCTACACAGTTGCTGAGCGTGGCTAAAACCTGTCCTTATCAAAGGAGATGCTAAATAAAAATGCTTTTTGCTCTGTGGATACATTACCTGCTATGAATTTCTGTCTGGACCATGCCATAGCTTTGGTTTTAGTTCCTCAGTCACTTATCAGTCCGTGTGATGGGATTCAAAGCACAGGCTGAATTTCTTCTACGAGGAGATTTCAATGCAAGACAATGCCAAGTGCAAAAAAGCAATGACATTCGTCTGACATGATTCATTCCAGTGAAATCCATGATTTTTCTATTTGCAAGATAATGATTTTCTCTCCTCTGTTATTTGTTACACTATTTTAGTCAGGCTTATGGGCCATTGATAGCTGAGGCTGTCTTTTTTTTAAAGAAACAATAACCTTTTTTTAATATTCCTCTGAATTTTCTGTTACTCATTATCATACCAAACTCTTCATATACATTAATTGAATATTTGTTCTCTAGCTTCAAATCATCCTTCTGGTTATTGTACAAGCTCTTTACTACTAATTATTTTCCATAAAGGTATTTCATGAGTGAGTATCCTTTCATCATAAAACCCTTAAGATGTTATCAGTAATGGAGTTAATGTAAAGTCAACATTATTCTCTCTTCTCTATGAGTCTAAAACCTCTCCCCATTTCTTTGATATATTTTGGCACAACATCACCTATTTTATATAATATAGATAATTCCTCATTTTTGTTGGCTATTTTTCCTGTATTTTTCCTATATTAGCCAAAGATGTCTCTTTTTCTCTTCACCTGGTTGCTCACCTTTCTCAGAGCAGGTATCTTTATCCCCTCTGTTTCTATAATACCATCGCTTCCATCATGACCAGGATCATTAGTGGATGGGGTTCAGCAGTCCAGTTTTAACCTGTTCAGTCTTTTTTATTGTTTGTTTTTTTTTGGTTGCTTGGTTTTTTTTTAATATGAAGAGGAATTTCCAAGTCTTGCTTCATAGCTTGTTGAGAAGCAGCCCTTTGGTGCTGTGAGCTGTTTGTTGAATCAGATCACCAGAGGAAAAAAAAAAACACTAAATGATAAAAGCAGCACAACTCAGGCTGCAAACCTTTCCTGCCATTCCCATCCTATACCACACCATGGAAAATGCACTGCTACTTGAAGAAACTTCATATGCAGCTGTCTGGGGAAATCTGGAAACATTAATATTACTTGGTCTGAGTGGCTTTCTTAGTCATGGTTTTCCTTTTGGACATCTGTAGGCAACAGTTTCGCTACATCCCAGTCTATCTGCCTTGTTTTACCTAAGAAAGAAATTATGACTACTGAAGTCATACAAATCCATCAAAGCCCTTATCACTGGCTTACAAATGATTACAGCAGAGACTCTTATCTGTGGCAAGAATGTACACAGCTCCTAGGCTACTGGAGACCCTCCTTCTGCTGACCCAATGGCATCTAACCTAATCTGAGTAAAAACATAATGGGAATCCTGAAGGAATTTCTTCAGTCATGCTTCCTAAAATGATGGAACTACAGAGCAAGGCTGATTTCCTACATCATCATCTACTCAGGAAAGCTGAATCTATGCCTTCCTGAGAAGCAGCATCCTTCCTCTAGTGCCACACACTTCATTAGGGCCGTGCAGGTGCTGTGACTAATGGCCTCTGCTCAAGCAAGTCATCCCACTGATCCAGAGAAATTGCCCACATGAGCCAGAGTTGCCAAAAAACACCATTTGTCATAGCCTGATGCTTTCAAACACATTAATCTTCCTACAGCTGCTGAAGCTGGGTTATTCAGCAAAGTCTGGCAGCCCAAAAGGGTGTGGAGTCCCCTTTGGCCACATTAAGAAATGGGCAGCCACATGGGAAGGTCTGTCTGTAGCACAGTGGGACTGAGCACACCCGGGTTAATCTGAACGGGCACATCTTTTCCTGCCTGATCTGGTCCCCAGGTGGCCCTGAACACTAAAAATAGCATCCCCTTTGTTAGCACCCTGCTCCAGTACTTCTGTCATGGAACTGAACATGACACTCACAGCATCCACCCTCCCAAGAGCCACGCTGCCTCGAGAAAGGGAATGGAAACCAAAAATACAGATGCCTTTTCATTAATTCAAGAGTGTTTTTATTGAGGCATGTGGGACTGGCAGGACTAATCCTTACCCTCTCTGTACTTCCTTTCTCAGCTCCTCCTGCTAGAGACATTTGACAGCTTTTGCAAGTGCTGCCTTGCTTTTCCCTGCAACACCATCCAAGGAGACACAGGAGGAACATGTTCACTGCCACAGCTGTCCAGAAATTGAATTTGCTGCTGAGAATTTAATTACAGAGAGCAATCAATGCAGCAAACTGAGGAGTGACCAAATGTGAAATGGGGGTAAGTGCAGAGCAGAGGTGTGGTACAGCAGTGCCTCTCATCCTACAGGTTACACTTCATGTGCATCCACCAGCACAAGGCTTTGCAACATACAGGGATGATATTAACCACACAGAAAGAATGGCTGACCAAAAATAATGGGGCATTTTATCAAATTTCATAATCTCCTCCGAAACACTATTTCTACAAAGCTCAGTGCAGTACAGTAGCTTTAACATGATATTCACTAATTGAAATGTATTAACATTTTCCAAGCACACATTACCCTTTACATACAAGAGCCATTTCTAGTCCCAGAAAAGATCATTTTGCTTTGACATTTCTAATTAAAAGAAAAACATTGCTCACAGATAAATAATAAATGAGAGTGCAGATGCTCTTATCTGCATGGCAGAAGGGAACAGGGAATTACTCATGAGTATGTATCCAAATGAAACTATTAGACTTGTCCATAACATACACACCTGGGTACAACAACTACAGTCACTGACTCATTTTCCACTCATTTTTTCCCAACATCCCATCTAATTAATTATACTTTTTTTTTTTTTCTTCCTGAAGAGTCCTGTGGTGACTAAGTACAATGAAAATGTACATCTAAGAATGAATGCTGTTGCTCTTTGGGCTGTACTTTGTTTTGGTAGTTACCCTAAGTTGGACACTTGTTTTTTTCCTGAACACGAGAAACTGTTATAAATAACTGTAATAAGAGATTAACATAATTTTACCACCTTGATTATTCACAGTGACATAGAAGAGTGAGTCAGGACTGTGACTCTGCATTAAATGCCTGGGAAGGTTGAAGATGAACTGGCTTAGAGGCATCCTAAGTTCCACTCTCCTGGATATTTCACAGCACAGACTTCAGGCTTTGGCTTTACATTAAGAAAAATGTTCATTAATGTTTAGAGCAAACACTGGGAATAAGGCTCAAAGCTCCTGACCCTCCTTCTGCCACCAGCTTGAGCTCCTCTATGGCTTTGAGAGTATCACTAGGCCACCCACTTAAATCTCTGCATCTCTAATACCTTGAAAGCATCCTCTGATGAAGCCCTTCTCCACAAGACACGGTATGACCAGACATGAGCATACATGCACACACAGGCTTGTTAATGTCCCCCTGTGCCAGTGGTCAAGGGCTGCAGCACACTGGGTGATGCCTCACTGCTGGCCACATGGAAAACTCAGAAGCAAGGTACAATTATGGGCTGCTTAACATCCAGGCAGCAAACCAGGTCTCATCCCCATCCCTGACCCTATACAGTCAGGGAAGACAAATAGCTGCAAAACCCAAACCATGCACCAATAATAAAAAAATTCAGATGCAGATCCCAATTTTCCTGACTGCACCGGGAGCCTGGGTTCCCCTGGACACCTGATGGTCTGAACTGGCCTTGGAGTGCTGCTCTTGGAATGATGACAGCAGCTTGTGCCCACCACGGCAGCACATGGCACCATCAGCTCCCACTGCCATGGGCAAGCACCTTCCCGACAGCATCAGAGGGAGCTGGAGAGAGCAGAACGGCACAGTGTGCTGCTCCTGGAAAATTAACACAGTGGCCTTGCTCCTAAGAAACACTAGTGGCAAAACAGTAACATTACTTGACACCATTTCAGCCAGCCTTACTGATTGGAAAGTTGTTAAGGCAGCAATTTAGGCTTAGTCACAAAAGGACAGAATTATAAGTTCACTATGGATTTATGTAAGCATCCAGAGCATTTCTCATGTGGACATTCATTCTTGTCTGGATTATGGAGCCGAGCATTCCTATCAGTAATTCCACCTCCTTCTTAATTTACTCAGACAGGGTCAGGATTTATATCCGACTTTGTGTAAGTCTTTTCCCTCCTCAAAGGCCATGCCAGTATGGGGGAAGGGAGGCAACACTTATACACCCTCATATCACCTCAAAATAATTAGTTCAAAGAGCTAGAGAGTGATTCAAAAGGCAACATCCAGTAATGGAGAGAGAATGAGCCATCATTAAGTCTCCAGTTTCAGAAGCACATCTCTCAATCCTAAAGGCAACATAGCAACAAATGAAAAACCAATTTCCTCTAGAATTTTATTTTTATTACTTCTCCACTAACAGAGAACAGGTCTGGATTTTACCACTGCTAACTAACTCTGTTACTCTGGGAATAAAAGGCAAACACTGTGTTACCCTGCGTAGGAGGCTGAGAAACTGAGATGTCAATTTTTCTATTTTGTAGAATTAGAGCAAGAAATTATATCAGGCCATTACATTGAGCAAAAATAACAGCTTTGACAGTCAAATTGCCCCAAGGCAGGAGAATACTGCCCAATTCTAGAGGTGAAACACTTGAGACAAAACAGATCATAATAATTAGAGACAAAGACTTCAGGACTGTCAACATATCTTGAAAAGCACACCTAATTAATCCCCTAATGAGGAGGTGAGAGGTACAAAGTTATTACCTATTCCCTTAGCTGGAGGGCTCAGGGAACACAAGGGCTATTTTGTGGTAAGTATTGCAAGAAAAGTGTCTGAAGAGACCTTCCAACACCTTCCACTACCTAAAGGGGATCCACACGTGAGGTGGAGAGGGGCTTTCCACAAGGGCACATAGTGACAGGATGAGGGGCAATGGTTTTAACTGAAAGAGGGCAGGTTTAGGTTAGACATTAGGAGGAAATTCTTTACAGTGAGGGTGCTGAGATACTGGAACAGGCTGCCCAGAGAAGCTGTAGCTGCTCCTTCACTGGAAGTGTTCAAGGGCAGGTTGGATGGGGCTTGGAGCGATGTGGAAGATGGAAGTTGGGACTGGATAAGCTTTAAGGTCCTTTCCAATAAAAACCATTCTACAATTCTAAGATATTCCCATGAAAGTGAGGTTTTTAAGTAGCCTCCAAGCACACAAAGCCTCACGTGCTTTCCTTAACCACTGCCACGCAGTGATGGGGCTGCCCAGACCTCAGGGACTGAGGGGTTTTTGCACAAAGCTTTTCCTTCATGGCTCAGAGGTGATGATGAGGCCTGGGGTGCAGTACATCTCTGGACAGGCAAAAACCTTGGCTCAGCACCCAGGGTGGTGGGAAGAGGCCCCTTTCAGCCAGCACAGCTGCAGCCTGAAGCCTCAAGCTTGTCATGACCCTTCCTGTGATAACCAGGGCCTTGTAATCCAGCAGCATTGATTGGATTAATACAGAGAAACTTCAGGAGNTTATATTATTCTATATTATATAGAATATATCTAGTTAAGTTTGTAATACAGATCTGTATAATTTTGGGGCAAAAAACAGCACAGACAGTGTCCAGCCAGCCAATCTCCAGGATGAGGGAGCTGTTCCCACCACCCATCCCCACCTTCCCTACAGGGTCCTCCTTCTCTACAGACCCTGCTCCTGCCAGGACACCATGAACATTACCCAGGGCTCCTGTCTGTGCTTCACCACGTGTTTAGCAGTTGTTCTTTCCAGTCCCTGGGATGTATCTGTTTTGCTAGCCCATGTGTCAACTTGCCTTTCAGGATTCTCAGCAGCAGCCCTATGTTTTTCATCATTATAATGCTTAAACCACTCAAGGTCTTGTTCTTTCTGATCGACAGGACCTTTCTCAAAGGGTTTTGCAGTCTAAACACCACCCTGAACTGGATTATAAAGCCAGATTTTACCATTTTTGCCTTTAAATAACAGCTGCTTTGGAGGAGGTCAGCTACTTTAACACCAGCATTGTCTTTGGTGTGGAGAAAAGAAATTGCTGCAATCATTTTCTCACAGTTCTTGCAGAAAATTCTTTAAAACACTTTACCCTTTGTAAAAAGATGTTGAATGCCATAAGCCACAGTCAGACCTCACTGGTAATAGACTTGTCAGAGGCACCTTGGGTTTCTGCAGGGTAGCGAGGAGTCGTCTGCGGTCTCTGTGAACCATAACACCGAGCACTCCCAGCCCTTCATGCTCACAAAGCTCTACAAATATCAAAAGAGACCAGGGGATAGTTCAGAGCCTTGCCTCTCAAAAATTAACCTCTATAAAGATGAATTCACTGTGACTAAGTTCCTCTCACTTCTCCATTGTCTTCCCTCAGAGTGTGTCAGCGAAAAGTCCCTGCAGCAGGAAAGGAAATACCAAATCCTCCTGGGGCCAACAAGCACACAGGGAGGGCGGGCTGGTACAGGCAGGGATGCAGGTCAGAGATGGCAGCACTGCCCACTGGAGAAGCACCACTCAGGGAGATGAACTCCAACCAATCTCACACGCTGAGAGAAGCCCGACTCATTAAAATAAAAACCACCCAAACATTGTTGCACGTGTGAATTCAGACTGGGGGTTTATTTAACAGAAAATTCGACCGCTACTTTCTGAACAGACAGGTGGGGTTGACCCTTTAAAATACACTTTTGAAAGCTTGCTTTGCCCCTTAATTACTCCACAGACATTGAGGCTTCATCCCAATTGACCAGCCTTTCTTCTCAGGGAATTCTTCAGTGCCATTTACAGAGGCTGCAGTTAACTCCAAAACCAAAGCAAAAATCCCAATGATTCCTTTTCTGCCGTCAGGATTTGGGTTATGGGGTTTTTGACTCTTTTGTCTTGAAACCTAACAAATTCATCTGCAAATCTCGATTGCTTCTCGAAAAGATTTTAGACAAGGCTGACTGAAAAATCATAATTTTTCAGTGAGCTCCTAAGTTTTCTGAAAAAAAAAAAAAAACAAACCTTGAAGTAAAGAACATGATGGTAAAGGATGTTTATACATATGTTTATCTTCTTTGTTCTGATGTTATTGAGTCATCTAGTCTTTTAGTCACCCAGGAGTAATATTTGGACAGGTTTAATCTAGTTCCACAGAGTGAGTATTTTTCCATTAACAGCAATGAACTTTCTATGAGTTTTTGTAATTTTCCTCAGATTTTTACAGCCAAATAAATGTAATTTGTTGAACTGAGAATGACTTCCTTTACCACCAATCTATGCATGACACTCTTCTTTAATATTCATGACAAGAAAATCTTACCATTTAAAATTCATACATCATGGATTGTTTTTGTGGGTTTTATTTTCTTTTTATTACATTGCCTATATCCACAATCTCATGAAAGCCCACCAAAGCAGCATTAATGGGCTACAGCTTTTTAACTCTCAATATTTAGGTATCCTATGCATGGCTTAAGTGGTTGCTTTGTTAACTACTGGAAATCTATCCCTTATACACTCTTTCATAGCAATAAAAGGCAAAAAGAGGTGCAGTGCTTCATGCTTGATTTTATAGTATTTTCCTTCCCTCACTGTCATAAATTTCTACCTACAAAACTATAAAGGAGAAAGCTCACTAAACCCTCATGTTTTGTCATTTGGTATTCACCAGTCAGAGCCCAAAGCAAGCAAGTGTCCTGCAGAGGGGACAATGACCCAAGGACTCCACGAGGCACCAGTGGTGCTCCCCAAGTGCTCTGGCACAGCCCGAGTGCCGCGGGGCCGGACGGATGGACAGTCCCCAGCTGGACAGCTGCCCCTCCCTGCTCCCTGCCACACAAACAGAGCAGCATCCAGGCGGGCTGGCAGAGCACTGTTTGCACGAGGTCACTTCCATACCCATAAAAGCAGCTTTTCTCTTCAGCAGAGTAAATATTAGTGGCTGTTACTCACAAACACCGAGCACACGCCGTAGGCAAGCGCCGCGGGCATACGGACACCAGATAAGCCACCCACACGCTGCATCTCAGACCCACACACCCTGCCACTGTGCAACCAGCCAAAATGTTCTCCTAGAACAAGATTCATATTTCACTACCAATATGGTGAAGCCTTTTATTCAGAGCTACTCAGTTATTACAGTCGAACAGGCCTGACAGTATCAAAGTTGATCACAGTTCTAATTATAAGTTTTAATATGCTAGATTTTATTCATTCCTCCTCCTTTTCAACCTTGATGTTTTATTCCCAGCTATTCAGGGCTTAAGACTCATAAATGAAAAGAGAAGCTTCTGGTTTTTTTGAGCAAGGATGTCGCTGCCTGTTGCCTATTTAGCAGCAATCTGCACAGAAAGGGTTCAGGGTGTAACAATTTAATAGCTCAGAAGCAAATCCCAACAAGGCAATTACCTCAGGTACCTGCAGCATCCCAAGTGGCTCTAATTAAGCCACTGCAAAAATTGCTGACCTCTAGTTTGTGAAGGATTCAAGGCCATCAAGGCCATGTTGGGAGGAAGCCCTGAGCAGAGAATTGGAACCAGATGATCTTTAAGGTCCCTTCCAACCCAAACCATTTTATGACTCACTGATCAGGAGATCCCAGGCCTGAGATGGACAGCAAGCAGATAAGCCAGCTGCTTCAAGGTGAGCAAGCAGACCCAGGCAGTCTCCACTCAACAGATGTATAAGCTTTCACCAGGTCTCCCTTGGGCACTGAGTTTTCCACCTCCCAACACAATTTTTTCCTTTTTATTTCTGCTCCTTGTTCTCCTTCTGAACACCAACACTGCGCCAAATTTCAACCCCTCCTGAAGCACCAGCCAAATGAACTCACTTCATGCCTTGTCATGACCTTTCTTCACCAGATACAAGACAAGGTGATACTTTTGGGTCCTTTTTGATAATCTGAAAATTAAGGACACGGACAAATCCTCACTTTGAGTGCTCCTGAGATGTGTAGGATCCATAAATTAGAACTACATCAGATATAAAACAGCTGAGTAGGACAAAATAATTTACCCCAGATGAGGACCTGAGCTGATAACTTCAGTGGGGAAATTATAGCCATGTACTTGAGAAAAATGAGCCGGATGGAGCAAATGTTAAGGCAAATACTACAGCATATTTATCTACAAGGCTCCTCCAATCTGAGTGAACAATTTAGCTCAACATAAACATTTCTGGGCATGTGCAAGTACATCCAAGAGCTTGTGCATCTCCTTCTGCACAGCCACTTCCTCACTGAGCTCTGAACCAGGTCTAACTTGTACAGTTACAGTGTCCATGGGGAAAATGTGTCCTCAAGGATCCAGTTCCCTACTGCCAAAGTGTCTCATCCTCACAGGGCTCCCATGGGGCTCATGTAGAGGAGCATAAAGGTAATAATATTCTACAAGTTGCCAACTTTAATCCTGTGAGGACCTGACCTATGGCCAGATTTAATCATCTGCAGAATCAACCTAGCCCATTTCATTGCATTTCCCCTCCAGCAGCAGTCCCACAGTGTCATCCTGTCCACTCTGCAACACAAATTCCACTTTAAAAAGCATATAAGAGGACATCATCAGGTAGTCTTAAAAAGTCTGCAAAATGTATACAGAAAAAAAGAAATATTTCTATGTAAACCCACAAAAAAACATGAAATGAGAACCAAACTGACTTAAGATTTAAATATTCTTAACATCAATCAATATGCTTTTTTTTCAACACTTCACCTAAAGAAAAATCCTCAGCTTACTGGAAGCAAAAGATTTAAATTCAATAATATATCTCAGTTTTGTCAGAGCACTAACTCTGTGACACACTGAATTCTCTGACTTTAATCCAGGATAGTATTTAACATCAACTTCATCTTAAATAAGGCATTCATTTTCAAACTTCAGAGGAATTATTCATGTGCTTAAAAGCAGGCACATGCATGAGTGTTTTGCAAAGCTTCCACTTCTGTCCCTCTGCTGTTGGTTATCATTTTCCATTAGGTGTAAGAATTCTTCATAGCAGGCACCAGAAAAATATTAGAAAAGGAACAACACTGTTATTAGAGGGAAGTCTGGGTGATGCTCGCTTGTCTGATCTTGTATCATTTTTCTGCCCTGTCACCTCCTCTACAATTTCCTACCAAATGCATTTGCTCCACATTTCCCTTTCTCTTGAGAGATGCTGCTCTATGAAAAAACACCCACTGTGTATTTGGCTTGCCCAGGGCAGGATGTGACAAAGCCACCCCTCATCCCCATGTCTGTGTGCTCCTGGTGTGCTCCTCGCTCCCTCCGTGGGGATGGATGAGCCTGGCTCACTCCTGGGCTCAGCTTTTCCCCTTCAGACTCTGACTTCCTCTGGGGCTGAATTTTACATACAGCCAGGGAGTGAATCAGTGAAATAAACCTTCAGTGTGGAAGGGAATGTCACCCCAACACAAAGTCTCCTCTACCAACCTGAACAGTCCCCAGAAGGAGTAAAAGCTACACATATTGGCCAGTTTTGTGTCAAAACAAGTGATTTGTGTTTGAACTTGAACTCACATAATTTTAACCAGAGTGGTCACACTGACAGAAAACATGTTTATAGCCAGGCCTTTGTTACACTTAAATGCAATATCACTTACAATATTATATTACACTAATATATAATACTGCATTTATATGTAATACTACAAAATTAAGCATTTTGAAAATTAAGAAAAGGTTCACTTCTTTTGCCAAACATAATTAGACCTTGTGGGGAAGTAAAAATAAAAGTAATTTTACTGACTTCAGGCTTTGCCAAAGCTGCATTTACTTACATTATTACCAGGTTCTGCACTTCACAAATACAAATTTTACTCAGGAGTCTTCTCTGTGGAAAAAAGTACTGCAAAACCAAAACCCACCAGGATATAGAAAGACTGTGGACTGTTTCCTTCTCCCATTCTGTGGATGTTTTGCTGCCAATATCAATCAGCATTTTATTTGTTTGCTGACCAGATGGCTGACTATTTTCAAACAGGAAAAAAAAAAAACCCACCACCCATAGCAAATAAGACCTTTTTTCTTTATATTTTTTAGCTGAATCTTTGTCAATACTCAATTTTGGAAATACTAGATGTTTTTACAAATATTACATTTTGAGGGAAAAAAAAAAAAGATAAAAAAGAGACTGATGACACCTGTAACACTAGAGGGACATCATGATTGGGAGGTTGAGCTTGGGAACTTCTGCCTGACTTGCAACCACTCGTCCCAGGATAGAACCAGCCTTTTGTGAGCACTTAAGTGCCTTATGTGAAATAACCCTGTTCATTGAGCAAAGCAGTATCTTAAATCACAGCCTGACAAGAAAAATATCAAACACTGTACACTTATGAGCAAGCTTCATCCAGTATTGCCCTCCTGGGCTGTCTCCAAGCCCACAGAGTTCATTTCCACTGCAAGAATAACTAATAAATAAAACCAAGGAGGAACTAACAGCCCAGGGCAGCCTGAGCAAGGTAAACGGTGGAGAACACACATCTTAGAATTAACTTGGCCATCAGCAACATTCAGCTTCTGGACTCCTTTTTGTGTCTGTGCTGCTACCTCCAGTTAAAATGATCTCTGGTAGCAGGGTCTAGCCAAGCCCTGTTCAATGCACAATTCTTCTGAAGTCCAGATTTACCTGTAGGGCTAAGGAAGCTTCTTAGGCAGATACAAATCCCAATTTGTTATTTGTCAGCATTTCTATCAGCTAAAGAGTGCCTGGAGCTGCAAGATTCCCTCTTGCATCCAAGCCAGGCCTGGTGAGGGATGAGCTTGGTGTGACAGCAGCAGGCAGAGCTCTGTCCATAGCCCCATTAAAGCCTTTTCCAGGGGCAGGGTAATGTGTTATCACAAGGGCTGCATCAGTCAAATCAATCTGCAGTGACTCATCAGCCCATGGACTGGGGGAAAGGCAGCAGGGAGACATCAGGGTTTTGCTCAGGGACAGCTCCTGTCCCCTGCTGCTGATTGTGCCCGCGAGATACGACCCAGCCCGGGACACAAAGAAAGAAATGCATTCATAGCTGGTTTACCTGCCTGGGCAATGCAGCCAGCCTGAAACCACACACATGGGAGGCCATAAAAAATCGTGCAGCTGCCTTTTTGTCGTGGGAAATTAAATACAGACACAAGGTCTAGCCCATTTGACAAATTACAAGCTGATTGTTACAGGCAACCTTAAATGTGTGTGTCTAGAGAGAGAGAGAGAGATAGACAGACAGACATAGATATAACTTGCATACATACAGAAATCTACCCTGGCATGAGCCAGCCTGATATTAGCTGTTCCCTGGCTAGGGACTCTGCTGTGTGATAATACACCTTTGGTAGGAAGCTGCTACAAGGCAAGGCAATAAAAACTCTTGGCTCACAAACAGCTCTCCAGAACTAAGGACCAAGATTGTGCTCCTGCTGCGTTTCCCTTCTAATTCAGCAGTTCAGAGGCAAACATTTAGATCCCTTCTTCAGTGTAATTAGGTCACTGCAGAGACCTAGCTGCACCACTGCGATGTCCCAGCCTTAGCAAAACACCCTCAACCCTGCAGCTTGCAGAGAGCAGCAGAGTGACCTTGTAGCTTGTGTAACAGCTAATGAACTCACAGTGGAGACTGACTCCACTGATGGGTCCTAGTTTTACTTGAGGTAACTAAAAGCAGAGCATTTACCTGGCAAAAGCCAGCATCCCTCTGTAAGAAGGTGGAAGAAAATGTGCACATTCAGCAGAAAAATCACTTTGAGGATGGCAAAAATTAATCTTGAGTGGTGATTGTCTCTGTCTTGACAGCTAGATACTTAGGTCAAGCTAGGTGCCTGACTTGTACAATTAAAAGCAAGTAAAGTTCTTTTTAAGGTATGAAATGCTGGTTCTGCCACGTGTCACTTCCATACCATCAGGATCTCATGCTTGGACTACACACGGATCCCTGGAGCAAGCTCTCTTCACAATGGTTTCCTGCTGTCCTGAAGAACTGTGAGGGAGCTACGTGAACCCAGTTATCATCATCCCATGACAAAACTGCCTCCACTCATCTTTAGTGCCTAACTGCAGGATTCCTGTGGAGTTCATGCAGAGCTTCTACTGCAGTGTCGCATGCTGTGCCAGCTGCCATGGGCAAATCCATGCCAGGGAGCACACTGGCAGCTCAGGGACCAGAGCTCTTTGGGTCTATCCTGTTTAGCAGGCCAGAGACCGCCTATGAGAGCAGGTCATTGCCCCAATAATTTATTTTTATTTCTAGCTTGTGTGGTGCCCAATGAGCTTCTGTTGGATCTTCCCATCAGACTATCTACAGAGTAAATGCTAAATTTAAATAGTGTCAAATTTTGTTAATCAAACTGTACTTTCAGTAGCAGTCACATAAAGCCTCCCAAAACCTTGACTCAGGCGTCATTGCTTTTACCCCATCAAATTCATATAACCTATTTAAGTGCCACAGGACCTTAAAACACTATGCAATTTAGTTCATTTAACTTTACAGATTTCAGATTTTCAAAGTTCCCATTTTCAACTCTTCAGTACTGAGGAGCCAATTTAACTTCTCTTTTCTCCCACCTTTTTCAATGAAAGCTGTGATTCAGCTTCATGACCACACAGTGAGGCTTTAAGGAAATCTTTTTCCCTTGTTTAGCAAAGCAGTTCAAGAGATTTGCAGGTCAGTATCACAATGGGCAGCAAACCAGCTGGTTTGTTTGGGTTTTTTTTTAATTTAAAAGCTGGAACTGCAAAGCAATGACTTTTCAGAGGAGCCAGCAAATATTTAAGTGGGGTTAGCTTTAAGTGCCATTAAAAATACTGCAAAACAAAAAGATACAGGAATTGATTTTTCTTGACGTTATGTCTCCCCTTAGCTGGGGTGAATGGGCATGTGATCATTGATCACCTCTATTTCAGTAGCAGTTCAGGGCTCAGTCTTGAACTATTTGTGATACCTGGCTGGTGCATCCATAAAAGGATGGCTTGACTCTAACAGGATGTGTTCCTTCAGTGCAGGATAGAGCAATGCCTCTGGATCCACTGCCTCTCACTGTGCAGAGGCTGACACAGAGAACAGTGGGCTTCCAGCTAAAAAAAGGAGAATTCAGAGCCCTGGTGTATCCTATACTCAGCATCAGAACCAGGCATTAATTGACAGTCAGCCTGTCAGATCCCCTGGAAGCAGAGAGAGCTGGCCTGGGTTCAGCTGTTACTTGAGCAGCTCTGGGGGAGAGCCACTCTCCTGCTAATCAGGACACTTGACATTCATCACAAGGCAAGACAAGCTGCTCATCAGCAGGTCTGCAGGGCAGGTGCTTGTGACAAAGGTGCAGCATAATAAGCTGAATCATTTCCCACTCCAATTCTATCGTGCAGCCTTCCCCCAGCATCCCTGAGATGAACATCAGCTCCTAGTGCCTGCATGCAGGCATGAATCCTGCTGTAAAGAAATCTGGTTAGGGTCCCTTGTTCTTTCCTTTCAAGAGAAGTCTGAAATTCTTAAGAATTGGATTAAATAAGAACAAACAAAAGAGAGAAGAAAAGAACTGTCTTGGGAAATCTTTCTTTTCTTCATTTGCTTCAGGGAACCACAGAGCTGGAGATAAAAAGCAGCTTACCAGAAACAAGCAGCATTTGATCAGCACTGTTGACCTGCCAGCAGGAGGGAGCCATGGATATAAAAGGCTGGGAAAAATCAGCAGTCATCCATTTCTGCTGTACATCTCTCAAAAGACACAGCAGCACCCCTTGTGTGTATAAAACACGACCAGCCCGTGTGAAGATCTTCCTCTAAGAAACTTCAGAGAGCAAGCTCAAAAACAGAAGGATTTCACACACCACAGGAAACACTGTGGGAAATGAACACGTTAAGAGTCAACAGCTCAGGTCTAAATCACCTTTACCCTTCAGCTGGTTGCTAGGAGTCACCACCTTGTGCACTTCAGTTTTCTGTGACAGTACAATCACTTTAGACACTGATTTCTCTACTATCAAATGTGTACTGTATTTAAACAAGCCAGCAGCAATTATGTTAATGGCATCTGCAGGTCTTGCACTCTCCATAACTCCTCCTTCTGTCTTGGTTATCAAATGCAATTCTGTTTTCTGACCATATTCATTACATCAAAAACACCTCTAAGCGTGTTCAGGTCAGTTCCAACCTCAGAGGGAAAGTTCACCCTCTCCTGAAAGCAGGGGTTTTTCATCAAATTGGATTATAAGATTAGCACTAGTAACCCACATTGGTAATTATCATATCGAAAATAGCTCTTTTGACTCAGTCTACCCCACTAACTATAAGAGGGACAGGGATCTGCCCACACTCATGGACTGGCTCCCCTTGTTTACAGGAATATCTTCTCCTGATGTTCCTGTTCTTGGCAGGGTGAGCATAGCCTTTTAACCAAGCCCAAACACCCTGAGCCACTTTCCTGTGGATTATCCCTGGAAAATATTTGTACCTCTAAAGTGGAACAAAATCTAACCAAAGGAAAATTGAGCTACCCAGCATTTTCACCACCAAATAACACAGTTCCTGTCACTTTTTGAAGGTATTTTCCAATAGTCTTCAAGTATCACCATAAATCACCCCTGCTGTGTGTTATATTTCTTGACCACACACTACCAGGTAAGAGAGGTTAATCACATATCAGTGGGATATGTGATTTCAAACTCAAAGAAATTTTCTAGTTGGGAATACACCATCATCTGGAATTATTATTTTATTCACTGAAAACATGTCTTGCAGCCAGCAAATACCTTTCCTCGCAGCATTTGCATCTCTTAAGTCAAAGCACAACGAGAGCAACAATGCAGTTCTTTCACACCTTTAACACACAGCTCTGGTTTTCTTCTTCCTACACCAGGAAATGCAATCCCCTTGCCATTATCTCAGTGTAAATCCAGGCTAGCTCTATCCCACCAAAATTTTATGTTCTAGAAATAAAAAAAGACCAGACTTGTGCCCTTGGGTGGGTCCCAAAGCCTCCTGTACCACTTCTATTCCCCCAGACACTAAACAATGACTAAGTAATCTGCCACTCTCCCATCTAAACCCCTCACCCTTTTCTTCTGTCTTTTTAATTTTTTTTTCCTTTTGGCAGGTGAGTTTTCAGCCGAATCAGCGTTAGTTCTGACTCAGCACAGTGACAGGATCATCAGCACCAACAGCAGAGCCAGCAGCTCAGCTGCACATGTCATCCTAGATCATCTTAAATCAGCTCTGAGCCCATGTCCCCAGAGCACAGTGATTACTGTCTGGCACTCTTTATCAAAGAGGGTATCACAGTGCTTGTGAAACAAGGTCATTATGAGATTTAGATAATGTTTTGTAATTGAAAAGTTTTTGTTTGTTTGCTTACTTTAAAACATGGTTGTTAAAATAAAAAAACAAAAAGGGGTGTTTATCTATTTCTCTCCTTCAGAGATTTTTGTTTTCAAAAGACTGAAAACCAAAATGTTCCCACTACCAGCAGTCAAAATCTAAACACATTTTCAGGTCCAGGGTAAGACCTAAGGTATTACCAAGGGGTAGTGAGCAGGACAGTCTTTTCCAGGTAGGTGTGAGGGTTAGGGAAGATATGGCCATGCTGGATAACAACATGGGACCTCCCCAGCAGCAGCCCCTAGAAAAACCTTGGCACCATCTGGGAGACATTTGGGACCTGTTCCCAAACACTGTTTCTTTCCTATCTCAAATATGAGGCATTCAAGGCTCCCTTTCTTTTTACCAACCCTTATCTTTTCTTCTCAATTTTTTTTTTCTACTTAGTTGGTGCTTACCACTCCCTTCAGCAGGTGTTGACAGCAACCTACCACATGCCACAGGGAAGCCTGCAGTGCTGGCATCTCCCAGCTGCCCACAGGCTCAGCCCCACAGGTCAGAGAGCCCCTGGCTCTGCCCCACGGTCCTTGCAGTCAGTGGGAGCCCTGCCAACATCTTCGCTGAGCACAGGGTCAGGCTCATGGAAAAGGTTCCCTTCAAGTGATTCCAGCATTTCTGACCCAGGTCATCATCTGGCACAGAGCAACACACAGAACTGCCAAAGCTTTCCCAACCAACAGCTGGTGGAAAAGGCAGCCCGGGGGAGGCAGCTGACAGCCCAAATGCCTGCAAAAACCCATTCTGGCCCCTGGCTGGCTGGTAGTCCTGAGTCCATGGATGCATCATGCATGGATGTGTCAGAAACCCCAGCACAGCTCCCATTCTCACCTCAACCTATGAAGAAAAAGAGAAAATAAAATCATGGCCTTCTTTATAAATGATAAATCTCACCCTTAATGATCCAGGGATGTTTGATGATGGGAGAAATGCAATCTTGTGTTGGTTTAATGGCTACTACTCTTTTGAGTTTATGGTCTGTTACAGCACTTTCCACTATGACTAATTCTCTTATTCTTGAATCATTACAACCATGGCTCACTATCCAGTTTTTATGCCAGTATCTATCTTCCTTCTCAGGTTTTTATTTCTGACACCTCACCAGTCTCTCCTGTGCTCCCCCCACCCATGTGCTTTCTGCTGTGGTACCTGTGTTTTAGCATCTGTCTCCTCACCTTTTGTGCTCATGTTTCCACTCCATCGACTTTATTGTCAGCAGTTTTGTAGCCTGTTTTTTGCTCCTCTTTCATCATCTTTATGACCCTTCATCACCATGGAAAATGGAAGCTGTACATTTCTCTTTCCCCCACAAAGACACAACTCTGTGTAGCAAGAGGTGAAAGAAATAAAATGGTCTGTGTAGGAATCTTTCCACAGCCTCTTCTGCTGACTATGAATTGTTCATAGATTAACTGTCTAATATCTTTCAAGGTGGCTAGAAATCAGGGAATATAACATTGGATCATCCCAGCAGCTGGTATAGATACCACCTGCTCTGCCAAAATAGCAAATGCAGATGCTTCAGAGAAAGAGACAAGGGTACCAATAAGGGACAGCAAGGAAACCAGCTAAGAAGGAGAATTCCTTCCTAAATGAGCTAATCCCTTCAGAGATTTTAAGGCCAACAGAGACTAAATGAATCTTGGATATCAAATAGTCCCAGAGGTTGTTTACAGTTACATTAAAAAAATATATATATAGTATTAGCTTTTAACAGTAAAAACATTTAGCCTTTCGTGTGCACAAAAATCCTTTTTATTTCTACCTTATCCTATAGATTTGCATCTCATTAATTTTCTCTTCCCCACGCATTAATGTGCGTTCTTCTTTCTCTCTCTCTGTCAAGTTACTCCCTCCTCAGCGAGGCAGCCCCACCCTTTGCTGTGATCACTGTGTGCTCATTAACCAGCTGTAGAACAAACACAGAGTTCACGGTTCCTGAGTACTAATGATAGGGCACAAAACCACTCTGACAGGTTTTATTCCTTTTTCTTTTAATCACCCACCCAAACTGCTTCACCATCAGCACATGGGCTGCCTCTACAGAGCCTTCTGCAATGGCTCCAAACCTCTTCCCAAGCAGGTACAGGTCACTGACAACACAAGAGTGTTTCAGATATTCAGATTCCTGCCAGCAGACATCCCTGTCACTCCTGCCATGTGTACGTGGTGACAGGTGTGCTGGCTTAGGTAACACCTTTCCAAGACTGACACATCTCCTCTCCATCCTTTATATGGAAAGCCAGAATTTCACCTTGCTTCCCAGGCTGCTTAGATCAGCACCTAGTATCCTGATTTAACATACTAATACACTTTAAAAACTTCACATTTAGCTTAGACATAGTCAATTTTTTAACCTTTTCTCATCATGAAAATGGGCATTATTTCAACACCCCAAATCCACCATACCTGACCAAAGTTTCAAGTTCATGCCTCCCCTTTATTCTTAAGACTTCTTTGTCTTTGCCTTGCAAGTGATTTTAGAAAAGACTCTTTCAATTTCCAAGGACATTTCTTATCTCTTTTTTTTTTTCTCTTTTCCATAAGCATTCTAGCAGACTAGTGCAAAAATACATTCCCTTAAAGAAAGCATTTAGCACTGCCCTTTAATTTACCTGTCTACTGAAACAGCACATAAAACGTGCAATGTATCAGAATCACATTTATTATCAACGTCAAAGGCATGTCTCAATCTGCATAGCAACTGAGAGTTGAACAGGAGTGTGAAAGAAAATATCTTTGCCAGCAGAATATCCAGAGGTATCCCTCTTTGAAAGCAATTTGGCTGAACGAGAATTAAGAGAAGAGCCACTCAGACAGTTTTGGGGGTTTTTTATTATTCAACACAGGGAAAGGAAAGATGAAATTAAGCAAAGACCCATTTAGGCTGAGTATCAAATGTCCTAAAGGCAAAATCTGCTCAGATTTGGGTGAATCTCTGAGGGGAAGCTGAAGAAGACCCATTCAGTTGAAAAGTTTAGAAAAAGCACCAAGCACTGGAACATAAGATGCAACAACCATTGTCCCTACAGCAGCAGGAGGACTGGCATGAATACCTCATTATTTCCAACATAACAGCTTAATGTGTATTTAATGGCAGTGAAAAGCATGGGTGTCATCAATTCCACTCAGTCATAATTTATGCAACACATGAAACATTTGCATGAGTACCCTGATCATCACTGGCATAGCAGAAAGAATTCACCAAGCACTTATTCTTCTACCACCATCCGAATTTGAGTTGCCGAGTCACCAGAGGCACGGGGTACAGTAATGGGTCTCCCCAGGTTCTGTACCCCAGAGGTACCCCAGCCATCCAAGCTGAGCCTGCCTCCATCTCCTGGAGATGCACAAACCACCTTTAAATTCACTGCTGGCACCGGAGAGCTCAGGGAGAGATCACAGTGTGAATGACCACCACAGCCTGGACAAACACTGCTATGCCAGGAGCTTATGGCTGCATCAATTTACTCCAAAAACTCACAGGAATGTTCGTGCAAGCTGCTTGTACCTTTGGTTTGCAGCACAAACACACCCCCTCCTAAATCCAGTGTGCTGAACTACTACAGTCCCTGGCAAACTAAGTCAGTGACAAAAAGGCTTCTGGAAAGTGACATTGCTGTACATTATTTTTTTACTATCTATGTAATCAGAGCACCAAGGAGCCTCAGGCACAACCAGAGATCCCACTGCTCCGAATGTTGTGCCAGCACAGAAATCTCACAAACCAGCAGATATCTGTATTTCTTGTAAGTGAGGGAACAGAAAAACAAGTTGTCAAGGAAGGGGGGGGGGAAGTGCTGCTAAAGAAAGATCCCCTGTAGATTGAAAATGAACTACCTGCCGGTACATTAAGCCTTGTGCTTCTCAGAGCTTTTGGGTATAAAACAAAGGATGTTTACCAAGTCTTTAGAGGACTGCAATACCCTCTGACAGGCTGTGCTTTCTTATGGAACAGCTTCATCCCTGTCTGAGTCTGCACAAACCAGAGACAATCTCATTGGGAGCTGATGTGATTTTAATGGCAATACACCCAGGTCACTCAAACTGGGCTGAACTGGGGCAAATGGCAAAGTTTTGAGACAAAACTATTAACTTCTGGTTTTCCCTTTTGTAAAGCAGTTCATCTGCTATCCTGGTTCTTCGTAAGCTCCTTTTTTTCCCCCTCTGTCTCCATCCAGACGTGTTTGTAATTACATTTCCCGGGACATGCTTTCATGACTGCACACACCCCAGCACAAGTAACAGACAGCTTTTAAACCATGTGAGTGAGGGCTGTCTGTTTTAAAGAGTCAAGTCAAGTAAAGCAACATTGTTAGCCTCTCTGAAAAAAAAAAAAAAAAAACGAAAAACAACAACAACAGCACAGAGGTCCAGATCCAAAGGGGTATGGGAGTAGGGCTCTGGAGAGAATTTGCACACCTAAAGCCAAAGACAAGATACTCAAAATACCACTTCTACACTTTTGGTACCACTGCACTGGTTCAGCCCTCACCTTTAACCAGAGGTTCTTTTTTTTTGAAGTGAAGACTTTAGGATGAGAACAGACCTACAAGTACCTGTTTCCCTTCACTAGCTCAAAAGGGAGATAGGTAATTTAAAGCAGGTGGCTGCATAAATCCCTCTCCCTGAGGATGACTAACATTTAGGAAAAACATGCCCTGAGAATGATCAACATTTAGGAGAAACATGCCCAAAACAGACACTGGTTTGCCAGACATCACCTCTCCCTACTGCAAGATTTCCCACGCTAGATTAGTAGCTCTGCTACTTGGAAGACAACAAGTAAATTTCACAGGCAAAGAGGGAACATTCCCCAGGTCCACCACAGGAAGGAGACATGGTCTTCTGCACCCCCAGCCGAGGAGGTCCCACACTGCAGTAGCCTCCAAGCATGGATGAGGACCCTTCACCAGCCAAGTGCTCCCACCTGGCTACAGTCACCCACCCCCCAACCCACTCTGAGAATGCACAAATTGGTTCTTGCTAAACGGTGCAACTGCAGGACGTCAGGTGGGGAAGCTCTGGTCACAGAGCATCCTCGGACAGGAGGGGGTTAGAAGGAAAGGGACAGACCGCTGTTAACCCATTTACAGATTTCTGCTTGCCTGAGCAGAGCCCCAGCCACCTAGACCTGTTTGGGAAGCTGGTACCCAGCCTCCTCCCTTCTACAGCTGGTTTAAAAAACAGGAAAGACCCACTTTCTCTTTAATAGCAGAAATGATTTTTCCCTGCATGTAGGAGTGAGGCTGGAAACCCCGGAAAAGAGCACAGCTCCCTTCCCCTCAGGGAAAACCTGAGGGGCCACCCGGGGCTGCACATCCCTGCCCGGCCGCCTCAGCCCCGCATCCCGCACAGCCGTGCGAAGCGTCCCTGCTCCGAACACACCGAGTCCCTCCAGATTCGGGTTCTTACAGCAGCAGCAGAGAGCCAGAAAGTTTCTCTCCCCCTGTCGCACTCACGGCTCAGCCCCGAACACACCGAGCTGACACCAGGAGGGCGGGACAGCTTGACATATCACCCCTCCGTTACTCTCCACCTTTGTGCTCATTTAATACAGTATTTCGAAAAACAGCGAGGCCGGCCGAGCCCCCTTCGTTTGGGGCTCGTTCCACGCACCGAAGGGAGCAGCGATCACCACGGGCAAGGGGAGTGGGGAGCGCGGTTCGCGACCGACAGCCGAGGGAGCTGCTCTGCCGGTGCTGCGGGGGGGCTCGGCCGCCCCAGAGCCCCCGCCCGCACCGCGGCGGAGGTTCCTCCCCGCGGGTCTGACCCCTTTATCATCCCACGGACAGCTCTGGGGGAGCCAGCAACAACCAGCAACACCCCCTTGCTGGGATGCCACCGTCCTCCCGAGCCGGTGCAATACTCCCCCACCTGCCCTTCGGGATGGGGAAAACCCCAAGAGGAGGAGGAAAATCTCACCTCTTCGCAGGGCGGCAGCTGTAGAGCAGCCGCCTGCCAGCCCAGCAGCCAGCAGCACACCCAGGCGCTGCCCGGGTACCCCCGCTCCGCTCCGGGCCGCCGCATCCTCAGCATCCTCAGCAGCATCATCCTCCTCCTCCCCGCCGCGGAGCGCCCGCGCACCCCTTCCCGGGGCGGGGGGGCTGATGGGGATCACCGCCCCCTGCTCCTGCCGGACACCTCCGAGCCCCGGCCGCGGGCTGCCCCTGGCCCTGTGCCCCGCCTGCAGCCGGGCATAACCCCGGGGCTGTCGGACACAGCGGCCCCGCCGGCCGCCCGCCCCGGCAGCCGGCACCGCCAGAGCCGGGAGGAGGGGCCGACAGCGGGGGGGAGGAGGAGGAGCGGGAGGAAGGCTGGCGGCGCAGGCGCACGCTGTCGAGGCTGGTCCAGCCCCGGCGTGGCGAAGGGAGCGCGGAGCGTCCTACGGCTGCATCTCACCAGCCCCAAAACCTCCGCGGCGGGGGCGGACGGCGAAACCCGCTGGCACCGCCGGCAGCCCTGGCCCTGCTGGGGAGCCCGGCAGCACCCCCCGCCTGGAACGTCTGGCCCCGGTGGGCTCCGGGATGGGAGCGGCGCTGTGGGATGGGATTCCCCCTTCCCCAGCCCTGCCGTGGGATGTCGGCCCGCAGCCCCCGCCGGCTCCCGCCTGATTCCTGTCACCCCCGCACCATCCCTGTCCCTGGCAGCGCCAGGCAGCGCGGGGTGCTTGCACCCATCTCCCGGCTGCTCGGACGCTAAGGACGCCCGTGTTCCCCCTCAAGGCGGGATCCCACCAGGCAAGATGTGCGCTGGACCGCCCGGCTCCTGGCCAGAGCACCGCAGCCACCCGCTCCATGAGATGCGAGAGCAGCTTGTTCGTGGCCTGACCCAAATTATGCTTATCCCTAGAATTATGCACATTTCTCCCTCAATGGTTGCCTTTCAGTCCGATTTTTTTCTTCTGTTCCCCAGCTATGTTCAACTACTCATT
Organism: Rhipidura dahli; assembly: GCA_013399225.1. Lineage (NCBI taxonomy): Eukaryota > Metazoa > Chordata > Aves > Passeriformes > Rhipiduridae > Rhipidura > Rhipidura dahli. The sequence continues at coordinate 184,843 of VXAC01007361.1, forward strand.
CCTAATGAAGTGTGTGACTGCCTCAGGCACTGATTGTCCTCTGCCTCCCTGGCATCTCTGCCAACCTTGCTCACTTTCCTGGTCCCTCCTGGGTCTTCCTTTCTGCTTCCTCTTATCTAACTAGCAAACCCCAGCACAGAGCTTCTCATGGCTAGCACAAGATGTTCCTGTCCCTATTGATCCACCTTTTCAGACTCCAATACATAGCCCTTTTTTTTTCTCTTTTCTTCCAGTTCATGGAGTGACTTTTTTTTTTTTTTTTTTTTTTGTCATTTTACTGCAGTTCCTGCTCGCCATGATTCAGGTTTGACTAAGCTTTTATTCACCTCATGAAAAGAGATGTGGGGTATAAGGGCAGAGTCAGATTTTTGCATCATGCAAGCCTTCTGTCCGTCCTGGTTGGTGTCATTGCTGTGACTGTATGCTAATATAAAAATGATTCATTTTGCTCATTTTATGTCATTTGAGACCCTTGCTGGAGCAGTCAGGAAGGGAGCTCTGTGATGCTCTGCTAACGGAGACAAGTTTACAATTTCCCTTTGTTCTTGTACAGAGCCTTGCTCTGATTTTAGCTCCAGCTGGAGGAAGGAAAGTGGGTTATGGTGCTTCCATCGACGGCCCCATCGCTCACCAGGGTGCCAAACAAAGCACCTTGTGTAATCAGTTACATGAAAAAATCAAATTATCTTTCCAGAAAAAGTGGAGGACAGGGTAGAAACCATGCTGCTGCTTTACATTTTGTGCTTCTGCAGTGGGTAGGTCCAAAACCATTATAGGTGAATAGGCTGGTCCCAAGGATTCGTTGCTCACCTTAACCACAGGATAAAATCCAGTGTCTGAGGAGCACTGATTTCAACTGGAGCAGCGTTTCTCTTCACATTTGGTAAAATAAAGCATAAAGCTGCAGGCGCTCTCAGGCATACAGCAAGAGACTCACTCTGAAAATATATAAAAATATATTGGTTGGATTCAGCACATCTTTCATGCAAGGAAAATGGGTACAAGGTCAACTTGCAGAAAAGTGCCCTTCTTGCTGCAGGTGCTGACCTCTAGTAAGAATTCAGAGTGGGAAGCAGGTATGGGGGGCTGCTGGCAGAGTTGCTCTCTGCAGTGGGAGGGTTACTGCTCCTGACTCCCAGGGACCCTCCAGGAGGCTACAGGGCTGGCAGAAGTCAGTTTAGGTGAGCAGAACTTCCATAGAGCACAGGGATGGGTGAGGAAAGGGAGTACCAGAGTGTGCTTTGTCAGCTGCTCTGTCACCCTTTTCATCACTAAATTATTTAACCTTAAAACTCAGAGCGGGGAGAAGTCAATTTACAAATAAAAGGTTACCTACTCTTCTTCAGGACTCACTGTCTGTTCCTGAAGCGTTTTTACTGTCCTCTGTGGAACTTGCTGTCTTCCTAGCAAGAAAAATCACTAAGATCTGAGATTTTTTTTTTTTGTTTCTTACTTTATGTTGCAAATGACACAAGGTCCAGAAATTGCTCAGTCTTTAAAAGCTGTATGATCACTTTGGTTGCTGTTCTATTTGAACAGGATCTGAAATGCCTGTGATATTAAATCCTGCAAATCTTACCTGAAAGCAGGATGGCAAAAATTCTGCAGGGCATGTGGCCAGCAGAAAATAAAAAGTATACTTTTTTAAAAATTAATGAGCTTAGATAGACATGAAAAAATGAGATAGAGGAAAGCAGTGTGGGATTTGAGAAATATTATGCAACTTTAATACCAAAAAAAAGTAGCACCTATATATAAGGCAGCAGAGATAAAGAGAGTTTTAAATCTAATAAGAACAGATAGCAGGGAGTGAAATAGAGTTTTGAGATCTGTATCTGAAAATCTTGACCTAATATTTTGAGTCAAGTGAGAAGATACAAAAGTAATTCAGAAGATTTATGCAATCTCACTTATAAACAATTGCCCAGCTCAACTACATTCAAGTACAAAAGAAAAAGGAGAAAAATCAAAATTGTAAATAATAATTTATACTATAATGTGTTTCAAGTTTCATCTCCCCTTTTGCCTGAATTTTATTGTGCATCAGCCTGGTATAAGTTAAAGATGTAAAACTGTAGCTTTATACTGCTGTCCTAAGTTGAGCCCAGAAAAAACCAACAGCTTTCAGGCATTTAGGATCCAGATCTGTAAACAATTCATCCTGACACCAGCAAGATGCTGAAAGTTAATAATGGACTTTGATGTTTGCAAAGCTCAAGCTATGGGTTTCCCTGGTAGCCACGGAGCTGGGGCAGAGAAAGAGCCCTATGTCACTAATGTTAATGACACAGTGAAAGGGGAAATTAAATGGCTGCCAGCTACTGTTTGGATGACAGCAATTAGTAACTGCACTTGAGATTAGTCAGGTCTGTAGGCTGACAGTGGCTTGCGTGGGAATACATCACACGGTAAATTAAGCTGTTAACCCTTTTCTGCTCTGCCTGCTGCTGGTGGAATCACCTTAAAAACCTTGCCTGCACTCACATTTCACTGCAACTTTTGGAAAAGCTAATCAACAAAAAGCAATTCCATGGAGTTTCTTCGCTGAAACTCATTTTCTAACATTGTTGACAATCCACATGATAAATTTTGTGATTGGTCTGCAAGAGTAACTGTATTTTATCATTGTAACATTCTTTTATCTTGCTAACACATCCATCTGTGAGTTCTACCACAGTGTGTCCTGCTCAGACTTCTTTTTCTTGTGAACCATATATTTGCCCATATAACCTGGTCATCTGTGTACTTTCCATGAGGGTGTACTTTATCTGAGACAAAAATTAACATTCTTTCAAGACATCGTGTCATCCTGGTGCTTTACTGAGTGCAATTCAAGAAACCTTTAAAATATGTGCTTGCTACTACAAATATTCTTACTTTTCGACTTCCAAACTCTTCAGGCTCTTTGGAAATTCAAGATACATAGCAATACTAAAAGAATGTTTATACCCAGGCCTCTGGTTCAGTTCTGACCTACTTAGACACCACTTATACTTTCAGGTAGTTCAAGGACCATTGTGACTCCATCCTAGAATAATCTGGAGAACCCTGCTGAGAAAGCTGATGTGATGGCTAAGCAGTCACTATAAAATAATGGGTGGCATTTGCAGTGAGATCTCTCTCAGGCTCTCTTGTAGCTCATGGAAGAACCCGAGGCTGGGATTCACCTTACTTTGTCACTCACAGCTTGTAGGGCTTTGGGAGTATTATTCACTCTCCCCTAAAAAATAAGTTATAAACACATCAGAAACCTTTTTGTAAATGGTACATGAAAGCATCCAGAGCTGAAAGTGAAGGTAGCCTTCATAAGACATTGTTTTAATCATCTATTTTAGGAGGAGTTGAATGTCTTTTCTCTCCATTAACTGCACAGGTATTTCTGATACAGACACCAACACATGCTGAAATGAAGCCCACCCTAGATCATTTTCTGCTGTTTAGTGAGTGTCCTCTTTAAACAACGTTCATGTCCTGCAGCTTTTGGTGTGTGTTAAGTGGCACGTCTGACTGGCTTATACTCCACACTCAGCCCCACGTGCATCCAAACCAGAGCACAGCACAGGGAAAGGGACCTGGCACAGGGATTGCTGGGCTGTGGGATGCAGTTGTGAAGCTCTGTCACGTGGCTGCAGCCTCCTGATGTAAACCCACACCTGAAAAACAAACAAATGAGGCTTTCTGGGTAGAGAAAAACCAGGATCAGCTTTACTGCCTTTTCATAATTCTCACTCCTAGATGTAACATTCAGCATTTATCCCTTTCCCTCCTTTGCTCTTCAATGCTGTGGTTTTGCCTCTTCTCCCTAGAGATGTTTAGAGTGCCTGTATTTTGCTTTTCTAGCAAACTTCATCTTTTGGATCCACTTTAAACCTCTTGGAGCCTTCCATTTGTTATTTCTTTGTTCATCCTTTCTCATTGTGACTTTAGTTGAATTTTCCTGTAAATCTTACCCTTGGCTTGGTACTAGAACAGATCCTTGAATACATACAATTTAATATTAGCTGTGCAAAGGTTAGACATAAAAGGCTCAAAGTACTTCTGCACCATTTCTATCCACAGGCCTGGAGAGAAGTTAGAGATGTAATCTGCCTTGCTTGAATCTGAATCACAAGAAATTCAGCTGTAAGAGAGGAATTTCTCTGCTTTTGAGATAGCCACATGATTTGACAACTCTTTCTTTGCTTTCTAAACTAAGGGGAAAATATTAATTTTCAGTTTTATTATGTATAGACCATCTGATTCTCCTCCCTACCATATATAGAATAAAAAGAGATGATCACTGCATTAAAATCAGTGAGCATGTTTCTTTTGAGTAAGAAGGAATAGCAAGGGTAACTATCTCCAAGACAACTGGGGGCAGACAATAGGATCAGCATCCAAAGCCTTTTACTGCTGTTATTAGGGTTTCTTAGCCATTCATGCACAAGCATCTTTTCCCAGCAGACCTATTTATCTGCTATGGGGTAGCAAGAGGGTTTTGAGTAATGATGATTTTCTTGCCTTTGCGTGCAAAATCGAGCCTCATTAGAGGACTCTCAGAGACCCATGGTGACATGGTTATGTCCAAAGAGGACATGCCATTCGGGGGGGCTGGGTGAGCAATCTGAACAGTGATGTAGTGTAAACTATTAGCAAGCTAAAATCTATATGATCTGCCTGCGCTGATTTGGGGTGTGCACTAAGTTTGGAGGGATGACATGGAGCCAATTGCTCTCTGCAGCAGAGAACAGTTATTTGGTGTAACCTTGCATTCATTTCAGTAGTGAAGCCAGGTATGCTGAGGCTGATCACATCCACTCTAGGCTGGCAAGGGCTCTACAGCTGCACTCGTGGCTCTAGGAAAGAGCAGAGGGCAGAGCAGCCTCTACACAGTGCTGTATTTTTGACCAAAAAGTCCCTACATTGCCCAACTTCTCCAGTCACCATTTCTCCCTAGTGCTATCACCAAAGTGTCAGGGGACACTGTCTCACCGTGTGGTGAGGAGAACTCCCTCTCCCTATCAGATAGGATACCCTATCAGAAACATCTTGCTTTTCTATGAAAATAAAAATCAAAATGTCACAAGGCTTTCACGCAGTTTGACCAGACGATCTTTAGAGGTCCCTTCCACCCCAAACAATTTTATGATTTTATGATGCTGTCCTCTGGAAGGAAACAGGGCTCATATTTTCTATTGACCTGCCTGATCTTGATGGAAACTTTGCAATTAAAATGCTGCATTTTCAATGGTCCTTCAAATGTCTTTCTGCTTCCCCTGAATCATTGACAGTATCTTCTCACTCTTCAAAAGCTTCAAAAAAAACAATACCAGGCACTCCAAGGGACATCGATGGGCGCCATCCTGAGCCAACATTAAAATGCTTTGAAAGTCCCACCTGTTTGATAAACAGGAATTTTTGTAGATAGGACATATTTTATCACCTTATTATTGCTATGGTTGGTAGCAAAAATGAATTGAGCTGACACTGCTGATAGCACTGATGCATGCAACCGCAGCAAAAGACTGCAACTCAGTATTAACAACAATATTGATTTTCTGCTCCCAGGAGAGCCTTTGTAAACTTTCAAAACCCTGTTTTTCCAAATAAAAAAGCACCCAACTAAATGTCAGAGATTGTAACAAAGTCATTTTAGTAGAAGCCAGAGGTGTAATTCATCATGTGAGAAGGCTGTGATCTCACGTTCGTGGGCGTGAAATTGCGCTGGCCCTATGCAAGCACATGACTGAAATACGACTTCTCAAGGTGACTTCAAGATGAAGTAGTGGCCAAGCTGCCTGATCTGCCCTGACAGGCAGAGTCCCATTTCCACTTGTGGGGCTTCAGCTGCAAGGTGGCTGAAGGAGCAACATTCACTTGATTTGGAAATCATAGAATCACAGAACGGTTTGGGTTGGAAAGATCACCCAGTTCCTGTGCCCTGCCATGGGCAGGGATGTCACCCACTAGATCAGGCTGCTCCTGTGGGTAAGGACTGATGTAAGGCAAAGCAGGGCATGTGCTGTTAGATGATTTTGCAGCTATGACAGACAAAGCTTAAAATGCCCTTAGCAGCTTTCTTGGCACCTGGGAGCCTTTTGCCTCCATCCTCAGCATTCCTGGAAGCAATAAATACCCTCAAACGTGTGTGCTAATGCAAAACCTTCGTAACAAGCTCCTCTCCCCCCTGCCGGTGATTGCAATTAGATGAACACACGCAGCTGTCACACACATCATCTGTTTGAGAAGTTATTTTATCCCAACACGGCGACAGTCACCGTGCAGGCTCTCTGTGGCTCAGCTCTGGATGAGTCACGGCGCATTTACCCAGCGCATCAGCCTCCATTATGATTAATCTCTGAAAACAATTTCTGCAGCCATTCAGGTGCCGCAAGCAGATGCCGATGTGCTCAAAAATAAACACTAAGTAACTCTTTGCCTGTCTTGCTGAGTTTACAGCCTCCCCCTCCTAAAACTCCCACACATTTTCATTCATTAGACCCAACTCACTCTATTGATATTCATTGAAAAAGAGGGAGGTTTGGGGCAAAACCCATCAGGAGAGCAGCACCCCCCATCCTAGGGGCTTTTACCCCTTGCTGAAGGGAGGACCACTTGTCTGGGGAAAGGGATACCCAGATCTGGAGGATGGCTGGGCTTTGCATGGTTTTCTGCAGGACGAGGGAGCAGACCTGCACATTTCACATCAGCCCTGTCCCAACTTCCAGGAGATGCCTCAGAGTCAGCCTTGGTTGCTCCCTGTGCGGTTTGGGGATGAATTGTCTCTTAAAGCAGGCGCTCTGAGTCCTATAAAGAGTATTATAGCATCTTTAGGCATATAACCTGCTTCCCTCACCAGGAATATGGCAGTATTTGAACAGGGAATATACCTTTCTCTGCACGTTTGCTTCTCCAGCTCCCTCAGGATTGCATTGTTTTGACACAAAGTCTCGGTTTGATTTGCTCCACAAAAATACTGATTACTCTGTCAGCACCTTTAAATTAGGTAACACACCGCAGCCCTAAAAATCCACAAAGGTAAATTTGCAATTTAAGGGGTGAGGTGATTTATTGCACTATAAATAGCTTGCTGCATTAACATGCTAGTGCTCAAGTGCACTAAGCTAAGTAGAATACTTGTAAATGTAGTTTTTATGCTTTATTAATTGTTCTCTCATGAATTTGCTTTCCTCATTAGGGTTATGTTGGTGTCTGAATTCCTCCTCCCTCTTTAAAACCGCTGCTTAACTTACTCCCTTACCCAAAGGTAGTAAATAATTCCATTTTCCCCAATATCTTTCCTGATGCCCCTTTTCCCTACAATCTCACCTGAAAGAAAATATTTTGAATTACAAGTCTATGAGGCACATCTTAAACCCAGCTTTCTGAACAGAGATTCCACTCATGTGCCAGCCCCACTGCTTATGAAGATGTAGAAGAGCACAGTAGTTGTGAGTCCCTGAGAGAGAGCTGAGTGTGGTGGTAAAACAAGAGCTCCAGGGACGTGTTTTTCATTTGTATCACTGCCAGTGACTCATCCCAGGTAAAATTTATTCTTTTGAATACTTACACCTTGGTCAAAGGCTTACTGTGGCTTCTGTTGTCTCAGGGAAGCCACTTTGTATTTCTTTATTTCAATGTCTTTCTCTGTAAATTAGTATTTAATCAGCCTTTGAGATGTTTGGTTGAAAAGGACTTACAACAGGAAAGGAGGGGCGTGTCTGCCAGCTGTTTATGGCCCAAAAAGTGCAGTATCTGGCAAATGGAATCCAAGTCTCCTTGATCCAATCTTCTATAGGACCATGGATGCTCATGCTGGAGCATCTGTCTGCGGGTCCTTGGCACACAGATGCTCATTGCAGCCTAGACCTGCCCAAGAAGAGGTAGAGAAGATCCATAAGGAGCCTGGTCCTGCCACAATTATTAGAGGGGGGTGTCAGCATCCAGGATGGGACCAAAACAGCCCACCCCAGACACAAAAGATGACAGATCTCTTCCCTTACTGGGGAATGGAAAGATTTGTTTAAACACCTTGTGAAACTATGTATTAACTCATCCCTAGATATTACTGAGAAATAGTGAAGGTGAGGGCACGGTGAATCTTCAGTACCTCTGGCTGTGAAAAATACAAACACTAACGTCATTAGAAACCCACAGACCTGCAAGAGATCAGAGGGAGAGAATCTGAAGTTAACTTTGCAAAGTGAATAGTGTATTTGAATTAATCTCTAAAAATATGCTTTTTACCATGGAGGTAAGGTAGAATGTCAGCCTGAGGTTAAAAGCTTTGTCAAAGCAATCTCTGTTTTAAGACTTGAAGTGACCCTTGATATTTATCACAGTAATGAAATTACAGGCCTTTTCAAAAAGCTGATGAGAGGTTGTACTCAGCCCACCCCTCGTAACAACTGAGTGGTTTTGCTGCAGCTGAGCAACTCGCTTCTCTGAGACAAATCCTGCAGACTGAATATTCTTATTTCCAGGCATGTTTCTGCCAAACTTCAGAGTTAATTAAATATAGACATATATTTAGATATAGATAGATATATTTATTTTATGTTCTTATTTAATTAACAAACATATATCTAATATCTAACATAATACCTCTATATCTCTGGTGACTGAAGTGGCCAGACAGAGGACACCCAGCTGACACATGCTCCAGATGACCCAACAGGCAAAGATGCTGCAGGCAGCAGGGATTACAGAGGTGACTCAGCCCTCTCCTTGCTGTGTCACACGCAGCTGGACAGAGGCAGACGTCACTCCACAGGCACAGACACAGCAGTGCACTGCCCAGCTGGATGTGCAGGCTGCTGCCCTATTGGTAATCCATGGATGCCTGAGGCTGGTGGTAAACAGGTCTTTAATCTTCCTGAACACAAAGCAAACACAGAAGAGAAAAACTTGTGAAGCCAAACCGCAAAGAAGTTCTATGTCGAAAATATCAAACGAGTAAACTGTAATTTCTGTACAACACTTCCCTGTCTAGTCAGTGCAGGTAGCTTATATTGCCAAGTACTTTCCCTTTTCTTTCCCCAGAAAATCACTGGGAAACACTCAAAATTTGGAAGAAAAGGAGAACCGACAATGTGCCTGTGTCCCTGAGAGTGAGGCAAAATGTAGAAATTTTGTGGGCACTAGTGTAAGATGAATTGGGTGCTTCATCCTGTTCCATTTGCAGCTGACCTCTGTACATGGGCTCCTACATGAGAATGCAAAAAGCTGCTTTCCATGGGTACCCCTTTGTGTGTCTCCAGCAAACACAAGCAAATGGGATTTCATGAATAAAATATCAACTAAAATCAAGTTTTCTGGAGGCAGTGGAAGCACACGGGGTCAAGAATTGTTCAAATCCCGAAGGTTTAAAAGTAGCACAGCCATTGTCAAGTCTGATTCCACTTTTTGTCACCCAACATGCTTAGGGATTTGTGCTGATGGACTATAAGCCTGGCTCAGGCCATCTGACCCGGACCTTCTCCATCTGTAATATGTTCACCTCATGGTTTCCAGACATCCCATTGCCACAACTGTAAGGTATATTATCACTTATCTTTTGATATGTCACTTTAATAACTCATTTATTATTTTGCATTTTATCAAGTGATGCTGATTTTACTCTTATCTTAAAGCTTTCTTACTCATTTCAGAGATTTAAAGATGTTCTTGGCAGAGTGACAGCCAAGGAAGAGCAACATCAAAACAAAGTCAGCCTGCTGTGCCAAACATCCTGAAGTGGTGTCAGGAATTCCCAAAGCTGACAACTGAGTTTATGGAGAAGGGACTCTCACTTCCAAACATCAACCAAAGCTGCTGCAATATCCAACAAGACTGTGTGGGGAGAGGCCGTGGGGACTCCACACAATTGTAGCATTGAGTTTATAACACATATTTAGTAAGTGACCTAAGAGTAAGTGTGTTTTGTACCAACTGCAGTTTTGATTGAAAAAGATTGTGGGATGATTGTTATCTATTGAATTATTGAAGGATTTTGCCCTGCTACACTGATTTGCTAAAAACAGCCTAAAGCTCTCTCTGATTTTTAAGGTGGAGCTGTTGGAGTATCAAACATTTCAGAGCCATCTGCTGTGCATTTGGATTCACACAGCTTATTTCAGACATCTGTACTAAAATAGGATGAATGATGCCCAACAGACACCTATTTCTTCCAGGCTGGGATAGTCCTAGGAACGTGTTGAAATGCAGGTATCTGTGCTGTAGACACACCTTTGTTCAGGGGCATCCCAAACTAGCTGCCTTCAGAAAATAGTCAAAAATCACTGACATTGCTAAGAATATTTCTACTTGTTCCAATCAGGATTAAAAGTGACCCTACCAAGCTCCTACAAGGCATTTAAATGATTCCAGCCCATATCAAGTCTGTTGTTTTCACCAAGATTGTATCCAAACATGAGAATATATCTCCATGCCAGGGTCTGCAAGTAACAGCAGGGATTCATGATCCACAGTTGGTGGAGCTGAACTGCCCTGTTTGGAATTCCTTATTCTCAAAAGCTGTAAAACCCTGCAGTTGCCTCCACAAGGAAACTGAATTTTAAGTACTTTACATGTTTCACAGTGCTTTGATTTTCGGACAGGAAAAAGCATCTTTTTTTTTTTTTTTTTTTTTTTTTTTTTTGGTGCAGAAATGCAAAGTAATGCAATTTATATTAAACTAGCATGCCCTCATTGACATGATACCATTTTTCAGGATAACTGAAAGCAGAGCCCTTCCTAATCTTAGAAACACAGTTCTGGAAGCAATCTCCAGGGCAGGGGATACCTCATCCACATTCCAGGCACTGCAACTTGCAGCCTCGTGCAGCAATTCTGGGAGCTGCTTTTATGAAGGTCATTATCTTTCTTAACCTCTATGCAAAATTCATAGTGCCAAGAGCCAGGATTCATTTTACATCAGTCATGGTAATAAGTCTGACACTCCTGAAGTCCTTACTATCCCATACAGCAAAATAAATATATTTATATATACATATTCAGTTTTATTTTTGGTTTAGACCCGACAGGACAAGTTCTGGCTTACAGAACCAGTTGTGCCCGCTTGATTCATAAAGTCATCCCCTGAAAATCCACTTTTGCCACCCAAAGAAGATGTGCTTTTAATCACATCATTGGGAGAATCACCTCTCAGATCTGCTGTAATGCAGAACTGCCCTGGATTGCCTCAGAGAGCAGCTTGGAACAGAAAATAGCATACAATGGTTTCTTAGTTTTTACTGTAAATTTGGAGCCTAATAATGGAATTTCTTCATCAAATAAAGTCAAACCTGAAGATTTACAGAGTAAATGAGTTTTAATTCTGGGGCAAGGAATAAATAGATAAAGCAGAAGCAAAGCTGATGGAGAGGGAGCAATGTCCCACTTGTGTTTGTTTGATAAATGACTGCTTTTCAGGAGGGAAATACAAAAACATCGATCTGATGCCCCTTCACAGCCAGCTGATTACCTGGGCAGAGGCTTAAATTTGGGTGGAGCCCCACCACCATTTTCATGGGAGATTTCAGATTGTATGTTATTTCAGGTTCTTATTAAATTGTAAGAGAAAGGACTACAGTGTGACCCTGATAAATGGGATTTGCTTCCTAGCTAATCCCTGTCAACAGTGATGCTTAAGGACCATCATCATCATTGCCTGTTCAAGTTTTATTGCCAGGGGAACATTACTGAACAAAAAGATATAAATCACACAAAACCTCTCTTTACATGCTTAAGTTTTAATCACAGAGGTCTGGGACTTCCAAGTTCTGTTTTGGAAAGAGCAATAAAGAGTGATATAGAGATGGAGAATTTACCTCATTAGGAAGAATTCCATGTATCATGCTGGCTTTTTACATATTTGGACATTTTGGTTTTAAGAATTACATAAGAATTCATATGACTAGTATTCCCTCTGGATAAAACTGAGAGGAAGGAAATCTCAATGCTGTCAGACAGTAAAATACCATCTGTTTCTATTTAAGAAATCCATGATAATGGAACCCCAAACACTTTGATCAGATGTTTAATGTGAATTAGTATTCCAGATCAGCCTCATAAAAAGTTGCCAGCTCTGAAATTGCTTCTCAGCTCCTTTCCGTGATGACTGAGAAGGAGAAAACAATATTTCATTCTCCTAGAACAATAAAAACAGACTTCCCCACGAATCTGTTGAGTTTGTTACAGCACAGAAGAAAACCCTGATGTGTACTCAGACTGTATGCAGTTATAAACAGCAGATTTGGGTCAGACCAAATGAAATGGCTCTCACTCTGAATCATCTAATTACAGAGCATTTAAGAGCCTTTTTCTATATATGTAAATGGGACTTTAATATTCTAACATAGTACGATTACAAAGTTGAATACCCTACAAAATGAAGATTGAGTAGAAAAGTAAAATGGCAGGAAGATGCCTCTCCCCAAAGAAAGATTAGGAACCTCAAAAACAATTTCATGCATATCAAAATAAATGTCTATGCCTGGCTGCAGAGACACCACATGACCTTTTAGGGATCTCTAATCATGGTAGGACATGCCAGGGGAATGGAACAAGAGGCTGAGGGGAGACCTCATGATGGTCTTCAACATCCTCACAAGGGAAAGCAGAGGGTCAGGCTCATCTCTTCTCTAGTGACCAGTGACAGGACCTGAGGGAATGGCCTGAAGTTGTGTCAGGGGAGGTTTAGGTTGGATATAAGAAAAAGGTTCTTCACCCAGAGGGTGTTTGGGCACTGGACCAGGCTCCCCAGGCAGTGGTCACAGCACCAGCCTGACAGAGTTCAAGGAGTGTTTGGACACAGCTCTCAGGCACAGGGTGTGACTCTTGGGGTGTCCTGTGCACGTCCAGGAGTTGGATTCAATGATCCTTGTGTGCTGTTCTTTCCAACTCAGGATATTCTGTGATTCTATGAGTTCCTAATGGGATGCTCATTAGCTTGCAAAAGCCAAAAATTACTCTCCAGCTGCTATAGCATTTAATACAGTGATGTCAAAATATCACAACTCAGACCAGACTAGGTTTATTCCAATTATTTCTGACTTTCCTGTTTAATTTGCATATTTTGGGACTTGGTATTGCCCACTTTGCAACCTGTTTGTACGGGAAGAATTACCCAAGGTTTGTGTACCAGTGCAGTGAGGGGCCTGGGTGGGAAACACCTGCACCTTTGCCAAGACAAATAAAGCTGAGCAGATGTAATCATTAGGAGATTTTTAAGAATGTCATGTTTCCAGGGAAATATACCTTAGGGTTCCCCAAAACACTGAATGCCTTCCTGTAAAAGCCTCAAGGAACAAACAGAAAATGCTGAGGTTATTTCAGTCTGTAAATGACTGCAGCCTCATGAAGACAAACTCACTCTTCCTTTGCACCAGCTGCAGAATTGCTTCCAAATCTGCCTAGAATCTAACAAATCATTCACATCACCTTTTCTTTAAATGGATGAATATTCATAGCAAAGGTTTGCAATTATAATTTGTAGGATGCTAAATTTCTGGAAAAATTTGCACAGAAATAACCAGTTCCTTTTTAATTTTAATCATCACACATCTTTAAGGCACTGGTTGAAGCTGCCTGTAGGAATTCAGACAAGTACTGCCAATTCGTGAAAATCAAAGTATGCAGAGTGTATTGCTAATAAAGACACAGGTGATAGTTTTGGTGGAAGAATTCCCTCTTGAGTTCCTCACTTAGTTTTATCTTTCCCTTTGGATGTCCGCAAGAATTGGTGCAGGCAAAGTTTGGAAACAGGCAGGGATGAATTGTCATCTGTGGCCTTTCCACATGTCACACTGGAACTCCTGGCTGTGCAAGCTCTCACTCACTTGGCAAAATAAAGCCAAAGCTGTTTTCTCCTCTAGGAATAAAGAGCAAAGCTGAACACCAGGACTGAAAGAGCTTCACACCAGGCATGAAATTTCTCTTTGGTATCGCAGCTAAGCTGTGTAGAGGGACCATCTGTTCAAAGAGCAATTCTGCCCATCTCGGCTCATTCGAGAGCTGATGATGGGACCTGGGTGACTCACTGCTGTGCAGATCAGATCTCTGGTGGCTCTGTAGGCAACCTACAGCTTCCTTGAGGCCAACTCTGCTTCAGCCCTGCTAAAGTTAGTGGAGATGCATAATATTGACTCTGACTCTCTGGTGCAACCATTCTGAGGAACTTGCCTTTTCCCATATTGTTCCTGTGCTGTCTTATTTTAAGTGCAATTACATATATTGTACAGGAAACTTTCTCATTAAAAATTTAAACAATGCTATGGCAAAACAAGCACATGTGCTTTCATTCCAGGCTGCTTTCTACATATCTGATCCTCTCTCACTGAGCTGAAGTGACACAGGGATTATCATGCCAGCAATTTCCTGAAGGCTAGGTACTAAGACTTTATTAATATTTTGACTCTGTAAAACATCCCAATGGTATTAAAAAACCCATGAAAGTTAAGTAGTAAGGGAGTTTTCCTCCATTTATCCAATATTATACTTTCAGGTGTGTCCTTTCAGCTGTTGCAGAATCCAGATGGCTGGTACTCAAAGATCAGGTTCAAACACAAACCTGCCCTTTTCTTTCCCCTTCTTTTCCTTCCCCTCCTTTCTCCTTCTCCTTCCTTCCAAGTCTCTAATACTCTAAATAGGATATAAACACCTGGACTGTAAGTGTGGGCTCACTTCAGGGTTTGACAGAGAATTAAACTATTTTGTCTCCTAGCAAGAGAGTGGCAATTCAGCTATATTTTCCAAAAATCTGTACCACTGCTGTATACAGACCCCATCTCTCTCTGTTTGAACCAGCTCTGCTGCTCTTGCAGCCCTACCCAAGCCAGGCAGCAGCCACAGTACAGCTCAGACAAACCAGGGAGGGAAGGTAAGGCAAGGCAAGGCAAGGCAAGGGGGCATCATGCAATTCACACTCAGCAGCATCCAGTTGGCCTAGAAAGTGTTTTTTAATGCCTGAAATTTTGAAAGTTGAAGGAAGATGACACACTACCACAAAGGCAGCTTTCAGGAGCTCATGACTATCTTTGTTCCAGATTCACGTGAAAAGACTTAATGTTTTCAAGAGAAATTTGTTGCTGGATGTGCCCTGGAAATGGAAACCAAATCACTGTCCTTCAGCCAGCAGGTAGGATTGGGTTGGGTCAGGATTTCCTGTGACTGGTAAAGGAAAGAGAGGCAACTGTGAGTGAAAGACTGCCAGGGCAGAAATTAGCAGGGTGCAGACAAAGTACTAAAGAGGCTTTGTGACTCCTTATATCCCCTTTCTTTTTTTCTTGACTATTTAATACTTTTGTGAAATCCTGCACTGACAGCACACTGAGCTATTTAGCTGTTAACTACTTGTTCACTGTACAAATGTATTGACTTAACATGGCCTAAGTCAAACTATGGGTTGTTTGGAGGAAAAAAAAGATCCTGCAGATCTCCTTAGATCTGTTGGGAAAAAAAAAAAAGTTAATGTGCAATTATATTGTAGCAAGGATATTACTGATGAGGTTCATTTCCCTATGTTCAATTAAAAGAATTCTGATAAAAAGGAGTGGCTTTCTCCAGAAATCACAGCTCTTCAAGTTAATTCTGACTCAGCAGGGAGATTCTTTCCTTGATCAAGACGATCACCATTTCATTCAGTGTATGGGAGCTGCAGTGCTGAGTGTTCCCGATTCCTAATGGCTATAAAATATGTATGTGTAATGGTTTGTGCCTTTTCACAGAATATTTATGGGGTGAGACTGTTAGCTCAGCCATTGACAGGTATGTTCTGAGGTCATGAAATGGTGGAACCAAAATGCAGGCACCTAACTTCCCCCAGTCCAACCTGCAACAGAAAAAAATTAGACACATAATTAATCTAACTAAGTCTGGGAAGCACAGCTTGCAGCAAGAGGGAGCAGATACCCCTTTGCTCTGTTTATTTGAAAAAGGTGAAAAGGTGCTTTGTTCACAGGTGCCTTGTTCACAGCCTGTACAAGAAACATATTTTGGATTCCAGGTGGTTCCTTCCCCCCAAAAAAAGACATAATGAGAATTATATGCAGCTGGAAACTGATGCTAAGTAATTTCATATTAAAATAAGATAAGGCACAGAATGGTGATAGGAAAGGCAAGTCATGGAACAACATGTGTAGGGTTGTGTGGGTTGTATATTACAGAAGTCTTTAAATCATGGTCAGATATTATTCTGAAAGAACTGCTACAGCTGAAACAGAATTTCCCACTCCATGAAGAAATTACTGTGTGGGATTTGGAGGTCTGTGCTTTACAAGAGGTGAGTTAGTTAGAGGAGACAGCCTACATCCACTTGAAAAATCGAGAAGTCCTTTCTCTCTGACCATCTCTCTGAGCTCTGTGGAAAGGGGAAGTTGATAAAACCACCACTGAAACCATAACAGAAAAAGATCAAACAAGAGCTAAAGCAAACAGCAGCTGGTTCAACAAATATGAATTTCAGGTAATGGTCATAAACAACAGGCTGGAACTGTGGATGCTAATGAAGTGAGAGCAAAGGTCAAATCTTGCTCTTTAATAACATGGTTGGTTCAAAATAAGAAATAAAAGGAAAGTGTCATTCACAAAAAAGCCCATTTGTGTGAGTAGTTCTGATAACTGGTCCCCACCCCAGCAGTCCCTCAGTTCCTATTGCAGGCACAGAAGTGGTGTCTCCAAACAAACAAACAATGAAAAGGCACCTGGGAGACTGAAATTGCTGCTGATCCTGCTGACCAAACTCCCTGTTTCATGGTATTCCCCAATCTGCTGATTTGCACCCCCCTGCCATCTCTTCTCTGAGAAACACATTGTCAAGTGTTTGGGACAAAACCACCTTTCTATTGTGTCTTTTTATGTGATGGGTCATACAAGGGACTTCAGGTCTTGGCTTTGTCAGGTTGGGTCTATGGAAACAGTTGTAACAGTAACAGATAATATTTCATCCTTTACTCACTGTTGCCTGCAGAGTCCCTGGAAATAAACAGAATTCACACCAAGTACTGATGTTTAGGGAAGAGATTCAGGATTTACAGAGACTCTGAGGATATTAATTCATAGCAGGTCAAAACGCAGAGAAGTTTGGTCTTGATGAGGTCATTGCTGGAGCTGGTTTCTTCCCCATCTGCTTGTGTGAGATTTTGGATGCAGCTGTGCAGACACAACAGGGGCAGGATGCTGAGCCACACAAATGTGGAGACTGATCCAGACTCTCAGCTCCTGAGAGAAGCAGTAACCCTCAAACAGCTGTAAGTAATAATCAGATTCTATGCTTATCACAAGAAAAATCCCATAATTGTCCTATGAACAATTTATCCCATTATTTATTTCTTTGTTTGCCAGTGCAGTAACCTGAACACAGATGGTCAGGAAATACTTTTTTTCATCATGTGACCTTTGGGCTCTTTAGTCAGCTTGCTTTCTGCACCATGGAGCAAGCACATTTGTGAAAAGGTAGAGCGGAAAAAAAATAGAGTATCCAAAGACTTTGTATTAAATGCATTTACTTGGGCTGGGGGATGTACCTCTGAGTCCAAACTATCTTGAAACCGGCTATTTCCAAGGCAGAGAAATCTCTGGCTGACCCAAAGTTTATTTAAGTAATTAAAGAAAGTGTAAAAGATCTCACAGGAGAAACTAAGAATCATGCCATGGAGCCAAGAGGGT
Source organism: Rhipidura dahli (assembly GCA_013399225.1). Lineage (NCBI taxonomy): Eukaryota > Metazoa > Chordata > Aves > Passeriformes > Rhipiduridae > Rhipidura > Rhipidura dahli. The sequence goes on from VXAC01007361.1 coordinate 202,468, forward strand.
ATTCAGGAGGTAGGCTGAGGTCTGGGTCAGGATTCAATCCTGAATCCTCCATCAGCCATGAATCCCCCATCTACCATGTCTGTCCTGTCTCTGCCACAGGGACATTTTACTTTTGAAGCTCAAAGACAGACGGAGGTAAAAAAGCTCTTCTTCAGCTCCCCATGGATTTAATCAGGATTGTGGTTCCCAAATTGTGACAGGGAAATGGTGGAAGTCATCCAACATCTGCACAGTAACCATTCAGCACTGAAAATTATCTCAAACTGGAAGTGGCTATTTAAGTAGCCAGGGTAGAAGAAAAAATTAGGGATTTCAAACTCAAAGAATAAAAAAATAGAAATGTTTTCTAGTTTTGTAGTTCCAGGATATTACATCAATATTAAGCAAACTTCATGGCATTTTAAGTCAGTAAATGTTTTCCTTATCTCAAAAACAAAAGACCTGCCAAGTTGACAGTGATGAGAGAGAGGGAAAGAGGTGCTAAACCACACAGTTTTAAAACACACAGTGTTTGGACTGTCATTTAAAACCAGTCTTGTATGTTTGAGTGAAACTAAACTGTGTTATAATCGTGTTATGAAACCGTGAAAACCTTTATAGAAGCCCATGCTGGGATATGTCAGCCTTGGGAACAGCAGTGTTCAGATGATGCTCCAGAGGCTAATGAATTTTAAAAGGGCAGCTCAGACATCTCCTTCTTAGAGAAAGGAAAACATTTTGGTTTTTTTTCAATTTTTGGTTAGGGTTTTCTTGATGAAAATAGATCTTAAAACTTCTGCTTTTTTTTTCTTTTTTTTAATCAAATCCAAATATTGTTATCAATAATGGTTCAATCAAAAACTTTTTTTTTACAGAAAGGTCCCAGTTTTGGAAAAAGGGTAAACTAAAAATTGACTAGTTCTAATTTTCAACCAGGGCAAGGCAATATTTATGCAAGGTTAAGCAGCAACATAGAGGCAAAGTGAGGAGACAGAACTCAGGTTTGCCTGCTCTGTGTGCAGCTTCACCACTATATCACACTTCTTTCCATTTCCTATTTGCAGAAGCAGAACGAAATAAATTTGCACAGAGCTATCCAAATCAAAAAACAATGATTACCTGCAATGAGCAAATAGAAAACAGAGTCATTTCTAAAAAAAGCTGTCTGACTCTCATATATGCTGCTGAACTGTTGGGGAATTAGTTTTTTTCAGAGTTTTTTTTCTTTCTGATAAATTTGACTCCCCTTTCTCTTACTGGCAAAGCACAAAACAGACATTTTTATTAATTTACTGGGAAGTTAGTTCTTTCTGCTATTTTTTTGTGACTTAATGCAATGAAGTTGCATAGAAATAATACCTGGGAAAATACATCCTATTTTAGTCACTTGTTCATTGAGATATTCACCTCTCTCTGGGCTCTTCATGCACATAATAGAGCTATCACACACTGCGAGGTTAAAAAATAGCTGCACAGAAAAAATGAACTTGACTGGCAGATTCTGTGAAGGTCACGGAGCGAGAGGGGACTTCACACAAATTCACATGGCACTCAGGGAAAATACCTTATCCTGTTGAATTCTGACAGGGGCCACATCCACATCCCTCCATCTGAATGTTACGAAAACTGGGGGAAGGCAGGATATAGACACAATCTCTACAAGTGACCTTTGCTGCCTCTCTGCCTTGGCTTCAGACATAAGCAGCTCCACATTTAGAAAATATTCAGAGATGAGTTCAGAGCACATTGGAAATCTGCACCTAAAACCTTTTTAATGCTGGATTCTGACTTGCTGCTACCAATGATCAGAGTGGAGGCAACTCCATCAGCCTGAAAGAGCAGGAGGGTATAAAAGGCTACAGCATCTCTACTGTCAATTAGAGGAGCTTCTGTGGTCAAACCATCATTAAAAAGGGAAAGACAGGGGAAAAAGCCAGAAATCTGTGCAGCATCCTGCATCAGACCTGAAAGATGGACTGGCCTGACTCTCAGCTGCTGCTGCTGCAGGCAGCACACAGCCCTGAGATTAAAGGCACGGTACTGATAAGCAAAAAAGAAAACAAAACCAACCAACCAACCAACAAAACAAAGCGCAAACAATAAATTAAATAATTTATTTCAGCCACATCACTGCATATATATATATATATCAACAGTACTTACTTGTTCTTTTATCAAATTGATAACTTCAGTATTCACTGTCAATTGCAGGGCACTTGGGCTTTTTTCCATTTTTTTCCATACTTTTCCATTTACTCCTCACAACTGCCTGTAGTGTCTGATACTCACTACAGAGATAAGGGAATTATTAAAGGCTGTCTTTTCAAGAGGGCTGAGGTGTTTTTCAATAATTTTTCATATATGTAAACAGAACTATTCTTTCCCAAAAAGAATTAGGAATTGCTACGCTCTCTAATCATAGGGCTGTTTGCCATAGCTGGCAATATTTCTGATATTATATATGGCAATTATTTCTATTTGCCATAGCTGACAATATTTCTCAGCAGGGAATTTGCAAAAAGTCTAAAAGGTATTTGCAGCTCTTGTGCAAGGACCTCAGATTCAGGCTCTTTAACTTGTATCATTCCCTGGATTTCAGCCATTCCGAAAAATGCCCTAAATACCCACATATCAATTAGAACATTTTATAGCTCGGCATCCCATCGTATATATTCCTGATCTAAATTCATAGAATCAGTCATGATTGAAATTAAGAATATGCTAAGTATTTACACTGTGAGAATGAGAGATTGATATTTAAAATTTCTCCTGCTCATATGGATGTTCACATTGTCCTTGAAGGAAGAACAGATCTCAGGACTGTAATTTTAACATTGATGACTTTAGATTTTCTTTCCAAAGTAGCTGATTGATGACAGAGTATTTTAATTGGTATATTGTTCATTTGAGGTGGGGGTGGGAAAGGAATTTGTAATTTCTTGTTTTTCTTATCAATTATGTAAGCAGAGATGCCTTTTTTTCCCTCAGAGTTTTCTGATCTCCAGTGACATATCTTATCAGCTGCAGAGATGAAAAAGATTTCCCAGACAGTTAACTCAGAATCACCTGTTAAGAGACAGGCACGAATCCTTTCACTGTTCCTTTCACTGGTGGGCAAAGCTGGTTATTTTATGTCATAATGCCTCATTTGTTGCCTGTAGCTTTGCCTTGTTATCAATGTTTGAAAAGCTGTGTTTCTGAATTATGGAAACGTCAGATTAAGTGAGAGAAGGAAATACAGATTCTCCATCCAGCTGAAGTATCCCTCCCAAATTCCTTTTTGTCACCCAGTGACTTCTGTCATCACCAGCATCTTCTGACACTGCTTCCTGCTCTTTCTAGATACTGAGCTGCAGTAAAAGGTGCCCATGCCATAGCTAAAGATTTGTGCTGATTTAATTTGAGAACAAATTCATTTTAAAAAGGATCAGGCAGATGAAAACATAAATTATAACAGGAACCAGGATGCAATTTGTAGTAGAGCACTGAACTGCTACAATGCAGGAATGTGGCCATATGTTCATGAGATTTTGCTCTTTATTTTAACTCTGGTTGGCTCAAGATGGTTAGAAAGCTTTTACAAATGAGTTGAAGGAATGAGTCTGACTCTTGAAACATACTGATTACTTCACTGGTAAGAGTGATTTTACTGGTTAACTCCATCAGCTTAGACTGACAATCTTCTAAAGAACATTGGACAGATTCTGACAAGAGTCATCCAGGTGGGATAAATCCAGATTTACAGCCATATAAATGAGGAGGATATGACCCATCTGGCATGAATTAAAAAAAATACATAATCACAAGATCTTCCAGATGCTTTTAAATCCCTAGGAGGATCACTCCTTTTCTTTCATAAGAGTTCTGTACAGAGAAATCTGCACTCTCAAAATTATCATAATGAAGAAACTCACAAATCATTTGCAAGCTCAAAGCAAAGTTTTCTGCTTGGACATGATCCAATCCCCAGAGCAGCAGCGCTCTGACATTTACTAAGGGATTAGCACATCCTCCAGCATCACATCTCAAACACCACAGCACTGCAACCTCTGGCCCCACACATACGGCTGCTGTTTGATATCAATGTGATTTGCACAAACACTGCTGCTGTGCTGGCCCCAGGTGAGCTGACATTTGTGTTTATAACTGTCAGAGGAGAAAGCTGCCCTGTAACTCGGACCTGGGGGAAGAGGGAATCTCAGCCAATGGTAAAAACCTGATAACAAGTCTAGAATTTCTTAATTCAATCTCTTTTTGAGCTGGTTGTGGACTGAATCCTGCAGCTCATAGCTGGGGATCAATTTGTCATGTTCCTCTATATCCCAACCTCTGGGAAGGCATATTAGCTTCTGCCCAGAACTTGCTCCTGATCCAACCCCCCTGAGAGGTGGGTGGCAACTGCATGACTTTGGGAACTGTCATAAGTTCCCAAATTTTTAAAACAACCATTCAAACCCTATACGGACAGGGTGCTCCGAGGGAAGCACAGCCATACACCAGTCTACAGGTGGTGGACTGAAGGACAAGCTGTGACTAGGATAGTCCTCTGGCAGGATGTCACACACCTGACTGAAACAGGAGGAGGGGGTGAGGTAGGAGTATCCACCTGTACGCAGATCCCCAAAGTTGTTTTCATCTCACAGGGCTAGAATACCCCAGAGGTTGCTACCAGCAACCAACCGGGATGAATCAGTGCTCTGGGAACAAAGGATTTGTTCTGCAGCCTGATGCTTGCACAACCCTTCACCTGTGCTGGAGCACAACCAAAGGGCAGGACTGAGAGGCATTGAAGAGCTGAAAGGCTTTTTATTCCTGAAAAGTTGAATTCACAGTCCAGTTTCTCATTTGATAAATTCATAGCTGCCAGCGACAAGCACTTGAGGGCAGATTCACTGTGTAGGAGCACAGTGTGCTGTACTCACAACTGCGATCCTGGAAGACATAAACACAAAGAATTGATTCCTCACTCCTTTGTTTGAAATGTACCTGTCTGTAAATGCTGATTATAACCTCATTTTCTGTGAGGTCCGTGTTCTCATCCTTTCCCTCTACTACGTAAAAGAAAAGTATCCAAAATGCAATGAAAATTGGTCATGTGGTAGAAGTGGGATGTACAGTCCATGATGATGGCATATGAGCAATTCTTCTTGCATTGGAGCACAAGCTAAAACCTGAGATTTTCAGTAAACCAGGAAGGATAGACAGACAGACAGCCTGTATCTGGCACTGTCTTCCTACTCGTTCACTCCCTACAGATTCACATCATTACCTGGTCTAATTCTGCACAGTCTGACTGACTCCTGCAGTGGAGTGAGTTTACAGCACGTTATTATTCACACCTACAAAGGTAAGGGGTGTGGAGACCACAGAGGAGCAAGCCCATCTCTAGCCTGAAGAAGTGGATTCTGACCTCTGCAGATACTGCTAAAGTAAAGGGCTTAATAAGGAAAGGGAAAATGTAGGCACAAAGCATTGAATTAATTGTGAGGAAAAGACCTGAGGCATCACATAGTCCTCCCATCAAGGCAGGGACAGGTGCCAGAAGCAATTGGTTAAAATTCATTCTACCATTCATTCTGAGGCAGAGAGCAGACAGCAAAGCACAGACTACAGAGCTGAACAGCTCCCAGCCACCAGAGAAGGATTTAGATCTGGTGGGTCTTGGACAATGCTCTAAATGCCCCAGAAAACACACCTTCACTGTGGGACCCTGGAGACTGCTACAGACACAAGAGAGGGCTCCTGGAAAGGCAAATGTGGAATCCCAGTCTGCATTTTCACACTGGGCTCAGGGCTCCCACTGGTGACTGAAGCCACTGATGGCAGTTTCACTGGTGGAACAAATTCAGGAATCATCCCCCCAGTGAGCAGCTTTAAATTAACCTGATTATTTCATCCCAGCTCTTTGACAAATGAGTCTGATTTATTTAGCTCATTTGAACAAGTTCATTTTAATGAAGTTATTTATGTAACTCTGTGATGCCATTAGCCAGATTACATGCTGTCCGAAGGGCACAATGCATGATCTCATTTCCAACTTAAACCCCTTCTATTTCTTTCATCCTCTAACTTAAGTAGCAGGAGATCAGAACATATGCTCTTCTGTTTCTCTCTACATGGCAAGAAGTCGTTTGCCAGCTGCCAGGTATTATCAGCTCATTTAGTCACTTCTTCTCTAGCCTAGAAAATCAGATTAAAATGTGAAACATATTTCTGCTAAATCACAGGGAAATACAAACCTGTTTGAGGTCCAGAAACATATCACTGTCACTTTTGGAAAGGGATAATCTTATCCTGATCACTGCCCTTTAAATTGTAAAATTTGATTTACTGCTTTATTTGCTACTGGAGATTGTTCTCACCAGGTTTTGCATGTCTGTAATAGGAAAAAACAAACCAGTTGTGGCCCGGGTTTCTAGTCCTACACTGCCATGGATTTTCCAAGAGGCAAACTTCTCACACTCACACTCATACATCCCCACATGGGTGCATGGGCACATGGGCACAGAAATCTACAGAGCACCTGGGATGTTTGAGCCTTGCTCTGAACACAAGAGAGCTCACGAAAAGGCACATGGGCACCTTAAATCATCCCTGGAACTGGGCCCTGGCACTGGGTATAATCTTGCACTGAGACCCATTGTTTCTTTGTGAGATCAGGGGAATTGCCATCAGCAAAACAAAAATATCTGAAGAACTTGGCCATGCAGGACTGGACTGACATTATTGATGTTATGTATGCAGTGCTGACTTTGGAAAATACTACCTGAGGTCCAGATGTGCTTAAGCATCAGGGACCTCTCCCTGGTCCTTCTGATGCAAACGCAAACATTTCTCAAGAAGAAAAAAAAAAGGTGCTCACTTCTTTTTGCATCAGAGCTTCTGGCACAACTGCTTCCCTGTGAGCTAGCAGGCTTCTGTCTGGGCTCCTCCTCAGTGTGGAGCATGGGTCCATGGGCATGTTCTCCTCAGCAGTAAAGCCACCCAGAGAGATGTCTCCCTGCAATTAATTCTGCTCACATCCTGCAGCCCTCTTCTCTGACTTTTTAACAACTTTATGGGTTTCTGCTGGAAACTGGGTCACTGGAAAGATCCAGGGCAAAGCAGAAAAACAGCAAAAAATTACCCATTTTGGACATTTTTTCTTAACCCAGATCATTTCAGTCATGTAGCATTCTGGCAGGGATGGCAGGGGGATCTGCTCCCTTTCTTTTTACACAGAGCCTGACATGAACCCAGGGTACAAAGCCTGATGCTTAGCTGGACAGGACAAAACAGGGGTCTCACACGCAGTTCCCTGGACTTTCAGAATACACCCTCACAGGAAAAACCTGACACTAGTGATAGAAATCCTTATCTGGCTCCAAGTGTGCTGGCTGCAGGAAGAGGGTCTTTCTTCTTGTGCTTCTGGCCTTTAGCTCTAGCATTTTCAGCTCCAAGAATATGGGTGTTCCATGGACCTATCAAGCAAAGCAACAAGAGTTTAAGCACCTCTTGGACAGCAGTTCTAGAAAGCAAATGAGATCTACCCTAATTTTTCAGCAGTTTTTTAGATATTTAAATTTAGAGATTAAACAGGCTGATCCCATCCTTCACTAATTCCTTCATACATTCTCTCTTTTTTCAATATAAAAAAAGCATTTGAGTTGGTTCTGGGGTTTTTTGTTTCCCAGAAAGAAACCACTGAGAAAAACCTTTAAACACTCTGTACATGGCAAGAAAAACAAGCAGCAGTGGATCACAGTATCAAGCACACAAGATAAAAAGAAACATTAAAAACTAGGGCAGAAGTGACTCTAAGAGGTTGTTTAGCTTGTGTCTCATGTGTATCTATTGAAAGAAACTTCAGACTGCTAATAAAGTCTGCAAGCCCAGCACGGGCCCAAAAGGCCAGTTTTGTAAACATAAGAAAACCTTACATTGTGGGGAATAATGCCGTGAATAGCTTTTCTTCCAGTGGAAAGATTTGGGTCTGAGTTGCATTCTGCCTGCCAGCCCTGTGATAATCCAAAGAGACAAAAATAAACCTGGCTGACCTGCTTCGATGGTCGAAGTTGGAAGCAGAACAACAAAGTGGAGAAGAAATAAATTTCGTAGTAAAACAAATTTAAGAACAAACCCGATTGAAAAAATAAAGGAGATGCTGCTTGCTCACATCCCTTGGCAGTCGGAAAAGCTGGTTCCCAGCTCCTGGATATATCGCAGCACCATCTGCCAGCAGAGAGTAGAATTACACCATAAAGGGCACGTTTTCCCTAACACTTTATCCCCTTCAAATGCACAGGAAGTTTGTCATTGCTTTCACGATAACACAGCATTTAACAAAAGCTGCCAAAAGGTGAACCTATATAACAGAAACCAACATGCAGCTCCAAAACAGGACAAGTTTTTCCACTATGGAATACATCACTCTCCTTCCACAGCTTTAACTCATCAGAGTTCAAGATCATGACCATACGGCTTCAAGTCCTGGGATTTCATGGGTGACATAGGCCAAGGAAGCAGCTCTTGGCCCTCGGGTTGTTCCTCTCTCCCCTACACAGCTGCAGTCTCCCTGCCCACAACCTGTGCACAATGCCATGCAGAAAGCGCCTGTTCACCTCTGCAAGTGCAGAAAGCACTGCATTTTCCACCTTCTCGTGCCTCTCCCTATGTAGCAGGATGCTCTGCCTGGAATGGGGAAAACAACTTGAACAGTGCTCCATTTCCAAGCTATCAGTGGTAAATGATGAAGGGAACCTCATGCTGCATTTGGTGCTGAATAATGCTGAAACCAGTATGATACATCAATCTAAAGTTAAACATCCTGATAGTGAGATAAAGATGTGGTAGACCTGGTAAAATACCAGGATAAAAGAGCAAACAAGTTCTACGACTGACCACTAACCTGGAGGTGCTGAGCTGACACACCTGGCCTGGAGACATATGACTGACAGTGCATCACTTCAGACTGTAAAAGCCCAGTTCCAAATTTTAATAGCGGGGTCTTCTAACCCTTCTTAGGGTGTATGTGTGGAGATTCCTCCCTTCAGTGGGGACACCCCTCATGTTTTTTCCTCCAGGCTGAGCGAAAGAAATCTGCCCACGGTCATTGGTCTGGGTGAGTAACATCAATCTCTACTTAATAATTGTCCTTGCTAGCTTTAATGCAATTGCTTTAATACAATTGCTTTAATGCAATTGCTTCAATACCACTTCATAGCACACTCTATTATAACAGTTATAGGTCCTGTACTTTGTAGTAAATAATTCTGATTAAGATATTTTTGTCTAATCATTATCATAATAAATCATATATATTTATATAAATACATCTGGTTTGCCATCCTTAATCCTGTGGGACAAAGTTGTATAAAAGTTCAGTTATGCCTAAATAAACCTTTACAGATAAACTGTTGACAAAGTCTGGGGCTCAGAATGGATCCAGCCACACTCAGGCTCCTCTCTAAGAAAGACTTTAGAAAGCAAGGGGCATCCTCTCTGCACCTCATGACTCAATGGGAGGGCTTCTCTAATGAACTTTGTCTGAAGCTCCCACACTGCCCATGACATGCTGCCATCAGTGCCTTTGATTTTAGTAGCACACAGTAAAGCACTTCCCAGCTGGGACCCATCTGCTCCTCCCATCTGCTCTGTCCTTTTCTCTCCCTTCTCTTCTGCCAGTGATCCTGTGAAGTCTCATTCCTTCTCCTCTTCTGCTGTCCATACACCCATCTTACAGAAACCACTTCCTCCTTCCTGCTTTCCCATATATCCCCCCCAAACACCAAATCCTTATGGATACTGTCCATTGCACAGCTGCCTTCCTGCTAAACACAACAGCGGGAAGAATGGCTCATCCCAACGTTGCTGGCAGCTCAGATCCATGTAGACCTTGTCCTCTGCTCACTGTCTCTGGAATTCTGATCGTTTTTCTTCCTCACATTTCGCCACACCAACAGAACTATCCCTGGTCTTGGACTGGGTTCAGTGAGATTTTTACTGCCATGGCCCCAGGGTATGGAGAGAACTGGGCACCTCCAGATGGCAACCCAGGTTGCAGGTGTGCAGCCTGCACTGACTGATATCAAAATTTAGGTGTCTCAGCAAAGGTTTCAGGAAAAAAGAATGGAAAATGCCCTCACTCCCAGCTCTGCTGACTGCATACTGAGGGTCCTGAATACATTACCATTCTCTAACATTTTCCAGGACTCTGACAGAGGTTAAGTGACAGAGTAGGCACTCAAAACAAATACATAGAGACTTTCAAGGTGGTCAGTCCATTACAGCCTTACACAGGTGCCAGTCAGGAAATTATGAGATTGTCACCAAAGACAAGGTCTCAGAATGAGTGCTCTCTAGGATTCTTCCTAGGCCAGGCCACAAGGTAACAATTTTTCTTACAGGAGATTCACTCTGCAGTGAAGAACCCACACAGGCTGCCACCAATGCTCTGTTACTCCTTCTCTGGCATCTCTTTCTTTCATGGCAGCTCTTCATAGCCTGAGCAATTCTCCATAGCCAGCCCCTACCAAACTGTGAGCACATAAATGAACAAGTGTTATATAAATACTAAATTGCTTCTATATATAAATATTTTTTCTGTCAATGAGTAATGAATATATTTGCTATACCCATTGTAATTAGATACATATCTACACAGATAGAAATCTATGTAAATATGAAAAATCTCATAAACAAACTGGAATCTATGTTTTGCATTTTTTCTCCTGAATCTTGCAGAATAAAACTTTATTTCTTCTATTATGGAAAAGGATCTGCACCAAGCTTTCTGTCACCACCCATGGAATCAGATTTAGGATTATTAAATTCACACTTTGCCTTCAGGATTTATGGTGAGTCATCAGCATGTCGATCCTCCTTCTCACATCTTTGCCTTATCAAGCAGCACCATAGTCTCACTTCTCCCCTAATGCCTGACGAGGAGTGAGTTTGCTGTACCTACAGAGCAATGCTAATTGGGCTTTAATTGGAGAAGAGAGAGGGATGTTCCATCGCTGGGATGCAACTGGTGGGTCTGGAGCACATGGCAGTAGGGACACCTGGTGGCTACCAGGGACACAGAGCCTCTGGAAGAAAACCCAGTATGAGTTAGTGAAAAACTAACTTAATCTAAAAAAGAGATTGTTAGGTCCATAGCAAACTCTGTGTTTGAGTCTTTCATCAAGTTTAATAGGTATAGATGCATGTGATTGTTCCATTAACACAGGACAACTCAGGATTCATGCACCTCATTTGCTCCGTGGAACAAGAGTCTGTTACAGAGAAAGATTTCATCTTGCTCCTGTAACACCAGAGAACTCCAGTCATCATTCTTTCTACATATACCTTGAACCTGATATAAAGGGAATGTTCCTGAGTGTGGTTATAGCACATATCTGTGTGGAAAGTTATATCCTTTCTATTGCATAAACAGGGAATGGGGCACAAACAGAGGTCATCATTCCAAAACTGTGCATAGTCTTGCAGATCTGTGACTAAAACAGTGGCAAAAAATTCCCTGTGGCCCAGCCCTCAATGAGCTGCCACTTTACAATTTATCATCTTTATATCTCACTGTATGTCCCAGAACAATACCCCTGTGTAAAAGGACATAGAGATTTTGCAGTTAAAATAATGCTTTCTACAAGCTACATCCAAATAAATAAGATAAAAACATAATAAGGATAAAGGCTTTGTATTCAGCATGGAAAAGGCTCATAACTGAAGGAAGTATATACTGGGAAACTAATTTATTGAAGGAGTCCTCTTCATGTTTGCTGCTTACTGCATGAGGTCTTTTTAGAAATTTTAACACGGTGAAGATTTATGTGAAATTTCAGAAGTATTGCTTCCTGCAGGCTGAACACAGCCTCCTGATGATGCATTTTCATACAGCTCAGGGAAGTGGTATCCTGTGAATTTTAAAGCAAGCCCACAGCTGCCTTGAAACCAAACTAAACTAAACCAACCAAACAACCAAACAAACCCACAAACAAGAAACCACCACAACAAGGAAACAGACAGGTACTTCAAAGAAGGCAAACCTTGTGTCCATGCTTCATTTGCTGCAAAAGCTGGGGGGAGAAAACCCAGAAGCTGCAAGAGATCATGGCTGATGAGTCCAACAGCTGTACACAACCCTAGAATAGCAAATTGTAGCTCTACTTTGGCCAATTAGTGCCTAAGGGTACCAGGCACTTGAACTTTTCCCTGGAAAAAGGGTTCCATTCCACTGGGTACGGAACTTGGCATTCCTGATCTTTGATGTCCAGAAATACCAAGTACACTGAGACCAGAGTTAATTTAAATGTCCTTTGAACAAAACAGATCCTATAAATCCTGCTTTCAGATCTTTATACCAGCTACCTTCTTGTCCTAGCTGTGCATTTCCCCTCAATTCTTTTAACCATCACAATTTTACGTGCAATGTCTCCTCCCTAAACTGCCCTGTCTTCCCATAAAGACACTTTTTAAAGCTCCCAAGGTTTGGGGAGGACACAGCTGGAGGTCACACATAACAGAAGTGGCCAAAATGCAGCCTTGTGGTGGTAGAAGTGCAATGAGGTTTTTAGACAAAAAATTGCAGGTAGGGGATGCCATGCACCCTCTTGCCATTCTCATGCGCCTGATTTGTCTGTGAGGAGCTCTGCTCTTTTGCCAAGGATCACAGCACCCACAGGCACACATTCCACAAGACAGCAAGCACCACAAGCTGGGCATTGCCACATGCTTGTTTATTCTCAGCTTTATGAATCATTTTTGATAATATGCCTTGGTTTTGTGAGGTTGTTGGGCAAGAGGAAAATGAAAAGTGATCATAGAATCACAGAATGGTCAGGATTCAAAGGGATCGCTGGGGACCATCGAGTCCAATCTTGCTGCCAAGGCAGGGTCACCCAGAGCAGGTTACAGAGGAATGCACCCAGGTGGGTTTGGAATGTCTCCAGAGAGGGAGATTCCACCAGTTCCCTGTGCAGCCTGTTCCAGTGCTCTACCACTCTGAATATAAAGAAGTTCTTCCTCATGCTGAGGTGTAACTTTCTGTGTTTTAGTTAATGGTCACTGCTTCCCATCCTGCTGCTGGGCACCACCAAAAGATGCCTGGCACCATCCTCTTGGCACCTGCCTTTGCATTCATATGCATTGAGATTCCCTTCCAGTCTTCCCCAGATTAAAAAGGCCCAGCTCCCAGAGTCGCTCCTCATATGGGAGATACTCCAGAGCCCCCATCTTACGTGTGGCCTTTGATTGACATCCATTAATTAAACACTGCAATGGGCTGCCCAGGGAGGTGCCGGAGTCACCACTGCTGAAAGCATTTAAGGAAAGCCTGCATGGGGCACTGAGTGCCATGGTCTGGTTGACAGGGTGGTATTCGGTCGTAGGCTGGACTCCACGGCCTCAGAAGTCTCTCCCAGCCTAATCGATTCCGTGTTTCTGTGGCGAAGGCCGTGTGGATGTTCCGGGGCTCTGTCCCCCGGAGCCCCTCAGCGAGGCGGTGAAGGCGCCGTGAGCTTTGTGGCGCCGCCGGCGCTCCGGGCCCCGCTCCGTGCGTTTTGTGGCGCCGGGCGGGCNTGGGCCGCTGCCTCCCGCCGGCTGTTGTGCTGGGGGAGCCCTGGGCCGCGACTCCCCGCCTTCCCGGGGAGCTGCCGGGCGTCGGGAGCGCTGCGCACGGAGAAATTGGGAAGCGGACGGACAGACCGGCTCTGGACATGTCCAAACCCTGGCTCGCTTGGGAGGGCAGGGCAAGGGGAGGCCGGCCAGCGCGTTTGTTTTGTTTATTAAGTTTTGGGTTTTTTAATTGCTGACGTTGTTTCTGGTTTTAACTCCCTTCCCTATACCTGGATGTCTGTAATAAGAGGCCACCTGCACGATCGTTTTTGAATTGCTCGATTCCCTCTCGCTGGGTCTGCGCTTGGGGTATACTGAGCTTGTGGGTTTTATCTGTTTTGTTTCGTAATCTCTTTTTTTTTCCCCGGAGAGTTGTGATTTGAGGTTGTTTAGGGCAAGTGGAGTCTGAAATGTGCGGCTCTGTCAAGATCAGGGGTTTCATCTTAGAGCCGTACCAAGATTTTGTGCACTAGAGCTGTGCTCTGTTTTGCCAATATAAACGATTCCGGTCAGAAAAGCCTATTCCCCCCCGCCCCCCTTTTTTTTTCCCCCCCTTTTTGAGGTTTCTTTATTTTTGTTTGTGCCCTTGGGCGTGGTGAAGTGTATTACACTTGTATCAGGAACTTCTTCAGCTGACTGATAGTATTCGTGGGTTTTCATTCACAAAGAGTTACACTGTTCAGCCCCACCTGGCCATTGTTAGTTGCAGTAATCTAGAAAATGCTTTTTGTTTGCCAGCACAGCTCTGGCTACAGATGTAAGTTGGCCTCTTTGACAGCATAGTTAGAATTCCTTTGCAAAACCAGGAGATGCATGTTCTGCAATCAGGTGGACCCATCTCATTCTTGTTTTCGTTTACATAATTTCATGTGATTATAATAATAAACAACTTCATGATGTTTTATGGCTTACTGAAAAGATTGAACATTGATTAAAACTCTAGGTAGAATGCCCCAAAATACTAATTTTTGTCTCAACCACACAAAATTATAACAAGTGGCCATATAAGAGACCTCTTTGCTGTGTTTTGCATGTTCTAAGAGGCCCTTTTTTGTGAGCATCATTTCTATGTTCATCTGTGCATCAGAAAGCAGGAGAGACTTCTCTTTGCATATCAGTCTTACAGTTAGGATAATTTTTCTTATTTCTCTTGCATGCTAAAATTGTACCGATTTTTTATAAAGGTGAAGAAGTTGCTGAAATGCTTGGCATGAAACTGCATTTACATGAAGGGAAGAGAATTTTAGTACATACAATACTTATAAAGATTTCTATCCGTAGCCATAACTTTGTGCCCAAGAGCCAATTCCTGGAAAAGAAAACTAGAAACTTCCTGTGTTTTTTGGAAGACATAGGTTTCATTTTGTTTTCTGTTGTTTTTTCCCGTTGTGTGACATTTAAAGCATGCTCGGTGCTTTTTATTAAACTTTCACTGGACAGGCTAGAATTCATGGAGTTCTGCCAAATTTGGATCAATGCAAATGAGAACACATTGTCCCATTGTGTCTCCCATATTCTGTTTCAGTGATGGCCCACTTCTCTAAATACCACTGATGAGTAGGATGCAACTATTCCTAAAGGACTCTAATCTCTTGCTTATACAGATTAATAAATCCATGTATGCTCCAAACTGAGGTCTCTGGATCTTTGTGATTGGTGTCTATCCATTTTGGCTCCTTTTCATATCCATTGTTGGCAGCCGTTAGAGAAAATTTCTACATGGTGGAATTTTAAATTTGAGCAAAACCCATTTGGTCTGGAGTAAAGTTTAGGGGGGGTTGCTGAATATTAGCATAACAGCACTGGCACTAGTTGAATAATAAAAACTCCTGATAAGGTGTATGAAGTACTGACTTGGTATGGAGTACACTAAACATTCAGGCTTCCTAAAATATGAGGTCCTGTAATGACTTTATTTCCTTTGTGTTACTCTTGAACGAATGCCTCGAAATCCTAATGCATTCTTTATGATTGTTCCAGTTAAATGTCACAGTAACTGGAAGCCTCCCTCAACAATCTTCAGTTTTTGCTTTTAACAGGACTTAGTGAAACATGCTTATTACCCAGTGCAGAGAATGCAGCCTTTAATACAACTCCATACAGAAATTTTAAAAGATTTCAACAGTCCCCTGAAGACTAGACATAACATTCAGTTAATAACTAGGGGCAATGACAGAATTCTGCTTGCAAGAGTAAAAATACTATTTCTTAGAAGTGCTTAATTTTTACAGCCCTCAGAATAATTTAGTCCATCTGCCAGATGAGGGTTATTTAGAATTAAAGGAATTTTTTATTAAGATGATACTTTTTTCCCAGCGTGGTGTAAAAGCAGCTTTGTGGGGTTTTTTTCTGCCTAATTCTGCAGCATGCTTCCCAAATAAATAAGAAACACTCCATTATTTGGCTTTAGTGGAAAACGTATATTGCAATTCTGTATTAAATGAGTCTTGTAGACAAAGTATTTTCCCACCTCCTTGGTTGCATGTTGAAACCTGTTTGCAACTGTAGTGCAGCTAGCTCTAAAAAATGTTGGGCTTGGTAAATACACACAGAAATCCAGCAAGGTGAAAAATGCGTATTGAATTGACACTGATTTTTAAGGTGCTATATCATTATGTATTATGGCATCCACACTTTTGGTGCATGTCTATCCAACAGTGTTCTCTTTCCCCCAAAGCTAACACCCTCCTTCAGAACATGAAATAATAGTGATAGATTGGCATCTCTGTAAAGAATGTATCTGAATCAAGGATTAAAGAAAAGCCTTGGGTTGTTGATTTAAAATTCAAGTAAGCCTTTTGTTTAAAATAAAACTTGTTTGCATTTTCACAAGCACATTTAGTGAAGTTGTGAAAAGAAGGTGATATTTTGGAGGTGATGAGGCTATTCAGGTCCTAATTCTCACTCATTAAGGAACCTTGGCTGTCATTTACTTTGTATTTAACTTTTGCCAGAGCAGATGTGCAAGAGCAGATGTGTGGATGTGCAGGTGTGTGTAGTGAGCAGAGTTGACGTGGCACATCCCGGCGCCTCTGCCGTGGTCCAGCATTGCTTAGCGTGGCTCCAGCTGCCACACCGTGGTGAATCGAGGGTGTCCAGCAAGGGCAGTGTCCCGGCAGCTGTGATCAGGAGAAGGCATCAAAGGGCTTTGGCCACTGAGCTCACTGTGAACTCCAGGTGGTCCCATCATGTGTCATATTTGATGTGTATTCAGAGTACCTGGTAGCTACCTCATTATTTTAACTGTAAAACAGTGGGGTCTGTAAGGTCTGGAGATTGTTTCCTATTCACTCAAAAGAACCACCACAGTTATTCCCGATTTTGGTCACTCATTCATGTATTCATGGGTTGGTGCCCCTGTCCTGGGATAAATGTAGCTTGAAAGAACCAGGTTGGTTGGTTTTTCTTTCAGTTTTCTTGTATTTATATGGTCTAATGAATAAAAAATAATGTCCAAAATACGTATTTGACTTTGACTTAAATCCTCATGTTCTTTCTACTTAGTTTTCAATTGTGGTCCAAGGCCTTATGCATTAAAGTTGATGGGAATCAAATCAAGGATTTGACTCAGAGTTTTTATCAAGGCTTGGTCAGGGTTATTATTATCTTTACTCAGAAAATTTAAGATGTGCTAAATCTCAAGTATCTTACATAGAACATGTTGGGTTTTTTTTCTGGAGAGCCTGCAGTTACAGTTGGCATAAACTGTTTTGGGAAATTGGTAAGGGGTTATAAAACCCTGCTCAATCCAGGAATTACATTGAGGAATGTTATCTTGAGAAGTCACAGCTTCTTGAACAAAGTGCAGTGCCCATTGTCGGGTGCTCTGCAATACGTAGGAGCTCCAAGTGACAACTGCAGATGTGTGACTTGATCAGAAGAGTCAGTGGTGCCCTGAGATGTGCTGCCTCAGCCATTGTCTGGTTAGTTCCGTTACGGCTCTGGCTGGAAGTGTCACGGTAGCAGCTACTGATCCTGGTGTGGCTTCCTCCCCATCTCTGGGAATGCCATATTTGGATGTATGGATCCCTTTTATGTTGTGTCCTGTTCCTTCCTAACTTTGCAAACCAGCAAGGCAGAGAATGCAAAGAGATTAATTGCCCTGTGTTTTTTATTTGATCGCCAAATCCTATAAATATACAGATTGATTTTCATTAAGTCCTGAGTAACTGCTGAAACAATGACCCAGCTTTGCTGTGCCTGTATTCAATTGTCATCAGTCATCCAATAAAAAAGAAGGAAGGGCTTGCTGTATCTTCTGCTGTGGATGGTACTATAGTTTCCACTGCTTTCAGAAATACATGACTGTTGCAATGTGTCTTAAAAATCTCACGTCTTTCAGGCTTCTGAAGTGGGGAAAAGAAAAATAGGTGCTTTCAACTTATAATAGAAAAATACATGTTATGGTTGCCGGTTAACATAAAATTAAAGAATAATTCTCCACCTCATTTCTGATACCTTTAGGGATTTTTACTACAGCAGTCCCTGTTGTAAAACTTATTCAGAAAGTACATATGAACATGAAAAAGAGAATCTGCTTATTTTGGCCCAGTTTGTTCACTCCCCAAAAGCTAAATTAATAACTTAAAACTTGGGTTGAAAAAGTTGCAGTCTTCTAATTCAGCTATAATGCTTTGGATGTCTTTCTTCATGTTTTAGCATTAAGGATGCCCCGTTGGGTTCCTAGAATCAGTATTACACCCATGCAGCAAACAGCAGCTTCTAGTGAAGGATAGAGCACAGGCTGTAAAACTCAGCAGCAGATGAATCCCAAGGAGGTTACTGCGTCCTATGCTTGCATGTGGCAAGGAACTGTTGCTGATGGTACATGTGAAAGTAAGTTTGAGGACCCTCTGATTTAAAATGTCAGTGGTATCTGAAATTTTTTACATGTTCAGAAGGGTAATATCACTTCGTTTGATGAATCAGTCACTACATGTGCTTAAAGATGTGCCAAATCTTCAACAAGCTCGAGAGGTGAGAAATTATTTTTTTGAAGGACTGGCAGTAGTTTTATCTTTCTAGGATAATGCTTCTCTTGGGAATCTCCAATACAGGAGAACATGTTTTCTGATTAAAAATCAAATAGTTTCCTGCTGATGCAATAATGTTTACATTATACAGGGAATTAGAAATCCAGCTTGTAAATTCCCCTTGCAGTTGGGTATATGGCTATCCCTGCCTAGTACATGGAAAATTTCTAATGGGATGGTGATTTCTTTTTTCTAAAGCTATAGTCAGTTATTTTTTAACAACATTTTGGCTTAAAAATAAAAGTAATTTTTTGTTGTTGACATATGAGTAAACACAGAAAAAAGGAGTGAGCAGTTAAAGGAGAAATAGATGATATTTTCTTTTTACAAATCTCTGACAAAGTCAACAAAACCAGGCTTAAAACTGATTAAATCTTTGCAAAGCTTCTGGGTATTTTAAGTGTGATTTCATTTATCTTCTGCAGCTGCAAAGGTTACATCTCTTTGTATTTGGATAAAATTTTTGTTGTGGGGTTTTGCTTTCTTTTATTTCAGAAATAGTGCTAGTGGTTTACATAGAATTTCTTACAAACTTTGTGTTTCATTGCTGTACTTTCATGGTGGAAAATGAAATTATCAGAGACACTTCATATTGCCCTAATTCTCTGACTTCAATGGCTTGTCCTGGATTAGTTATTCTCTCAGTAGCTTTTTGTACTGGTGATTGCTTGCAACCAATTTTTTTTGTTGCTCTTGTTTGTTTAAATGCTAAAGTGCAAGTTTCACATTTAGTTATATGCATGGAAGGAGAATAAAACTTTGCAACTTGGCAGTCTATAAATAGGGCAGCTGTGACTAATAGGACACTAGAAAAATATTTGTCAGTCCTGAGTAGCTTTCAGTTCTATAATAGCAGAATTATTAAATTAACAGTAGAACAAATACTGGACATAAATCATCAGAGTGAAGAATTTAGAAATGCTGAAAAAGTAACAGCCTAGGTTTGTGTTTGAAAAAAAAAAATCAGTGGGTTGCAAATCCTCCTGAATAGGGAGCTTAGGTACTATTTTTAATTGGAAAAGTTTCTTTAAAGCTATCTGATTTTACCCTGTGCAATATATAAGTGCAGGAAAGTAAGAAAGTGAATGTCTGAAAATGTGGATTTTTCATGTGAAGGAGCAGGTTCATTCCTTGTGGGAGTTTGTGCTGGTTGTTTGGGGTGTGGAAGCAGCCTGATGGTCCAAGTGGAATCCAACTGCAGAAATGTAATGTGTGTGTTGCTCTTTCAGGTTTGAGTATGAGCACAGTTGAAGAAGAGTCTGACACAGTGACAGTAGAAACCGTGAACTCTGTGACTTTGACTCAGGACACTGAAGGGAACCTAATTCTTCATTGCCCTCAAAATGGTATAGAATTGCATTGCATAGTATTTTTTTTCTGCTTTGTTTTGACTGATCTGACCACCATGCATCCCTGCCCACAAATTCTGTGAGCTACTCAGGTTTAGCTTACTGTGTAAGAATTGTTCTGCTTTGGTTTAAAGAGTGAGGAAGTGCTGAATTAGGTATAAATCCCAAAACTGCCTGTGTGTGCCCAACAAAGATACAGCTGCTGTGATTTGTTTTCAGTTGAAATAGATTCTTAGAACCAAGCATGTACCCAAATTTCTGTAGACTGGTTTGTTTGGCAGACTCTGGATAAAATTTTCAAAGAAAGTGCATGTTGAGGAAAGCATGTGAACTGTTGTTGCCCATAACGTAGACCAAGTTCCTGGGCAGCAGCAAAGCACTGAACCAGCCTGTCACATTTGGTTTGGCCCACTTAGGAGAACTCCTTCCAAGGCTCCAGTTAGCTTATAGGAAGTAACCTGGGTATGTTTTTGTTGTTAGAAGCTGATGACGTAGACTCTGAAGACAGCTCTGAACCTCCACACAAGAGACTTTGCTTGTCAGAGGATGATCAAAGCCTTGATGATTCTACTCCGTGCATTTCTGTTGTTGCAGTTCCAAGTAAGTTCTTTTAAGTTCATGTACTCCTGGAGCAAAAATATCTTTTGGTAAAGGTTAAAAGTGGACCCTTTGAATCACATTAGAATATTTCCATGGGGTTTTTTTCTTTAAAATTTTTGTAATGTACTTGGATATCTCAGCCTTGCATAGTTTTGCAGCAATTGTTGTTTATACAGTACTGGCAAAATAAGTCTGTCTTAAAGTAGATAAGAGATCTGCAGACAGTGCATTGAATAAAAGATAAGTAAATGAACAGCAAACTAGATGCTCTCTGCCTGCTAAGAGATTAGGTTTTTTTGATGATCAGACAGTATAGTTATTATTTCAGTGTTTTGTAGTAGTGAGGTGTATGTAAAAGAGATTGATGTAAAAAAGATTGGATGAATACTGAATTAGTAAGGAAGTTGATTGAATATTAGATAGTTTAATATAATCTCCCAGAGGGAGACAAAACCAGATCTAGTTAAAATACAAATTTGCAGTATCTAGTGTGGTTGTTTATTTGGTGCAACTAGCTAGAAACTTCTCAGAAGTAAAGGCATTATCATGCCTTTAGGAGGAGGACTGGGGAAAAAACATGCAGCCAAAAGATTTGAATGTTGCCTTTTAATAACTAGAAAATATCAGGCTTTAAATGAAGTATTAATACAGTCCCAAATGTTTGCATCAAACACATTTTGTTTATGTTTCACATTAGGTCTTAGTTATAGTCAAGTGTAAAACTGAAGGTTTCAGAACTCATACTTAATGAAGAGAAGCAGTTAATAATAGTTTTCGTGAATTTACTTTGTTAACAAATAATTAAGACTCTTCAAAATTTTCAGTTCAAAGCTAGCCATTTATAAAACTTGTAGCATGTGTAAAAAATGCTTCAGGAATAAAGTATGCAACTAACTTACCCATTCTGAAGTTTCAGAAAATGATCAGAGCTTTGAGGTGACCATGACTGCTACCACTGAGGTAGCTGAAGATGAGATTAATGAAGGAACTGTTACCCAGATTCAGGTACAGTAAAACTTCAAAAATTACCAATTTGATACATGTTTTTAAATTGAAATGATAAGTTAAACAAGTATCAGAAATGCTTACTAAATGTGTAAGATGCTTTGATACAAATGTATGTGAGCATGGATCTTGTTTGTAAAAATGCTGTTCTGTAAGAGGGCCCTTGAATAGTTTCATGTATGAGAGGTTATAGTCTAAGTTACTGCCCAAAGAGCAATACAGTAAAGAGTAATAGAGGTAACCCTCCACTGGTAATTACATGCTCTGTTGTGATCTGCATAGAAGACAAGTTTATCTGTTATTTCTGTCATTCTTTGATTGTAATTTAAGCTTTATAACAGGCTTTAGTAGTCTTTGTTTCATCACCAGTCCTAACAGTTACGTGCAGATTTCATTGTGGGCATACCATGTTTAAAAGCTCTAGATTGGGGATGCTGGACGTAGTCCAGTTTCCTTCATAGCTAGTGAGACTCTTCTTACTTACTGTACATTAAACAAGATGAAGAATGTTACCTCATTAATTCTCACAACATTTGTATATTAAGATGCCAAATCTTACTCAGGTTTTTTAAGAAAGGTGATACTTTCAATGCTGTATCTAAAACGTGGCACTTTTGAACAGTCAGGAAAGTGATGAGGTGTGCTGATGTAATTTGCCTTCAAACTGCGTCTCCATGTTAATTGCAAAGTGATACAAACAACTGAATATTTGACTGTATCATTTCATGTTGGTCTTTTCAAGATTCTTCAGAATGAACAGCTGGATGAAATCTCCCCAATGGGCAATGAAGAAGTATCAGCTGTTAGTCAAGCATGGTTCACAACCAAAGAGGATAAGGATTCTCTAACCAATAAAGGTAGGATATTTCAAATGCAGTTCTCCCACTCTTTAAAAAGGTAAATTATTTCAAATGTCTCAGAACATTTTGCAAGTTGCATAAAGTAATCTCTGGTCTGGCTTTCTGTGAGATGAGGCATGCCTGCAGTGGTGACATTAGTGGCCACGGTAGGGAAGGGCTGTGGGTGTTTTATGTCTGCCCAGATGGGGCAGAGGGTTGTGTTTGGCTGGTTGGGGGGGAAAGCTGCAGCAGAGGGGAGGACAACCAGGAGAAAAACCAATCCATGCTTAATGGAGTTGCTTCAGAAGAAGTGGGCTCCTGCAGACCAGGATCTAAGGGAATAATCTCTCCTGCTCCTAAAACTTACACCCCACTGGGCATTACTCCCTTTCCAAATAGATCTGTGCAATCATGTAGTAGTTGCTGAACTTAAGAGCTTTTGTTTTTTCTTTCCTCCCCCCAGGGGAAGTGCCTTTCTAAACGTAGAGAAACAACTTAGTGTCAAATGAAGATGTGTTGTCTCTCCAGTTTCATCAGCCTCTCTACTGTTTTTCTTACTTTGATTTTTACTTTTTCTAGAGGGAAAATAATTCTTTTTTTAGTCAGTTCAAAGCAACTCCCTAATTTATTAGAAAGTGTGAGGAAGAGACACAGCACTGTTAGCCAGTCAAAGGAGGGCACTAAATCTGGTGATTCCAGTTAAGAGATTAATATCTTGAGGAAGACATTTCTAGTGAAATAAGCCAAGAAAAATATTTGAGAACTTTTCTTGTAAACTCTGTGATTTGTTGGGAGATTAGCAGTGGAGGAATGCCAGTATGTGTCTTCTTTTACAGTAGCTCAGAGTTTGGCACGTGTAACCTGAGCTCACCATTTTATAGCAGTCTCCACCTGATAATGCTTTCTTCCCAGACTTGTGGGCAGGTTATGATAGTCTTGACTATGAATATGCAAACATGTAAAGTGCAGGCTAAATGTCCTTTTCCTAAAATAGCTTGGTATTAAAGCTTATTCCATGTAAAGCAGTGTCCCGATAAGTCAGTTGAGAGTCTTGGACAGAGGTGTGAATTACAGTTACAGTAATACATTATTTTTCTGTCTCTGTAGCTGTGGAAGAAGAGATTGAAGCCATGGGGCACAGGGAAAGAGAACTCTCTCACCAGTTCCAGTGGAATTAGTAATAATGCCTGTACTTTCCATTATAATTGGATTTGAGTAAACAGTCTCTTCGGTGTGTTCTGTCTCTCAGCTCTGGTAATTAGCAGGCTGAGAAGGAAGTACCCTGATTTTCCTGAGCAGAGGTGGGCAGGTAGCCAGCACACACCAGTATGTAAACTGGGTCACACCAGCATAAGCTTAATTAAAAGTATGTTATGACCATAAGGGAAAAAAAGGATAATTTAGAAGAGGAATGTTTTATTGATAGACTTCAGGTTTGAAACTTTCCCTCTGAATAAAGCTGGTTTGGTTTGCTTTTAAAGCTTAGCTGGCATTGTAGTTTCTAAGGACATAGACAGAGACGAAACATTATTGTTTGTTTCTATTGGTTTGTATTGGTTTGCCACTTTTATTTGGGAAGTAAAAGACTCACCACAAGTTTTTACCTTGACTGTGACCTCTGAGAATTACTCCCAAGGCAAAAAAAAATGGAGAGGGATGGGGACCAGCTTGTCAAAAAAGACTTAAGTGGAGCATTTCCCTCTGTGAAAAGCACTCACAGTAGGTGGCACTACTCACATGTTCAGGAGTGTTAAGGCATGCAGAACCCCATGCTGTTGCAAATTCCTCAGGTAATATTCTGAGTCACATTTTATGTTCCAGCTTCTAGAATCATTTTGAGTGCATGGAAATCTCAGCTGTCAGTTTAAAGAGAAATTTTCTAGTTGCAGCTGAAGAGAAAGTCTGAAAATGTGACTTGACAGCCCATAGAGGTGTTCATGTTCTGTTTTTAAAAATGGGATGTTTTTGAAGAGGGATCTGACTCATGTTATTTAAATATTAGTTGATGGTTACTGTCAGTTATGAAATAACATCTGTTTAAAATTAATTCTAGTTGTATTTTTAGTCTTTTCTTGGTTAATTGCAGTATGGGTCATGTTTTCAGATACTTCTGTTCTTGCTGTTTTTCTGGCCTTCACTTCAGTAATTAGTTTGTTATTTCTATTTTCAGGCCATAAGTGGAAGCAAGGGATGTGGTCAAAGGAAGAAATTGACATTTTGATGAGTAACATTGAGCGTTATTTAAAGGTATGTTTAGAGTATGTTCCCTGCTTGTTGGTGTGGTGATGCAGTTCCTGATAGAAACCAACTTTCCTTAGTACTTATATAGAATAAATGTTTGAGATTGGTGTGTTGTAAAAATGATCATTACCCATTAGACTTACATTAAAAAAAAATAGATTCATAGGATTTAAGTACTACTGAATGTAGCATTGCTTTTAATTTTGTACTGAATACAGCCCGTTTTGAGCATCCTGACGTGACATTTTACATGGTTAAATCTCTTTCTCTGATTATACATTGAGGACTCATAAAAGCTTTGTCGAAGGTGGTGGAAAAAAATTGCACTGGCAGTGGAAATAATTTTCCTTAGTGAGCACTGAATACAATTTCCAGCCTTCCTTGGTGCCAAGTGTGTGATTGTGTACTTCACTAGCAGGATGCCTGTGTCTGCTTTCCTCCCCTTAAATTATTGGGGTCAGAGTTCAGTGCAAATGGGCATGTGGTGAACACACTAACGGTGATAATTGCCCATAAATTATATTTGTGGTAGATTTGCAGCTGAGAATATGTGAGCTGAGCCCCAACAACTGAGAATCTATAGCCTGGATATTACAGTTTCACCATCCTTCACTTGTGGTTTTTAAAAAAGCCCTGAATTTAGTGTTCATTGGAATAAAAATCTGCAGTACTAGTTGTAGAGAGTGTGTCTGCCCACACACATATTAGAGTTTCTGCCACAAAATCACTAATGGGTAATGCTATGTTTTAAATCTAGTGAAGTTTTTTTAAGCTAGCCAAATAACTTTCCTGAGTTACTGGTAAATCATTTGATTCATTCTTTTCCCATTTATCTGCTTTCTTGTACTGCTTTGAATAATTGAAATATAGTGATTCTTAGTTTAAGCTGAAGTTAAGCTTTACTGTTACACTTCATTGCAGCGCTTTTGTATTGAATTTGAGTTTCCATTAGAACAAGAAGAGTAGTTTAATTGAAAGAAATTGCTTTTGCTCAAGGAATATCTAAAATTATGTAATAAACTGGTATAGCACTATCTGACAGCCTTCTCTTGCATGGCCCCAGGCTAATTCCATCACAGTACATTTTCCATTATGTTCTATATGATGTTTCAACTTTTGATCTAAAGTATATATTGGACAGATTTTTTTTTTTTTCTTAAACGTGGACAGGAGTTAGAGCTTCTGTGTCTCCCTGGACTCCAACATAAAAAAAACAAAACAGCAAAACCTACTCTTCAAGGATTTGTATTTGAGGGAGCTACTCCATAAATACTCAGTTTTACTTTCAGACTGTAGTATTTGTGATACACAGAAAGTTGCATAATGGCTTCAGTTCTTGTGTTCTACTTCTTGATTCCTAGGAGACTTTATCTAAGGTGTTTTGTTTGTGGTTTTTGTTTTTGTTTTAAATGCTTTGTTCTAGGCCCGTGGAATAAAAGATGCCACTGAAATTATATTTGAAATGTCAAAAGATGAAAGAAAAGATTTCTACAGGACAATAGCTTGGGGTCTGAATCGGCCTCTCTTTGCTGTCTATAGAAGAGTTCTTCGCATGTATGATGACAGAAACCATGTTGGAAAGTATGAAACCTTCTAATGCTGCATGGTTTTATTGGTATGAGTAGGGTCATGTATTTATGTTTGACATGTTCTATGTGAGACAAAATTTTAGCCCAACAGACCTAGATCTGCCTAATATGCCACCTCTGCTCAATTCTCATAGATCAGCCATGACAATAGGTGTGTTCAATTGATGGTATTCAATGACAACTTTAAAAAACAGGCAAACAAAAGACCCAAAACAAAGGTGAATAACAGATTCTGATATGATGAGAAGACTTGGACACAAGCTTGGATCTGCTGAGATGTAACTTTTTCTAGAGCAGTGACCTGGAAGTAACTGATCTTCACCTCATATGCCCTTGCTTTCCCTTCTTTAAAGCAGTGGTCTGGTGCCATCCAGAAAGGATATTATATTTTAATTTTTGAAGGTAATTGAAAATTAAAAATGTCTTCTCAGTGCTGATTTGCTTTTTTGTTGGAAAATCAGCTTTATGGTGATGGTGAACTGG
The DNA here is from genome assembly GCA_013399225.1 of Rhipidura dahli. Lineage (NCBI taxonomy): Eukaryota > Metazoa > Chordata > Aves > Passeriformes > Rhipiduridae > Rhipidura > Rhipidura dahli. Next base: position 229,179 of record VXAC01007361.1, read on the forward strand.
GACAGTAAGGAAGAAGTAGCTGTTTATTTGAAAGACTAATGCAGAAAATTCTAATACTATTCATAGAAGCAAGATCACAGAGAATGAGGAATTTTTCTGACAAATGAGAGGAATTTTATACCAGTTAACCTTAGAAATGCACTAATGTGGAAAATGGCATTTGTTTCCCACATTCTTTCAAAATACTCAGATTGTTTCTTGCAGCTGAAATTCTTTAATCTCTTGTTCTAACTAAATGTGTGCTGTGTGGTTAGTAAAATAAAAATATTTATGCTGTATGCTTCCTGTTTAAAATAATGTCTTTTTATTTACCTGTTGCTTAGGTATACACCTGAGGAAATTGAAAAGCTTAAAGAGTAAGTCATCTTACGAAAAACGTCACTCTTTCTTGTTTATATTTAGTAGCTTGATTAATTTTTAAAGGTTTCCTTATATGAAATTGCTGAAGAGTTACAAGTAAATTTGACTGCTCCAGCACTATCCAAAAGTAGTGGTTACTATCTAAAGAAAAATGAAACTACATTTGGATTCTTTTAAAATTGTTTTCTAATTTGTGTTCAGGGCCTAACAATATGCAGCAAAGTTCTAAAGCCAGGCTTCTGTTGTAACTAGGAGTGTTTCATATTTTTAGAAGCACAGTCAATATTTGTGGTTATGAGAAACAGAAATGCCATTTCTTTAGGAAATATGAACAAAGGTTATTCGTAATGGAAGTGGCAGGGCAAGAGTAGGATGTCCCCTAGGAAGTATTACACATACATAAATTATGAGTACAGCTCAAAAAGCCTAATTTGGAGTAGGAACCTGATATATCAAGGAGATGGGGCTGCAGACTTAATCCCCTCCTGCACATTTCCAGGGTTGATCAGTTGGAAGAAACTGTTGGAGTGAAGGAAGGAAGGGCGTATATTGCATTGCATTGATGTGTCTGTTTGGATCAGTTGAGCTGCTTTGTGTCATTCACAAGGTGCCTGTGGTTCCAGGTGTGTCAGAACTAGTCATGGATCAACCTCTTAAGCAACCTGCTGTCATGTGAAGGAGGAAAATGATTGTTAAAACAATTAACGGGATCATGTGGTCTTTTACTTAATTTAAATTGTAAGATGCCTGGGTTTTCATCAGGCATTATTTAAATTTCCCAAGTGCTCTCTACACCACCTGAAAATCACTGAGGAACCCATATAGAATGGAAATTGGCTATTTATCTAAACATTCATACTGTGTTTAACACACTCATTAAGCCTCATCGTGTTCTTGCAATACAGATTTTATAAGTGTCCTGTGGCTTAGCTGGCCCAAAAGGCTTCTAGAAACACATAGGAAAAATAGCAGAAAATATTAATAATGAAGTAGCAAAGTGATTCCCCATTCTGTCTTTAAACCTGTAAACTACATGTTCATCCTGTTTTTACTGGAGAATATTTGATACATTGTTAATTTCCTAACTGGATGTAGTGCTAATGAGCTTTCTTCTCTTTAGGCTGAGAGTAAAGCACGGTAATGATTGGGCCACAATAGGAGCTGCCCTGGGGAGAAGTGCTTCATCTGTAAAGGATCGATGCAGACTGATGAAGGATACCTGCAACACAGGTGAGGTAAATGCTGGTGTCAGAAATGGATATTCTGTTTAAAAATCTGTCCTTTGTGTTTAACAATTATAAACTTACATTGTAGATTGGTGTTGAGAGACACATGCACTCCAGGAGTAAAATACTGTTTATTTTTCAATGTATATATTCAAATATAAAGGAAAATTTAGACAGACCTCACGTGATTAATGTCCACTAAATTGTTACATGGTTAATTCACTCCAGTTAATACAGTTCAGATAGCTTGGATCAGTTTGCTTTGGTCACTGTTTGGACAAGTTCTGTGTGGCCTCATTCATCTGTGAGAGGAAGAGAAAAGAGAGGAATGTTGCAGAAGAACAATGGAATTGTTGATTTGTTAATCAAGAATGGATATATTATAAATTGTTAGTAATTAAGAACAGTTACTTCTTCTTCACAAGTCAATATTTGCATCTGGAATAAAGTGTTGGACATGGAAGTTAAATGTCTGCTGGCATGTTACGGATCAGAACAGAGGGTTTCTGCTGCTAGTTAAGTTGGAGGGCTTCTCACTCTTACAGGAAAGTGGACAGAGAAAGAAGAAAAAAGACTGGCAGAAGTAGTGCACGAGCTGACAAGCACAGAGCCAGGTGACATTGTCACACAGGGTGTGTCATGGGCTGCTGTGGCTGAACGGGTCGGGACGCGCTCGGAGAAGCAGTGCCGCTCTAAATGGCTCAACTATCTCAACTGGAAACAGAGTGGGGGCACCGAGTGGACCAAGGAGGATGAAATAAATCTGATCTTGAGGTTTGTTATTTTAGTTACTTTTAAAGGTGTGTAATATGTGTTGCTAGCAGGATTCCATTGGGGTCCATTTTGCTGGTTTCCTAGACACTGCAAATTCTAGAACCTTCCAAAAATCACTGCTGTGTTTACAGTTCCCAGAGATTTATTATTGAACATATTTTTTGTTTTTTGTTTTTTTAGTGAATGTTAGTGTTCGTGAAAGGTGTCAGATTGAAAACCCTGGAGACTGAAGTCTTCTTTATTCCACAGAAAAGGTACAGCACAGGCAGCAAACCGTGCAAGCTTCCCACACGTTGCCCCACCGATGCGCTTTAACCCTTAACTGGAGGGTAGCTCAGTCTCCCTGCCCGTTCAGTCCTTGGCCTCTCTGCTGAGATGACCAACAAGGGTCAAGTGTGGTGGTGGTTTCTGTGATGTGGACGTCTTGTCTACAAAGAGCTAAACTGAGACTGCAAATTAATTTCATGTAGGCCACCAAACACTGATTGGATATCAGCATCTCTGACTACATTTGAACTGGCAACCTGGTAGTGACTTTGGAAATCTTTTGCTCTCTCCAGTCCTCCTCCCATTTTGAATGCCTTTAACTCAGGCTTTTTAGCCGGTGGATTTTTATGGTTGGGTGGGAACAAAAAGCCAAGACATCCAGGGATTACTTACAAAGTAGTATTAACAAATTTACTGAAGCTGTTTGACATGAACTCAAAATGAGGAGCCTGATTCCACATTTCAGAATGTGCTGGGTATATTTCTTAGTATATCTGGTTTGGTCTGTCCAGATATTGTTTACTCATCCTATAGGGTTGGTTTCGGTAGGTTTTTTCACTTTGACTTTTTTGTTTCTTTAGCTTGCAAGAGTGCTCTTGCTTTGTTTGTGAAGAGGACTTTTCTTAACTTCCACAAAAATATTTTTCCCTCACTATTCACCTCTCTTTCATATGCTCCATGTACAGATAAGGGCAATTCAGAGATTTTTAGTGATTTCAAACAGATTCTGGTAGAGAAGACTGTCCCTTATCTGGAGAGCCTGGTGGGATTGATTTATGAGGAAGTGTTTAATGCTGTAGTTAACTTCATCTACTTTGGCTAAGAAGCATCTGAGAGAAGGCAAAAATCTGTGTTAAGGACAGACGGTTGTTACCTAGAAGAAAACAAATAAATATCATAACATGAAATTAATTGAGTGAAAGTTCAGAGTGAATCTCAGGAAGTATTTGGAGCCTTGGAGATGTGTTTGGGAAATGATTTTTCAAAAAGAAAAGATGCAAGTACCACCACTTGGAATGCTTCACGATAATCTGATCTAAATCCTAATGTATAAGTAAATAAGGAGAATAATCCTGCATGGCAAGGAGATGGACTGGGTCATCTAACAGGTCTAGTCCATCTTCTGTTGTTTATGATTCTGCTTGACCTCTGGCAGCGTGGAGCCTTGGAAGCCTGTGTCGATTCCTGAGCTCTGGTGGGCTGGTCACTAGCATGTCATTCTGCGCTGTTATGTGTGACACGGCCGGACACGTGCAACACCCCTGCCCCTCTGGAGGGAAGTTTCTAACAGGTCAACATTTTCTGTATCCTGCCAGGATAGCGGAACTTGGAGTTTCTGATGAAAATGACATCAATTGGGATTTACTGGCTGAAGGATGGAGTAGTGTGCGCTCCCCACAGTGGCTTCGGAGTAAATGGTGGACCATTAAAAGACAAATTGCAAACCACAAAGATGTTTCATTCCCTGGTAATGTACTACTTGCACACTTACCTTCTGAAAGCTCCTTTCACATAAGTCAAAAGGAATAAGGCTGCATTTTGTTGTCTGCTCATAGCATTGCTGGCCAAAGAGCACATTGCTCCTTTGGTGGAAGTTACTGGCCGCTTGGATCTGCTGGCTGAATTGCTCCTACAAGCAATCCTTAAACGTTTCAGTCAAACAAGCAAGCTAGCCAAGCTGCTGTGTACAACTAGACAGATTTTGCCATCCCTTCTTGCTTTGGCTAAAGTGAGAGCATGTATATAAGCAGCTCAGCTGGCAGATCTCAGATGATGCTGATCTTTGATATGGAGGGCAGTGACCTCTTCAGGTGGAAGAGGATATGTATCTGCAGCCTAACTATGGCCTCAGCTTAGATGTGTTACCTCTACAATGTTAAAATGTAATCTGTCAGGTGCTGAGCCTTACCTGTAGATGGAAGGTAGATCTACTACTAGCTGCAGTGAGGAGGAGGAGGGGAGGAGTCAGGAGTATAAAGCTCCCCAAATACATCTCATACCATTTTCCCATTCTGGCTTAGAGAAACTTAGTGTCTAAGCCAGAGGGATGTCTGTGACCTCCCTTTGTCTGACTTGAGGAGAGGAAAAAAAAGTCAGATTAGTCATGTCATAACTAATGAAAGATGTAATTTAATGCACACTTGTGCTGTGGTTGAAAGTGTGGTTGTATGTTAGTCTTGCCTGGAGGCTGCAGCTGGGAGGAGAAACTCTGTTACCACACATTAATAGGCAGCTCTTGCATCAAATAATTCATAATATAAATGCAGCACTGAATCAACAGACTCTGCTGTCTTTTCCCTGACGGAGATGTTTAGGCAGTTTGCTGTAATCAGTGCTAGAAAAGCTGAGGCCTCAGGTTCTGTAGCATATTGTTATGTCAGCTGCTCACTCAGCAGGGCCAAAGCAATTATAGAGAAGAAGGGTGGGTGATTCTGTTGGAGCAATGGGCATCTTCATGCACAGGTAATTGTAATATCACCACTGTGGTTATATTATGTGGATTCATTCTCTCTTGCTCCCTGTTTTCAGTGATATTTCTGTCAAGGTCTTGAACAAATCTGCTTCAGTGTTGTAGAAGATTGGAGGATTTACTTTAGATAGCATTATTACACAAGTAGTGATACTGGCACTTGATTGTAGGTTGGGCATATACCATGCATCATTGTAGAGAGTTCCAAAATTGTGTGGGCTGTGTGTTCTTTTATCCCCCCAAGTATCATGAAATGCCTGGGTTCCATGGGAAAATCTAGTTCACTGCAGTAGTTGACTAAAAATCATCTATGTATGTGCTAAATTTCTAGTTTCTAGAACTCTGGAGATTTCTTAAGTTCCAGATTCTGTAGGATTTTGTTTGCTCTTTTCATCTTGGGTAAATCACCAATTGCACTATTTCAAATGTGCTTCTTCAACCTGCTTTAGCATGAGTGTTTTTTCTCTCAGTGCTGATAAAGGGTCTTAAACAGCTCCACGAGAACCAAAAAAACAATCCAGGGCACCAGCTTCCAGACAACAAATGTGGCAGTGGATTAGCAAGCAGTAACGCCAGCTCTGGGGTGCAGCACGTGCAGATCCGGGTGGCTCGCTTGGAGGAGAGCACGGGCAGTGCCCCGAGTCCCATGGCAGCTCTGCAGATCCCAGTGCAGATCACCCATGTCTGTAAGTACTGGAACCACTCACACAAAACCTGAAGATTTCTCTTGTTAAGGTGGTGGAGGAGGATAGGGTATGTCTTAAAGAGCTGTATTAATTCTCCCTTGGTCTTACCATAATTTCAGATGAAACATTTCTGGGTTCCATTTACTTGTTTCTAACTTTGTTAGGCAAATGTAAATATTGCTGTGACAGTAGTGCCAAGAAGCTACAATTGGAGCACCTGGACACCGGTGTTGTAGGTGTCTTTGTGTGAGCACGCAGGAGTTTGCCACATAACCTGTTCTTTGAAAAACCCTCAGTACACAAACCTCTTAATGAAGATAGAGCATATATGTTTATTCTTTAAGTCTTTACTGGTCACTCTTGTGCAGAACAAAGAACATCATGCACAAGATCTCCTTTTTGTAAATTACACAGACTGCTGTCTCTAAGTTCTGATGCAGGGCACTGAAGGGAAGGTATAAAGGTTTTTTTCTAGTCCCACTCTTTTATTATGCAGTTATTTCTAGGCACACACACTTGGAAAGTGTTAGCTGCCAAGTCACACCAACATTCAGCCAGTGTTCTGCTAAGCCACTGTATTTTTTTTAAGTTGGTGCTTCCCATGCTCTTAAGGATGGACTTTGCTCATTATCTAACATTGATTACCAGGTCTGCTCTGAGTGTAGTTCTTACTGCTTGATTTTGTAACTAATCTTACTAAGTAACTCCAGTCACATGCAGTCTGTCATCTGCACTGTATACTGTTTTGCACCATTAGGCATTTGTAAATTTTATTAGGAAAAATTAGTGTCTTAGTCTTGCTGATTCCCAAATTAGTTACAGAGCATTCTGAGGTGGAAGGGATCCATGTGGATCACCGAGTCCCAGCTTTTAAATGAATGGCCTGTACAGGTGTTGGACACACAACCTTGGCATTATTAGCAGCCTGCTCTGACCTACTGAGCTAAGTTGATCAGGCTACAAACTGATTCTTCAGACTGTGACTGAACAAGCATTTGGCAAACAATATAGATTAACCTGTATTAATCTATTTGTTAAGTGCTGTCTTCATCTTATGAGGTTTATTTTCTAATTAGAATGACACCAAGCCAAGAACTTTTTATCTGTCATAATACTTACATTGGTCAGTGGTCTCAGACTTTGATAAAGCTTGATCAAAGCTGATGGGTTTTGATGAGCAGGCAAGAGGGGATGGGATCCTGTAACCTTTAGTCCTTTCTGAATTGAATCCTGTAATGGTTACTTTGTGACTTCACTTGCCCCTGTCTGCCTAACCAGCCTTTTTCCCCATTTCAGTCTGCTTTTCTAAAGAATTTCTGGTTGTGTAATCCAAGTGACTTTTGTATTGCGTGTTTCACAGTCCCACGAGAGCTGAAGCTATTAGCCACTGTCAGCTGCATTTGGTGGAAGGCTCAGGGTTTCAGAGGGGCAGTTCCTGAAGTTTTATGAATATAGCTGGCTACGTGACTGACAGGCCACACTTTACAGCTCTGCTGCTGTGTACCAGGAAATCTGCAGCAGGAGACCTTGAACATGCCACTACAACAATAAAAGCTTCAAAAGTGGAGCTTTTATCTTCTTAAGAGACCAAAATTACTGTATTTTGCAGCCACAGAGTCTGAGATGGCAACGTTTCCAGTGCTTGGGTCACTGCTATCATCTTGTAGATCTTTTCCCCTTTTAGCATTTAGGAAATTACTGGAAAGTCCCATGGAGAGTATTAATTTAGTTTCAGCTTCCTGAAACTCGTGATTGGTTTTTTAAGACTAAGTAGAAATAATAATTATGGTTATAAAATTTTGGGTACAAGATGTTTGGACCTGGTGATCTTAACCTGGTACATAACTGTTTTCAATGCTTTTTTCTCTACTTTTAGAATTAATGGAGATAACTGCATAAATAATTAGCACACTTGTAGTAATACAGCTTTTATACACTGCAGTCATAACAGATAGGATAGGCAAATATCTTGTGAAGCATCTGATCTTTCATCAGGGTGGACATTTTGTGGAGGGCAGAAAAGATTAAAAATACAAAATAAAAGAAGAGGTCTGTGGGAAGCACAACAATATTAAGCCTGACACCAGTTTAAAACAAGCAGTACATGATCCAAAGCATATCATTGCACCAAAGGTTACATTAGAACCTCTTGCAAATCTCATTACAGAAAGTAATTAGATCACATCAGAAACTTTGTCTGCTTTTATCTCTGTGTGCTAAACCCATACTTACTTTCTTTTGCTCTTTTGGATTGTAGAATGCTCGCTTTAAATAGTATTGTGTCTTGGGCACCAATTAGAGAACCTTGTCATTAGGATTGCAGCCAGTTTTCTTTTTCCTCTTAGTGGAATTAACAGTACCCTGCCATGTATTAATTATAGTATGTTAGGCTCTCTGCAGGGCTGAACATTCTGGTTTACTACTTTTCCTTTTCTGTTTCTTTTTTTGCCTTCCTTTTGCAGCCTCAACCGATTCCCCTGCTGCTACTGTTGACTCTGAGACAATAACACTGAACAGCGGAACACTACAGACCTTTGAGATTCTTCCAGTAAGTAACTGGTATTTGTTATTGTGGTTTTTTTCTTTTAAGCCCAACTACTTCTTAGACTATAGAACTTGCATTTAAAAAAAAAATTCAAGTAGAAAGAATTAAAGAGTTCTGAAACTTATTTCTGAAAGTGTAATCCGTTAGGGCTGCAGAGTAAACTGTGAATTACAGTTAAATGCTTTAAATTTGCCTTAATGCTTTAGTGCTACAAAGTTTTCCTTTGTGCTTGGAATTTTTTCATTGTTGAAATCTGACAGAAAGGAGCCAGAGAAAGCTCCCAGTGAGTAAGGATTGTCTCAGTTCCATTGTCTCATAATTTATAGCAGTTTCTCTTCCATCTCAAAGCAAAAGTCAGTTGAATTCGTTCCTTTCTTACCTGCTGTATTACAGCATAATACAGACTTGCTGGGCTCCTGCCCTTAATACTTGACTTGGTAGCCTAGGGCTCTAGATGAGGTTTTTTTCTGGTTTTTAGAGTGCAGTAGAGAGTCATTGCAGAAGGGATCGGATTTGCATGGTGGTTTTCCAGGGGAGTTACACTTAGGGTGGTTCATGTAAATCAAAATGCCCCAGTATGGCCTGGGCAGTGTGTTTGGGTATTAAACCTGTGTTGTTTTTGTAGTCTTTCCACCTCCAGCCAACTGGGACACCAGGTACCTACTTACTGCAGACAAGCTCGAGCCAAGGCCTTCCTCTAACACTGACAACGAGTCCCACCATGACCCTGACGGCCGCAGCAGCTCCAGCCTCCCCGGAGCAGATCATCGTTCACGCCTTATCTGTAAGAGCTCTGGGTGGGGACAGCCCGGGGCCTTGGGCACTGGGGGAAGGGGGACATTGTAATGCAGGGCCCTGCACATACGTGTTAAATCTGCAAAGAAGTTCTGAAGTCATAACAATGTTACTTGGCTTAAAATCCTGAAGACTTAAGATTTTGGGGTTTTGTGTATTGTTTTTAAAAAGCAGCCTCAGATTGCTTCAAAACTTAGCTTAGTGAGCAAGTTCTGAACAGGATGTCTCCATTTAGTGGTTTGGTCCCCAGCAAAACCAAATCTTCTTGTTTTGTGATGTTTTCAGTTACTCACAAATAAATAATGGTTCACAATACTTCAGTAGTAATGCCAAGTATTGCTTTTTGATAGAGGGAGGAAAGGGGAAGCAAATTGGAGATTGAATCACCAAAGTGATGCAAAATTCAGTTGGAAAAACCCTGACCTGATGAATCTGCAGTGATCCTCACCTGAATGGTTGCCTCTTTCATATTATTTTATTTTTACTTTGTGATTTAAAGAACAGATGATAACATATTCAGTCTACAGAGTTATCGTTTAGGAACAGGAAGGATCAACAGATGATCTGGGCTGACATCCTGTGTATATAAAACTCTAAACTGCACTTAGCAATTTGAATCTTTTTGCTTGTATTTGCTTGAAAGATTTGTAGATAGTTACAAGAAAGTCTCTGACCTTTTTGGGATTTTGTCTCTTTTTTTGCAAATGCTGCTCACAGCCAGAGCATTTGTTGAACACAAGTGACAATGTCACAGTGCAGTGCCACACGCCGAGTGTCATAATCCGCACCGTTGCTGCCGAAGACATCTCATCCTCTGTCACCCAGACAGAACTGACTATGGATTCAGACATTCAGTCAGCTGACCTGACAGATCCTCCAGATACCCTGGGAACAAATACTTTCCCACATGATATCCATCAGTCCAAGCTGAATGACGAAGAGCAGTCAGCCTACAATGAAGATGATGCTTCCAAATTTAGCAGCAGGAATAGCAGAGAACTGATGGATGGAGTTATGGTTAGAACAGAGGAGGAGATTGCAGATGCCAGCCTGAAACAGGATGAGGATTCTCACTCTGATTTACCCAGCACGTACGTTACTGAGGTAAGGGAGGGCGTGATACTTGATATTTTTCTCACTTCTGCATAGAGAAAGATTTCATTGTGTCTTTGGGCTTTATGTTAAGCTACTTGTCTGAAATATCTGTGATTACCTGTATATTGGTACTTGAAAGGAGCCTACAAGAAAGATGGAGAGAGACTAATTTATAAGAGCATATAATGACAGGACAAAGGAGAATGGCTTCAAACTGAAAGACTGTAGGTTTAGATAAGGTATTAAGACAAAAATTCTTTCCTGTGAGGGTGGTGTGGTGCTGGAACAGGTTGCCCAGAAAAGTTGTGGGCTGCCTCATCTCTGGAAGTGTTGAAGGCCAGATTGGATGGGGCTTTGAGCAACCTGGTCTCGCCAACGGTGTCTTTGCCCATTGGCAGGGGCCATGATGATCTTCAAGGTCCCTTTCAGTCCACACAATTCTGTGATTCTGTATCAGTTCTACAAGTATTTGAGATTCTCTATCCTTGAGCTCTGTTAGTATGAGTATGAAAGTGCTAGCATCTAATTTGGTACTGAGGCTTTTGTGTGACTTCATTTGAAGCACTGAACACCTCTAGCTGTGGAGTCATGTCAGTACTCAGGGTACTTCTGAATGGTGGCAGTGGAAAGCTGGAACTTTGGTGGCACTGAACAGTTGCCTTCATGTGATTGCTGTTTGATGCTGTTGTTTTAAAGTGGGCTGTTAATTGTCCATCACACCTCCATCAATAGCTAGATTGAGCATAGGAGGTGAGGTATTTAGTTTTTGCTTTATGAATCTAATAACATACTTCAAGATGTACCACAGTTTCCAGTTTGGAGGACTTCTGTTTAACGTACTGCTCCAGTCAATTATCTGTTAAATGGGAATTTGAAACATTAAGCTAGTTCTCTCTCTGGCCTCAGGTTTATTCATCTCCAACACCTGAGATGCAGAAATGAGTTTATCCAAATGATTACAGTTATTTGGATTGTTTATACTAAATTCCTCCATCTTTCACTTGTTGGAATTATGAAAATGACTAAGTCACAGAAACAGAGGTGCTAAAAAGAAGGTAACGCTCTTTAGTGGGTAGAAAATACCTCTTCCCTTACAAGTTTTAATTAGGTTAGAGTGTGGGAAAAGATGAGTTAGAGTGAAATATCCCATCCTGTTTTTTAAAACACTGTGCTCTACAGTAGCTGTATTTCTACTTTGTCAGTCTTGAAAATCCATCACTGATGTGCTTTGGCTTTGTCTTTAAGAAGCTTCTAATAGACAGTGCATATCCATTATGCTCTTACAAAAGGGAGAATCTTTGTACATCCCAAGTTCCTACTACAGAACCTGCTGAATCCTGCATACATATGAAGCTGGGAATTATTCTTTCCTCTTTCTGTGCCATGGTTGATGTAATTGTGGTTAGATTTTCAGCATTTGATGCAGACCATCAGCTTTCTACCCTTAGTTTAAAACTTCAGCTTCTCGAGGTAGAATTAATAAACTTTTTATATTAACCTAGTTCCTAATTTAACTTTGTACAAATTGCTTATGGCTAGCAGGATATAAAGCTATAAGCTTTTTTTTCTTTACAGAAAAACAAAGTGAATTTGTAATTCTAATTTGCCTTACCCTTCTAGTCAGATTCAAGTTTGACATGTGTATTTAAATTCTAGGAAATAGTGAACTGTCTGTGAGTAATTCTCAGTAAAAAGTTACTCTAGAAAAACATGCCTAAATTTTGTTTTCTTTAAGTCAGTGTTATTTTTATGAGCTTGCCAGGGTTGTATTGTCACTGTGGGTGGGTAGTGGGAGGCAGGCAGTCATGCTGCAGGGTTTTATTATTTCTGGCTGGGAAAGGTGCCCATTTGCCACAATGGCTTCTTTAGTTTGTCACTTCTCTTCCCAGTTTCAAGCCTTGCCAGCCCAGTGTTGCTGGTGGGCAGAGCTGTGTGCTCTGCAGAGAGCTGCTCCTGCAGGTCAGGCACACAGTGCCCTCGTGGGTGGGACCTAGTGCAGTTCACTGAGCTGCAGCACTGGTTGTCAGCTCCTCTTCAGCAGCATCAGGGAAGGGCTTTTCAGGCAGCTGCCTTTGGAAAATCATTGTGGAGTTATGTAGGGAAATAAGTTTTCCTAATGAAACCAAGGTGGAGGAACATCAGGATTTTCTTAAACATAAGGGGGCTGTGACCTCTCCTAAACAATTCCTGCTCCATCTGAAAACAGTGACAGATCCAGGTACCTTCCAGCAACAGTTGCTTGCATTCTACATGAGTAGAATTCAGAAGTCTACATTCTGAATTCCTGAAGTTTGTACAAACCTTATGCGTGTTACACAAAAAAGCTGGAATCCAAATATCTGTGCTGGTTCTGGCAGTACTGTGCCAGTCATCTGGCAGGATGACTTTTCTCTGTCTTTGTGGAATGAGGAGTGTGCTGTGACACTGAGTCAGCCAGATGTGTTACTGCCATTCTAGTACCACAGGAGCCAGGGAAGAGGCAGCAGTAGCAGTTATGGCAGGCCTGGAAGAGAGTGAGGGTATTAACAACTGTACCTGGAAGGAATCAGTGTGTTGCCAATCTTCTGATATCGTGAGGTTCAGTAAAAATGTCTGGAGTCAACCTCCAGTCAGTGACAGGCCAAGCAAGGCACAGCAAATCAAGTGGCTCTTTTGAGCTCTGTGTTCAGTGGCAGTTACCACTTGACAGCAGGAGTTGTGAAACTCAAGGTAGAGCTGTTGTGTTTGTGGAGCAGGTAAGTACTATGTACTGTTGTAGTTTCAGAATATCTAGACAGCAAGTAGGTGAAAAGCCTAATTATTCCTCTTCACAGAGAAAACATAGGACTTGAAAGAGAATGTTTTATCACCACCTTGCAGTGTCTCCTTTCCTCTCCACCTGCCTTTATTTTGCTCAACAGGCTGAAATACTTCTCATATTGTTTTTGGGTGCCTGCACTAAAATGAAACGTGTCCTGTAAATGCTGAAATAAGCTATCTCAGGTGCTGACACTTCAGTATAATGAGATAAAATTCATCCAAAGTGTGTTGCTTACTGTGGAGTATGGCTGAGCAATGCAGGTTTTTGTTTATGCTTCCAGGAATGCACTCTCATGGCCTGTTCTGTGTTGTGCAGGACCTGGGTTCCCCAACAATAGAAGAACAAGTTGATCAACCTACAATAGACGATGAGACTGTGCTTATTGTTCCTTCTTCCCATGGTTTTATCCAGACAACAGATGATATAGATAGTGAATCAGTCTTGCCCTTGACAACTCTCACAGGTATGACAATCCTTTTCATTAAAGCAGGATATAGAGCTTTTGAGTCTCTGCAGACAACACTTCATAGATCTTGCTTTCTCTTAAATAACTTCACATGTCAGTGCTGTGAAACTTTAAGTAACCTAACAAATACTCCTCCTCAGAGGAAGGATCTCTGCAGAGCCATCAGAGGGTCAGCACTGATAGTGTAATACCTGATGGATGCAAATGTGAGTCACACCATTGCATCTATAACCATCTATATTGGTCATCACTTACCTTCTCTGAGGATACTCAAAACCTGCCTGGATGTGGTCCTGTGCAATGTCCTCTAGCTGAACCAGCTTTAGCAAGGGGTTGGACCAGAGGATCTCCAGAGGTCCCTTCCAACCTCAGCTATACTGTGATCCTGTGAAACTAAAAATTGCAAACTGCCTAGTTTGAACAATATTGCTTATACTTGGTTAGAATTCCAGACTACATTTCCTGTCTCCTAAATTTGTATTTTGTATCTTGTTAGAATGGCACAGCAGTAGTTCTAATGCTTTTGTCTCTTGACAGATCCTATCCTACAGCATCATGGAGATGGGTCACACATTATTGGCTCATCGTTGGGCAGTCCTGACTCGGAAGATTCAAAGGACGTTGAGGATTTAGTGAGCTGTCACTGAGAAGCAGCATTGGTGTCCATTTTCTATTGACCATGTTTGCATTGTGAAATTAGTTACAACCCTGTGCCACATTTGCAAAGAAAGCAGTCACAGTCTGTCTCTTTGAACAGAAGCTTCCAGTGTGAAATGACTACAGTGCACTTTCTCTGCTCCGGCTGTTTCCCTCATCTGGGAGGGGGGACCGAGCTGCCAAGCAAGGCCTGAAGGTGCCACATGTCACTGGGATGTTCTGTGTTTTGAAGAGCCTCTGTTGCAGTGCTCACTGCTCAGATACATCCAGTCAGCTCTGATCTGACCTGATACTGATGTGCTGAACTGCACACATGGAAAACTGGACAGAAGTCAAGGGTTGTGGACTGTAGCCTCTGAGTGCTGCAGCGAGTATTAGTTTGCACAGGTTACATGAAGAATGGGTGAGGATTTCTGCACTTACAGACTCTTGTAATAGATGGAGTAAGAGACTGTTACATTTCAGGAAGGAGTGAGTTCCATCAAAGACTTCAGGGAGCATGGGCAGCATCATGAGTGGTGTGTGTTCCCATCTCACCTGACTCGTTAGTATGTCTGTGGCATAGGAAGAAGGCAGAAGCTTATGGGACTTGCCTGGTCTGCTTGTTCCTGAGGAGTCCGTTGCTGGCAATGGACAGAGCTTGGAAAGATCACTTGTGGAAAATCTTTTCCTGTTTTTTGGTTTTTTTTTTTCTTTTTTCTCATCACTACAGCAAGCTGAATAAAAAGGGAAGGGCTATGAGAAAGGGAAGCTACTGGGACCCACCAGCCTGCCCCCGGAAGCTTGGAATTTCTTTGAGATTGTTGTGAGTAGGTTGGAACGTTTGTATCTCTCACTGTTTACCTAACACTACCAGCCACCTCTCCAGAGGTGATTCCTGCAGCAAGTTTAGTAGATGGGGAGTGGTATGAAGGTGGCAAAAGTCTTGGAGGAATAGCTCTGTGAGAGTTTGGACATAAGCCTCTGAGGCAAAGGAGCAAAGGAGGCCAATTAATTCCTGCATCGTTTGAAAGAGACACTAGGCTGAGCAGCAGCCTGTTAGCTAGGAATCAAGAGAAAAAGCTATAGAAACTAAAGACTTGTATAAATTATTTTATTTATTTCTGTAATTAGCTCTTCATAATCAAGAGTTGGTCTTTTTCAGTCTGTGGTTTTGTTAATGTGAAAAATAAGTTGTAGTTTTAAATGGTTGCCTAGGGAACAGAAATAATTGTATATTCAGTTTCAGCAAAATAAAGAGTATTTGTCTTACTTGACTGTAAGATGCCATTTATTTATACTGCCACAAATCCTTTCAATGCTGCAGTTTATTTGTACAGTAATAAAAAAAGTGCAGTTTTTTCCAAAATGAAAAAGCTTGTGCCATTCTGAAACATCAGTACAACTGGAATGTTCATTAAGCGTAACAGTAGCTCTTCAAAAAAAAGCAGAATGTCACGTCTTATGGCAATAATTCTCCCCAACAAGAGGGACATTACATATACATTTACATGAAAATCATGTACTGATTCATCCTTGCACAACCCACTTCTTTTCTCTCAAGCTGATTGTTCTCACTTAAATGTCTTGAGTAGAGCTGAGAGCTGAGCTGGCAGCAGTCATACAGTAGGATCACTGCCGGGTATTCCCAATGTCCTTCATTTACCCACTTCATGGAAGTACAGGTTGGCACATATACATAACATGACAATAGAAAACAATATGTAGTAAATTAGATTTCTAAATTTGGGTTCCAGGTCTCCTTGTCGATACCAGTAGATCTAGAAGAGAAAAGGAGTTTGTGTTATATTTTAATAAGCTAGGTACTTTGGAGGAAACTTTCCATGGTAACTGAACTGGCAACTTGTATGTCTGGTTTTGGGGTTTTTTCCTTTCTGTAAAACAATCCAGCTTCCTCTGGCCAGGGAAACTTAATGTGTGTGTGTGAGAGAGAAACTGTCCCTAGGGACATGTGCTGTCTGGTCAGCTTTGCTAAGAGGGAGGGAGAGTGGGTGGCTTAGCTGGGGGTGTTTTAACACTCAAAGCAGCTAGACCCTGGTTGATGAGGACAAACATCAGCTTTGCACTAACACAGTCTATTCTGGGCAGAGTCGTGGCCACCAGCTGCAGGATCAGAAACTGGGACTGACCAGGCACCGCCGAGCAACTTCCCAGCGTCCCCAGCAGTGAGGGGCTCGGGGCTGTTCCAGGTCACAGCTGAAGGAAGGCGACTGCTCCAAGTATGAAAAGCTACTGCAGAAGAAGGAGCCACCAATGGGCCTGCCCATGGAAGGGGGATTGGACTACAGGGTCTTTGACAGCCCCTTCCAACCCAAACCATTCTGTGATTGTGTGAGCTCCAACCTGCCAGTTCCCTTTGCCAGTGCTTGGGACCAGCTCCCTTGGAATTCTGCAGCTGTTGGACAGAGGAACATCTTCCACCTGCTGTAGCTTCCTCCCCCTGTAACTCATCCCCTGTGTTTGAAAGGTCACTGACTAATGCAAGTGCATGGCTGGTCCCACTTCAAGTGTCTTCTGCAGCACAATCCACCTCTGCATTCCCATTTCAGTGCTCTGCTCCCTGGTTTCCTACTCTGTCTCCACTGGCAGCTATGGGTGGCAGTGCCACAGAGGTAATAAGTCTTGCACCACAGCTGGGCTACACAAGTTGGCTCAGTGCACATACTTACTCTGCAGTAAATACAGAATTCATTACCACTCCCTTATTGTCAGCTTGTGCTATGGGGGCAGGAAAGCTTTTCTATGAGAGTGTAAAAAAGAAGGCAGCACCATGTAAAGCAGATTTTATTCAGAGCCATTGAGTCAAAAGCACAGCAAATGTGGTGGTACTTACAAGAATGCCAGCAGAAATGCAACACAAGGAGATGCAGAAAGCAAAAAATACATTCACAGGTTTTGGAGGTAGTTGCGGGAAGACAAAAGCACTGATTAGAGTGACCTGTATGGAGGAAAACAAAGATGAGGATTTCACTCTCACCAGAGCTGCAGTGAGAGGAGGCTTAGCCCAAGGGCTGGAGCAGTGCAGCGCTGACATCCTGCTCTGCACACCTCTCCCTGCTCTCTGACTCCCACCCCATAGGAGCTGAAGGAAAACGTGCAAGTCTGGAGGAAAACTGCTTTGCTACAGCTGCACACTGCGAGGAGTGGAATAAAAACAATGACAGCTTTGCCATGCTGGCTTGTTGCCAGAAACCACCCTCCAAGTAGCTGTGAAGCCACCAGGCCTGGGGGTGCCCTCCTCAGAGCATCCCTTCAGCCACACCTTCCACCAGCTGGCACCTCACCTGTCCCCACAGCCTCCCTGCACCTCAGAGCTCCAACAATCCCCCCATGGACCACACAAGTGATGGCCTCCAGTAACAGTGGCATTGGGCTTGTCTTTAAAGCTTGGGGAAAGCACAGCTCAACACAAAGGGACAAACTTTGGAAAGACTTATATAAGCCATAAATAGAGGACAATAAATCATAAATAGAAGGAAATAGAAGTGAACATGCTCTCCTGGCACAGAAATGCTTTGTTGTCTCACACAGCCTCACATTCAGCCAGGATGGACAATCTACGAGATTTTACTGCAGCTCTTGAAAGATGGCATGAAGAAAGGTATTCCCCTCATGTTGTCAAAGAGTTTCAAAAGACAGATATGTCCCAAAATGACTGCCTGCCCTAAATTAGGGCCTGTGTGGTCATTGGAAGTTTCACCACCCATTTTTGGGGAGGAATTCTGGTTTTTTTCCTGTCACCTAAAGGTGCAGCATGGGGTGGGATGGGAGATACTTACTACAAGCAGCAATGTTGTTAAGCCACCAACGACTAGATTGATGATTCTGTCCTGAAGAAAAGATAAGAGTGTTTTGTGTACCAAAAAAACCAACAAAAACAAAAGGAACCCAGACCATATAAAACAGACCATTAACCAACAACACTGAGAGCATCAGCCAGGATCCACATTATCCCCAGCACACTATGGAGGCTCCCTGGTCAGCTCTGCCACACGTGATGGTTCCCCTCCCTCCATGGACCCCAGGGAGGTTGTACTGCTGCAGCAGGTTTGCTCATTTGCAAATGGCTTCTCTGCTACATCCAAATTGATTACAGTTGTGCAAATTATTTTTAAATCTTTTTTTTGAAGTGGGAGCATACAGATGGAGGTTGTCAGGAAAAGCTTTTTTTAGCCTCCCTGCTTGAGAATTAATAGATTGATAGAGTCTTAGGTGGGAAGCTGCAGGCTGCTGGCAAGGAGGTGAAGCGTTGCCCACACCCCAAGCATTCCACCCTAACACCAGCAGATCTGAACAGAGCCCACAGTGGCTCTGCTTGGACAGACAGATATCCCCCCACACTTCTTTCTGCTGTTCCTCATCAGTAGAGAACAACTGACTGGGAGGACACGACCTTTTTGCACCTGGGAAGAGCAATCCCTCAGTGCCAGCACTGCAGTCCCATCCCAGTGGCACCAGGGCAGGGGTGGGCTGTGACACTGGGCTGTGTGACTATGGGCTCAGAGGACCACCCAGAGCAAGACCCTGTCCTGATGCACCTTCTGGAGTGAAAAACTAAAAGGAGAACCTTCCCATCCCTGCCCTCTCCCTGGTGCTGTTCTGAGTATAACCATGTATCACTGCAGTCGGGCTGGGCTGCACACAGCCAGGTGTAACACTCCAGGTGGCTGACAAATCAAAGGCTAAAAGAAAAGCTACAGCAGAAAAGGTGTGCAGAGAGAAAACTCCACAAACTTCAATTAATTGTACTGACAGTCGTTAAGTATGGTGAAAGGAAAGTGAGAGAAGAGTTTGTGCAGTGAAAGTGTTTTGCCCAAGACACTGCAGCCAGCAGGCAGGGCAACATGGGCTTCCTTCCACCTGCTCTTGCACCTTTCTTCCCTCCTAGAATCTGGATTTGTAGAGGGAGAAGTCCCAGGTCATGAAGAAGTAACACATGGCAGCAGCAGGGCACAAGAAGAAAGCAAAGAGCAGCAAATTATGCTTTTGTAGGACACCACCAGCCCTGACCTAAGGCTTTGTGGAGCTCATGTTCAGGTGGTTCAGGAACAGGTGGATGCAGTGCCCTGGTTGTGTTCATCTCCAAGTGAAAGGGCCACAGCAAACAGACTCTTTGAAACCTCTTTTATTATCCCAAACTCCTCGGTGTAAAATGAGACCCTGATGCTCCCGTAGCTCAGAGGCGCCAAGCCATGGGGGCACAGTGGTGACTGCAGCAGTGGGAAGCGACCCCCCCACAGGAAATTGTCACCAACATCCCCTGTGCAAGGTCCTCACCAGCCAGGCACAAACCCCCTCTCCTCACTGGCATTCCCACACACAGAGCTGGAAATACAACAGCAGCCTCTGGGAGCCAACTACAAGATACCCACCACTGACCCCAAAGATGGAGACAGAGAAGTAACTCCGAGCAAATCAGAGAAGCAACTCAAGAAATGCAGGCATGAAATGTTCCATGACAGCATTTCGTGACAGCTCAGCTGGACTCCTCCTCCTCACCTAAAATAAATTAAAGAACTCAAAGCTAACTTTAATTTAGGCAGGAGATGGAAGGGTCCTTACCCCCAAAAGCCACTCCAGTCCCAGGAGAGGATGGCAGTTTTGCTCCGCCCTTGCCCTGCAGACCTGGCTGAGCCCACCAAGGCAATGTTATGGAGCAGGACCAGAGTTTGCATTCTGGCTCAGCACCTCCATTCAGGGTGGCAAGAGGTGAGCAACTGGATTCCTTGTGCCATGAGGAGATGGGTTTCCAACAGCAGAGACAGCAGGCAATGCCAGGGAGCCAGCTGCAGAGCAGCAGTGGGTCACCAACCTGCAGAGCTGACCTGGTGAGCACAGTCACAGCCAGCTCTGCAGAGAACTCAGAGGGATGGACACACAGTCAGTCACCACCCAGAAACTCAGCCATGACTCTGCTTCTCCTAATTAGCCAGAGACCCATTGTGCAGGGACAGACTGGGCTGGCAGGAGAAAACAAGGGGGTCACACTTGGCAGTGACCACGGAGCATTTCTGACTGTTTCAGTGTGGGAGGAGCATCCGCCAGCACAGGGACCTCTCATCTCACACTGGGAGTGATGGACTCCCCAGCAGCAGCCCATCAGGTGCAGATGCCGGCAGTGGGGCACGTGGCGCTCAGTCCCTGCAGCCAAGGCATCCCCCTGCCTGTGCTCCAACCTGCGGTCACTCAGATTTTCCAAATGCACTGCCAGCCGAAGAAGGTATTTCAGGATCTGGGGATTAGAGACACTGATCCTGAAATCCCAGGCTTGGCAAAGCAGTAGGCTGTAGAGAGGCTGTATTCCCCAGTGCCCGCTGACACTTCAGCCCCAGGCAGCTTAGCACAGCAAAAAGGTTAAAAATACTCAAGCAGAGGCCATGACAGCTAAAGGGATTGGGGCTGACGGAGCCTTTCACCTCCACACCGTGTCCGAGCGCACAGCCCGGCCCGGGCAGACACTCCTGGGTACCAGGTGGGCACACAGAAACCAGCTGTGGTGAGCCTTGTGTCCTGCATGCCACCCAGCTGGCAAAGCCGGCTCTTAGGACCAGCACAGCTGATTCAGGAAGGGTTTTTCTCCAGCATCACTATGTATTGTAATAGCTGCTAGAGTAAAAGGACAAAAACACCCCAGCAAGCACAACAAAACAGAGAGCCTGCAGCTGCTTCAGGTCACCTGGACCAGCACGGGGCACGGGCACACACACACTAACTTCTGATACAGCCCAGCGGTGCCTCCATGGGGGTCCCCATTCAGCCGGCCAGCTGCCCAGATGTAGTGAGCTGTTGGCCAGACAGGAGATGAATTCCATGTTTTACTGTTGCACAGGTTGCAGTTTGAAACAGGACAGGTTCTGCCCTCTCCTCCTACTCTGGGGAGGGTGTTGCAGGGGCTGGAGGCATCAGGCTCCTCCCAGGGAGCTTCTGGTGTGCAGAGGTCTCCATCTGCCTCTGGGAAAGGGACATAAGGTCAAGAAGCATCAAATCCTTGCAAAGCAGGAGAGCACAATCCAGGATTCTTTGGGATCTGGGTCAAGATTACTTGGAGCATCAGGGAAACTGAGAATGTATCTGCACCACTGCACCCCCTTCACAGGCTTTGACAGAGTGGCAGCTTTGGTCTTTGCCACATTCCGTCCTTGAATCCTCCAGGTTAGCAGCGTGTGGGCTGAGCCCACAGGGATCCCAGCAGAGGCTTGGCCAGGACAAGGGAATGGGCTGGTCTTCTGGACCATGGAGCTGGTCTCCTGGAGCACGGATACCTGGTGCCATCTCTGCAGGAGTGATGGAAAGGCCATTTTTATGCCTTACATCAGCAAGTCCAGATGGTCAGCAGCCATTGCAGCCCATTGCAGCCATAGGGGATACCTGGATGCAGTGCCAGACCCAGCCTCCTGCAATTGCAGGCAATACAGGCTGTGCTTAGGGCCATGCTGGCCACCTGCCTGCTGCAAGACATGGGGAGTTCCTGGTGTGTCCTCGAAGGCTCTTCATTCCCATCCCGAGCTGCTCAGTCTCTCTACTGCTTTCTGCTTCCATCCCCTAGCAATTAACTCCCACCCATTAATAGGTAAATGCTCCCACCATGGAACTTCTTTCCCAACAAGTGCTGCACCTGTGGCACTCTGTCCCCTCTTTGCCACCGTGCAGCTGTGCCTTTGCGCTGTCTCATACCCCCCTGCTGCCAGTGCTGCATCCCTGGAAACCACAGCTGAATCCACAGCGCCTGGCACTCATCAGCACCGTGCTGCTACACTCCCTCTTCCCACCAGGGACTCCTTTGGTACCATCTTGCCCGAGTCTCTGCTCAGCAGTCGCTTGGCAGAGCGAGCTTGGCAGGAGCAGCTGGATCACGGCAGGGCAAGGAGGGCGATGCTGCTGCCCAGCTCTGCCATCCCCACAGGGTGGCTTCACCCTCAAAGTCACCAGCTTGGAGACCAGGAGAGTGCAAGAAGGCAGGAAGAGGGAGTCCCCAGCTCTACATCCATTTCCCACTGGTGGCAGGGGTGCAAGACCCCTAATTTGGGGTGCAGATCCTGGGGCACAAGCACTGCCCCTGCCCCTCCCTGTGGCCCCAGTCTGAGCAGAGGCTCCCGGTTTGCCAGCCTCAGCCATCGCTTGCAGAGACCCAAAAGCAGAGCTGGGGCGTGGGCAGACACGCTGCTCCCGGCAGACCTGCTCCCATTTAAAGGCAAAGTTTAGCTTCTCCATTTCTGACACAGAACATTCCAGCTCGGGAACTCACCAGCGTCCGTTTCTAAGCAACCGGAGGAAACGACCCCGGGCCAGCACAGTGATCCCTTGTCTGTCGGACACGGGTACAGCAGCGAGAGACCATTGGCGGCTGCTCGGCCCAAATGATAGGTTCCAAAAAGCCACAGGAGATAGGCAGGGGGTGCAGGGCGTGAAGTGCAGGACGCTGGATGCCCGTTAGAGCCCAGGAACTGAAATCAGCATCCCATGTTTATTATTTATCGCTCTCCTTTGCGAGCAGAGGCGTAGCTGGGAAGACACGGGGATCAGGGATCCAGGGCTTAACCGGGGCTGAAAAGTTTGGGGGTTACCTGCCAGGACTGCCATCCAGCTCCGATGGCACATCCCGGTCCCCAGAAGCTCCCTCATCGCTGGTGGCTTCCCAAAATCCCTGACCAAGGACTGGCCAACGGGACCCGAGTGCAGGGCACTGCTCCAACAAAGCTACCCTTGCCTCCAGTGCTCCCAATCAGGGCCAGCAACTGCTGGTGGGGGACACTGTCCCCCCTCAGTTCATCTTCCTGGGGTCCTGCCTGTCCTCCTGGGCCACATCATTCTATTTTCCCCAAAAACCCGGGTGGTATCACTTTATGTTTTCATTAAACATTATCATTGTAGCAGCAGTTCGAGTACTTGCAGGGAGGGCGGTGATGCGTTCCATACACTCGTGAATGATCTCCCGCAGTTTCAGCCCGCACCCCCCGGACACAGACAAGTGCGGGTAACCCCTCCTGACAGGGGACAGCNCAGCACCGCCGAGAGCTGAGCGGCTTACGGGGATTGACACCTGAGGAGCCGCTGCTGCCACACGTCAGCCACGGAGAGCCACCGCCGGCTCCTCCATCCCAGGAGAAAAAACAGTTCCCAGGAGGGCACCAAACGCAGCCCCCATCCCCATCCCCAGCAAAGAGACCCCAAACCGGGTGAGCGGCAGCCTGGGGTGCTGCAGCCCCAAAGCCCCGGCTTGGGGGGCTGCAGGGCACACCCGGATGGGGCACAGTGCCTGTGTGACCCCCTGCCTGTGCCCAAACCCCTGCCCAGCCCCACTCCGGGGGTCCCCTCGACCCTGCAACCCCGAGCCCCAACTCCTCGACACGATTTTGGGGACATGTTGATTTGGGGGAGGGGGGGGTATTTGAAAGCTGATTTCCTTGGGGAAGGAATGTTTTGGGAGTTTTTTATTTGGGAAGGGGGTCTTGCTGGGAGGAAGTTAGTTATGGGAATATGGTTTGAGTTTCTTTTTTATTTGGGGCTGGTTTTAATAGATTATTTTTGGTTTGGAGCACTAATCGGAGGGGGTTGTTTTTGGTTTTTTTCAGGCGTTTTTTATAATTACGCCAATTTGAAGCTTTTCCTTCTTTTAGGATTTGGGGGACTACTTTTATATTTTTCCATTGGGGTGCAGCCTTTCTGATTTTTGATGCTGTTTTGGGGGAGACT
>VXAC01007361.1:253244-295439 GCA_013399225.1 Rhipidura dahli
GAGCAGCCCCGCGGGAGCTGCGCGGGTGCGGAGCGGAGCGGAGCGGAGGGGCCAGCGCGCTGCCACTGACCGAGCCGATCTGTTGCTCAACAAAGTTGCGGTATTTGCGCAAATCTCGTCATGGGTGATGCTATGGCAGCTCGGAGAAGGAGCTTGGTTTGGTTTGATTTTGATTATTCGATTTGGTTTTGGATCGATTTGATTTTTCTTATTATGAATTTTATTTTATTGTTCTTGTTACGGTTTTTTTTTTTTCTTTTTTTTCTTTCATTGTGTTTTGCTTTCCTGGGATCATAGAAGCAGGATATCCTGAGTTGGGAGGGACCCACAAGTAACACCAGTCCAACTCCTGGTCCTGAACAGGACACCCCACACATCCCACCCTGGGTCTGAGAGTGTTGTCCAAACCCTTCTTGAACCCTGTCAGGCTCGGTGCTGTGAGCGCCGCCCTGGGGGTCCTGTTCCAGTGTCCAACCATTCTCTGTGTGAAAAAACTTTTCCTGATATCCAACCTAACCTTTATTTTATAGTGTTGTATTTTTCTTATTTTGTATTTTATTTTTGCTTTATTCTACTTTGCTTTACTTTATTGAAGTGGCTTATTAATTTATTTATTTTTAACAGTCTTGTGCTGCTAGAGCTGAAAAATGAACTTACATGTCCTCTTCCCAGTACCCTACATGAATTACCCATCTAAACTAGATAAAAGAGAGGGATTATTCCTGGTGCTGGGATTGGTGGCAGTGAAACACTTTTGATGTATACATTCGTAAGCCAAAGTTTTCCCATGTGCAGTTTCTGCTTAGGATAAAGCTTGCTGCTGC
The DNA here is from genome assembly GCA_013399225.1 of Rhipidura dahli. Classification (NCBI taxonomy): domain Eukaryota; kingdom Metazoa; phylum Chordata; class Aves; order Passeriformes; family Rhipiduridae; genus Rhipidura; species Rhipidura dahli. The sequence continues at coordinate 254,069 of VXAC01007361.1, forward strand.
TGCTGCTTTGGAGTTGAAGATGGGTTTGCATCTGAGAAAGCCTGGGGGCATTAATTTTATTGGTTTTTAAAATGTATTTTTATTTCTTCTAATTCTCTAATTATGTTTTCAATTTATACTTTTATTTGTTTTAATTTATTTTTATTGGTTTGGGGTGGTTTTTTTACTCTTTAATTAATTTCATTTTTTCTAACTACACCACTTGCTCTCAGAAAATCGCTTTCCTCTTGGATATCCCCCAAACCATCATGGATACAGCCTTTCTCCAAGTGCATTTGAGGATGAAAATAAACCAGTCAAGATGCATTAAATGTCATGGCTTCCAGGACAGATGTTAAGTTTTGTGCTCAAACGAGCTCTGTGGTTTCCACCTGACCCTGCTCTCCCTGCCATGCACCTCTCCAGGACTTCCAGGGGGCTTTTTGCCCTGAAAGACAAACTTCCCTAAATATCATAGTAATTTAGTAGAAATAGCATGGCTATTTCTTTCTTGCTGGATAGAATATATTTATAGGCCAGGTGTGTAGGTGACCAGATCAGAACGAAGAACACCAGCTGCAGGTATGAACTGTCGGTACAGGTGTTCTCTTGGTGGCTCCGATTCCCGTCAGCGCCCAAGGTTCCCCCAGAGGCCGCTGGTCACGGCTCGCGGGAGCTCGCTGCTCTTGAGCAAGAGCCCCATGAAATCGGCCGCTTCTCTTGCGAAACATTTCTGTCACTTCAGGTCACAAGTGCTGCCGGGGCCGCTTGACCCGGGGCCGTGCTGTGCACGCGGGGCTCGGGAGCACTCGAGCTCCTCTCCCTCAACACACTCAGAGACCAAAGCGCCGCCGCTTCAGAGGTGAAAAGTACTGAATTCGAGCAAGGCTGGAAAATTATCACAATTTCGACGAGCTTGGCTGTGTCCTGAGCTGAAGTGCTGGGTGGGAAATCACAAAGGCCTCCTGTAAGCCTCCAGCAGCTGTTCCCAGGCTAAGTGTTGGGGAAGAAAGGTCTCCAGGACTCCGTGGAGAGACTCTTCATGTCCTCTTGAGCTGCTTGGAAAGCAGCAATCCTGTGGTGTGAAGGATGTGGCTTCCTGACACACAAGTGCTCTTGACCTACAGAACGGTTGGTTCAATGCTCATTTTGTACCACTTGTATATTAATTATGTTCCTGAGCAGGCTCCAGCTGTGCCCAGATTAAATACCAAGGGGGTTGTGGGGTCTGGGTGGGGCACGGGGGGTTGGCTGGAGGGAAGCAGCTGTGGGAGTGCCCTGCATCACATACTGCATTTATACTTTATATGTATGGAGTTATGGCTTGGTGGAACAAAGGCACATAACCTTCTTCCAACATCTGTTGAGTAACTGAGAACAAATGCAAAACACAGGCAAAACTTACTGAAAACCACAAATTGTTACATGCACATAATAATCAATGAATCAATAATCAGTGAATATCAGAACAGGGGAATTACTTGTTTCTCAGCCCATGCTTTGTTGTAGTATCTTGTTTTTTAAGTGCTACATGTCTTCTCCACTTAACCAATCTACATCTCGCTCACCTGGAGCACTCATTTGTGCATCAAAGTGCTTCCTGAGTGATGTGATCTCTTAGTAGACAGCAGCTCTAATTTGTTGAGTGAGTCTGATTGAGCCATTAATGTAACAGACCCAACGGATTCACTTCTTTCTACAATTCAAAGTATATCATTCTTCAGTGAAAACTACCTATGCTTCTCAGGTCTGAAATGAAAAACAACCTTCTTTTTACTGGAGGAAGTAATATTAAAGGAAATCTCAGGTGGTTTAACACTGGAAAGGTTTGTACTGCTCAGGTTGGACACAACTCCCTTGGTCTTATTTAGTGTGTTTTACATTTATTGCAGCTGGCTGCATCTGTTAGAGCAGTTCTAAGGTTTACATGCTGAGCTTTAGCTCTCCCTTCTCAAAAATATTCTTGGAATTACTTCCAAGAAATAGATTTGGCCCATAAATTGCAGAGAGCTTTGGAGTCTCTTCAGAACATCAGCAGCCCAGACAATAAAACAGTATATGCTTTCTCCGGGCTAATGTTTTATTTATATTAAAAGTCACCATGTGTTTTCCCTGCACTCTGGGTGAAGGTTTAATTCAGCTCATAAATGAAAACTCTGATGTATTCCAAGGCTAATTATATATCACTGTCACTGATGCTGCTGCCTCTGTAACTCTCCAGCTGGCTGTTGGAGTCCCAGGGTGGAGGTCAGTAGCTCACCTGGGCAGGCAGTGCTGCCTTCAGCCCCTCACCACCAACCTGGCTCCCTGATGCTCTGCATGTCCTTTCAGGTGATCTAATGCACTGAGGCTTCCAATGCATCAATTTATTCCATAACTCTTTGGTAGCAGGGGCTTTCTGCTGCAATTTATCTTAGTCTCATCTCCAGCAAGAGCAGACCCTGCTCTCCTGTCTCCTTCCCCAAAGCGATTTCAGCTTCCCGACACAGCCGTTACTGATTACGGTAATTAGTTTTTGCACTATTAAATCAGCCCTCAGCTCCCAGCACGCTGGCCCTTGGGCTACTCTACTTGCCACACTTTATTTTGAAAAGGTAACAGTTTCCTCAGAGCTTTCTGACAAAGCTTTCACAGCACAAAACTCCTGGAGCACCCAAGAGCTGTTTTCATATGTGTTTTCAAGTCCAAAGGAAACCTGACTAAAAAACTTGGTTTGTTAGAAAAGATTTTAATCTCATCTCTGTCAGCCCCCTACCTGAGGAAAGTGTCTGGAAGAGGAATAAATGGACAAGACATTTACAACACTAAGATCCCTCTCCATCATCCCAGAAGAGCTGGGATTGACTGCCTCTAGAGAAAGGGTCACCCAACCCTGGCAGATCACCAAGATAACCAGCTCAAGCACAGCCAGCATGCTCCTCCCTCCAGAGCAAGGGGCATGACTTTTTTTCAGTTAATCCTGCCATGCTGAGATGATACATTTCTTGCCTTTGCTGGGGGCACATGTTCTGCTGAGAGAACAGGAAGTTTCTGCAGAGGGTGTGTGAAAGAAGAAGAGAATCAAAACCCTTGAGGTATTGCAGTTCCCACGGTCAGTTTTACTTAGTAGCTGCCTATAAGGACCAAAAGATTTTAAAACTGGTACCAAGGGGTGTTACAGACATATTCAAACTTTAAAAAAAAAAAAAAAAAAGACAAAACAGAAATTCAATGAAGTATTTCCAGTATACTCCAGGTGTAATCTAGTTATGTAGCCAAAGGTCTCTGCCTGCATCTCTCAGTTTATGGCAACTTTCCTCGAGTCTCTGCCTTAGAGCTTTCAGAGATTTCCCCCTGAACAAGGATTCATGCATTAATTCAGTGTTAATGGAGAACCTGAGTGGCCCTGGGACCCATCGGGGGCAGATCCACAAAGGGAACACGGCAGTCACCCACTGGCACCGTGGGGCTGATGTGAACAGCCCGTATCCAGCAGCTCCCTGCACTTCACTGTCATTGCTTCAGACACTGGGAGGAACATCAGCCCAACAGGAGGGGGAAAACAGCCACCGTCTTTTATCATTTGCAGCCAAGGAGAGAGGTCTGGAGAGGCAGTCAGCAGAGGGAGGCACAAACTCACAGATCCGTGTGAACCTCAGCCGGTGGCGTCCCTCCGAGCTCCAGACTGCAGGCAGTAGGCTTCAAACGGTTCTGCAAAACCATTTCACTTTTTCCACATTTATGTTCAGCTCTTGGAGATCAGATGAGAGACTGAGCAAATGAGGAAGCTGAAACATTCTCATTCAAGGATGTGGTGTCTGAATTATTCATTATAATCTTCATTCTCTTGTGGGTTTTTCAGCATTTGAGTTGTATGAGGATTGTGGATTCTCCCTCTTCTACATTATCTTACTTAATGTATTGCAAAAGCTTTCCCATCTGCTCCTTCATGCTCTGAAACCTCAGCTGAGTGTCACAGTGTTTGATAGATTTAGAGAAAAATGTCCTCAATATTTTTTATTTTTGAGAAAAAGCATCTTCAGAAACATAAATGCTTCATTAATATATGCATGTGTATGCATATATAATGCAAATATCCCTCCTGAGCTTCTGATACATGTATAAGCAGTTTACCAACTGCTCCTCTGAGCTGGTGGCAGACATCAGTGGGGCAGCAGCTGTGGGGCTGCTTCAAAACGCCCCTTTGAAGAGCAAAGACCTCAGTGTGACACCGGTCATTACACGCCAGCTGAACAGCAAAACAGCTCTTCATCTGCTGCATCTGCAAGGCAGACATCACCTGTCACCCCACCAAGGGTGGCAGGAACATCACAGGGAAATCTGCATTGGTACTGATCAAGAAGAAAAAAGCCACTTTGAATGGCAAAAGGACACACAGCAGCAGTACCACCTCTCAATTTTGCAGGTTTTCCATCTTGTCATTTAAGCTTTCCACAGTGGGATGAACAGAAAAGAAAATTATCCACCTATTTGTCCTTCTTTATCATGTGCATAAGCTCCCCTTGGCACTACCACAACCTTGAAATGCATGATTTTGTGATTGTCTGCAGAGAGGTGAGGTGAAAAACCTTCTCTGCCCACAGCAAGCATGCTTTGAGAGGTCATCCCACCAACATCAAGGATCTGCGTGGCTTGTCCATCTTCCCAAGCCACCTCAAGGCTACCTGTCATCCAAGCACATCCAGGAGAAGGAGATTCTCTTCCCAAAACTCGGTGTTGCTGAGGCACACACTCCATTAAACAATGGCTAGCCAGAGGCTGACTAAACCATCTGCCTGACTCCTGCCTCTTATGCTGAAATGTTTCCAGCTGGCACTGCCCCAACTGCAGGCTTTTTTCTTCTCCATGGGCAGGTGCAATTCAAAACCTGCAGTGGCTACAGCCTCTGAATTGAAAAGCAAGTCATGCAAACCCTTTTTGCACAAGGCAGCTGTTATCTTACTACAGTTTATGGATTTCACGGAGTCTGAGGGTGGAGGGCTGCATCCCACATGGGAGGTGTGAACTCTCATCTCAGGGTGTCTCACAGCACAAGTCACTGCTTATAGTCAGGTATCTCTGGGCTGAGACTGGTGACAGTGTTTGGAAACTGCGTTAGTCCTCAGGCACTAAAATAATGTTCCAGAAACAAAACCTCTGCCTGCACTGTGTCTTACAACTCTGTATCCACCTCGTTTTTATCAGACAAGATGTCTCTGATCAGTGAAGCACAGTGGAAAATACTTATTAACCTCTATTGACAGAGTCCCAGTGTGGTTGTTTTATTAATTTATCCCTGATTAGAGTCTGTTTATCCAGTCTAGTCTCATTCCCTTTTAAGTACTGGTTCGTGTTGACCCTCCATCACTTCTCTGGCACCTCTCCAGTTTTCCAAAGTTTGTTAAGACCTAAAGTTAGTGAAATGAGAGTACTGAGCTACTGGTCTTAAGCCTGGGAGTCTACAGACTTCTGCACTGAAAGTGTTTGTATTTAGCAGGTGATGTTCCACATCCTCCTCAATTCTAGATGGCAGATTATTTCATCTGGTATAGATGGATCCTACTACTTTGTTCTGACACAGTAAAGCAGGAATTAGGAACATTTGGTGTGATGTTTTTGCAATCTGATGGAGCCCTCCTTAACTACAAACCCAAACTATGCAAAACCATGACAGATGGATATAAATGGTAAAATTGTAAATAACAGAGAAGCTATTCCTAAGTTAACATTCCTGGTGATATTTTAATGTCATCTTAATGTCTATAACAGACTGAAATTTTTATACTTCTTGTTTCTGTTGCCTTACATTCTCAATAATCTGCTTGGAATATACATTCTATAGCAATTAATATCTCTTCTAGACATCTCTTCTGAACTCATCCTTCATCCTAGATCATCCTAGATCTTTTTATCTACCTACCTACCTACCTACCTACCTATCTTCTCTGTTGAAATATTGCTCTGGTCTGACAAAATATTAATCCACTGATGTTTTAAATAAATCTCTGTCTCTGTAGTTGCAAGTGTAGTAATATTTCTCATTTTCTGAGACCAAAGTTGTGAGTGATAGGCTATCAAAGAGATATTTCATGTTTTGAATTAACATTTCCTCCAAACAGTGATCTTTCAGCTCTGGTACACAGACCTCCTCCTTTTTGAAGAGTCAGTGGAGGGAAGAAGAGTTCTGGATTGTGATTCAAGTTCTTTCTGAACAAGATGGAGATGTAGTTGGCAGGGAGGTTAAGACAGGAGTTGGCAGGTTGTAACCACCACAGAGCAAGAGCTCCACTGTCTGCAGCTTCAGGACACCAGAGCCACGGCAAGAGGCCGAACTGCAGGGACACCATGCTCTTTTTCTCCAGAAACATCGCCCAACACATCCCTGTGTCGAGTGTGCCTGGCTCCAGCCCACCTCTCCAGGCACAGCAGCCTAGCGTTTATCTCCTCGCACTCGCAGCCCACCTGCTGGTTCCTTCTCGCTCACATCCCAGCACTGGCTGGAACATCGTGTACTTGGCACGAGGAGGCATCTCAGGACAGCACAGCAAACATCCTCTAGACACCCCGGGCAAAAAAGAAGAATCTGTCATATAGCCAGTCCCCCTACTTTTTGCTCCATTCCCCAAGCAGCTGGCAGTAGCTGATCCACCCGAGCACGGCAGCTCCTTCTTGGATGAGGTATTTTGGCGCTCCTGCCAAGGCAGGAGAACATCTGCAGCGAGAAGCTGGGACCACATCCTACTTCCCCAGCCAGCAAGAGCCGCCACAGGGGAAGAGGTTTCTGTGGGTATGAGATTGCTGGCAAAATGCTGCTGCATCTGTGTGCTTGACTCTTTAACCTGCTCGTCCTTCCCCGAACCGTCCCCTTCCTCCCTCCCTTCCCCCTCCTCCTCCCCCTTCCGCTTTTAATCATTCCCTTCCCACGTCCTCAGAGCTGCCGCCTGCCAGGCACGTGTAGCCGCGGCAGCACCGCGGAGCTCCGGTGCGTAGGTGCCGCTGCATCATCCCTCAGAGCGCAGCCAAGCGCCTGCCTCGGGGAGGCTGCTACGAGCACGTGTGAAACTGGAGAGCATCTGCTTCAGCAAACTGTTTGGTTACTCCAAACAGCACTGAAGTATCAAATAACGTAGAAGTATCACAGAAGTAACAAATAACGAGGAAAACGGTGATTTAAACACACAGGAACACAACCATTAACGAGCAGACGATGAGACAATAAGGGAAGCCAGAGCTTGCCAGGCACTGAGTGATGGGCCATTAAAGGAGCCGCTCTGGCTTTGGAGAGGATCTATCTCAATTTCGTAACTGACAGGATGGAGAAAACATGGTTAGTGTGAATTTTAAGGGGTATTTGAGGGAGCCTGGGGGACTGCACAAAACTTAGTACAGAATGTTTAGGGAAATGACCCTTTAAGACACAGGAAGGGAAGGATCAGGGTGAAACAAGTATGGGAAGATGACAAGGAAAGAGGTTGGAGTGATCAGATACATCAGCAAGCGTTCACATAGGATGGTCACCTAGCTGGGCCCTGGCCCTGATTCTTCAGAAGGTAGTCTGGCCTGCCTTCTTATTAAATCACATCCTTAATTACCTTTTCTCTGTGCCAGCCCCTGGAAAAGATTCAGGGTCTGAGCCAGGGCTGGTTGAGGGAGCCAGGATAGAGGCCACTGGACAGGATTTTCAAAGGATCCATGAGCGTGGAGTGCCTGTGAAGGCAGAGAATATGGAAGAGAATTGAGGGGAAAGAAGAGCAACAAAAGCAACAAGCAGCAAAGATAGTCTGTCTCAACACTGAGAGATGTAAATACACTGGCAGAACGAACCATCCATAAAAATGATTATGTTTGTTCAAAGTTACATTGCAGGGATTTTCTGGGTGCCACCCTGGTACTCTCTTGACAGTAGACATTCCCCAGTCACCCTACCAAATGCTGTTTGTGAGGGTGCTGGGCTTCAGATTTGAATTTAATACAAAGTCTTAATTGCAACAAGAAAGAAACTGTGTTTTATTAAGTAATTACAGGTTGCCAAGAGGTGCTCGGCACAGGCAGGCTACTGAGAAAGCAGCTCCAATGCATAAAATAATCCAGTGGAACTGGATTAGTAGGAGAGAACCTGCAAGGAGCATAGGAGAACTCCATTCTAGCTGCTTTCAGGCAGCCTCCATTTGCATAGACCACCTGAGGAACAGCTGCATCAACACCTGGTGAGTTACAAAGTTGTTCTTAATGAGTTTGAGCCCAATCATTTTCAACACTGTGAAACAAGGGAACCACGTTTGAAAACCAAAAGGCTGAGGTTCAGCTGTCTTCAGAGATAGAAAAGCAACTGTCCATTTGGGTGCCTAAGAGAAAATCAAAACACTTATACCATCTTCTGTGTAGAGCTTTGACCTGCTGTGACAGCAAAGCAGTCAGAAAACGATGGCATCACTGTCAGAAAATACTGATCCTTAAGGGATTCCAGTACAGGCTGAAAAACAGAGCACATCAGCCTGGAATGCACAAGGCTGCACACTTGCCATTTTACATGTAGTTGTCAAACACAAAGCCTAAAAAGTGGGTGTCAGAACTTTCTTTTACCTACTCTTGTGAGCTTCAACAGACACAAAAAGGATTTATTCTTCTTGTACAAAGCCATGAAGGGAATTAGAATTTGACCAAGTAGATCAGGCTTAGGCAGCTGCAAGCTAACAGCCTTGCCACTGCCATTCCTTGAGCTGCTGCAAATGGCCATTAGAGCATTACAGTATTCCCTGATAAGAGAAATACTAACAGGTAAGTACCTGAGAAAGTATTTTCACAGAATTACTTTTTACTAAGACTCAAGTCAGAAAAATAGCATATATTTTTATCTCTAGGTAATAAAACTTGAAAGATGTGCTTTAGCTCTTTAAAATTCAGTAAAAAAGCTTTTATAATGATGTTCAGAAATTATTTATGGCGATAAGTACTGCTGTGTCACCCTTAAAATGAAGCCCAGCTTCCCCAAATCACTTACTTCTGATACTCCTTCATAACTTAGCTTAAGAGACAAGTAAGGTCACAGGTCTCCACCTGCTTAAAACTGAGGTAGGGATATTTCAGTTATAGATATATCAGGTAAGAGAAAACACTGAGTTCTTTTCACAGCTCTTTTGAGTGAAAGATACATCCAGCACACAGGCAGCAGAAGAAACCTTGTTGGTACTCAAGGACTGGCTTCATGCTCAGGCAGCACAGCTGAACGTCAGAGCCAGGTCAGGAGGAGCTTTGGCAGGCTGGAGGAGTGGTTACATTACCTTAAGTTTGGCATGAACTGGATGTCAAAGGACAATCTTAACTGAAACCAGCACTGCCAGTACAAGACCTGCTGTTTCATTAATGAACTGAGAGAACTCCCAAATTCAGCACTGTCCTGACAAAGGCCATCTCTGTAAACTGGTCTTACTAATTACAAGGCTTGTCTTTCTTTTTCATCCTGTGAATCTTCTAAATATCACAGTGAGATTTGATCTTTTTGCACACTGAAAATGCTGAAAAATGTAAGTAATAAAATATAGGTAATTCACTCAAAGTGGGAAGGTTCTGTCAACTCGTATAAAGTGGAACATGAATTCCCATGCTACTCATTTGAAATTAAATAGCCATGGGCTGCATGAAATGCACACTCATGGTTTTAAAATACAGACAGAAGCATCCAGCAGTAGTGCAAAAATATTGAGGATTTAGTCAGGTAAAATGAAGGAATCCCAGAACAATCTCTTATATGTGTTTCAACCTTTAAAAATCTTTCTTGAGGAAAAAAATCCACATTAAATCTTAAAAAGTTACCTGCAATTTTAATTCCTGTTCTCGAATGCCCAACTATGTCTTTTTTATAGACTGGAAAAATAGCTGTACCAAATGTTCTCACTTCTTCTGTGTGTGTTGATAGCAATAATTTCTGTCAATAAATCTGAACTGGCTATACAACACATCTGTGTTTTGTGTAATTCTTTAAAGGCTGTTTCATGTCCACTGGAAGATTCTGTTTTTAGGAATCTATGAAGTTAACAAAATGAGATCCACTAAACTAAAGTGACAAAATAGATGGGTTATCTGGTAATTGTTCTGTTCCCACAATTTAATTGCAAAGTATGCAAAAAATCCTGTCTTAAACAAGTACATCCAGAGCACTCCAAATATAAAAGAAATCATAATGAAAGGCTGAAGTGACATTTATGGTAGCAATGCTTTATTTCTCTACACTGCAGTAACTCTCTCTTTTATATGCCATTTAAACCTTCCTGGAATATAAGTTTCAGTTGCTTCAGAGTATCTTTCTGTTATTCTCAAGCAGAGCTCATAGAAATTTAAGCTAAAATTTTCCAAGTTGTCTAAATAAGATGAAGAGATCATCACCAATCATTGTCAATGAGTTCTTTTAAATATTGCACCCATACTTATTTCGACTAGGAGCTGTAATTCCTCTATTTCTAATCTTAAGTCTGCCTCCATCTTAAACTCAAATAAATGAATATCCATAAGACAGGTGGTCAAATGCACACTGCTAGTTCATGCCTAAAACTGAGTTTAGATACCCTTGGCCAACAAGTATACAGATAGGAGATATTAATAACAATTTTTTTGTAACTACCACAAACACACCCACTGGTTTACATAACAATAACCTGTTCTACTGGTCAGTTATCATGAGTTTTGGCATCTCAAAGTACTTTAGTTACATTCCCTCATGAGTGAAGGTAAGTACAGTCCCTCATCATTATCGAATGTCTCAGAGTAGCCCAGCTATGGGCAGCTGCTACAGAGCTGACATCACAGCAGCACAAAGAAAATGTTACATAGCTGCACTTAAAAGAAATTGATTGTGCTCACAAAAGCTTTTCTCTATTCAGAACAAAGGCTGTCCAAATGACAGAATCAGGTGTGGATGTTGATAATGTGACATTTCAAGTTAGATGAGAGGAATTCTGCCCAGATATCCCACACATAATCTGTGTACATCACTTTCCCCTAAATAGTACAGATTACATAGATTTCATGTTCTCCCTGGAGTTTTATATTTCATGTTTCCAACACCTGTAAATCCACAATCCACCCCCACAAGAAGGCATATGCTAGTAAGTCAATTAATACTTCCTCTTTTTGTAATTAATACTGGCACCTGACAAAAATACTTTGGGGATAGACAGAAAGACATTTCTGTTGTGACTCTTTCTATCACAATAATCAGTCTTTATATCTGCAGCTCAGCACTGGCCATTGTCACTTGATTGTTCAGCATCCTTCACTTAAATTATTTGCTTGCTATTCTTGCTCTGCTCCAAGGGATTTTTAGTCAGTGCTCTGGCCTCACTTTGGCCCTGTGGAGTCTCATAACCCTTAGCTACACCGAAAGACTGTGGCTGACATTAACCAGTGTCAACAAGATTATATTGTTTGGAAAAAAGATTGATGCCTGTACTTACAATGGGTATTATACAGTCAACTGAAATATATGAAGCCCATTTACCAGCTTTTTGTCTTTATGTCAAAGCATTTGTAACCAGGAAAATGAGGAATAATGAGACTTTCAGTTATAAGAGGGAAAAAGCGAAGTTCTATGTCTGTAGTTCAGGCTTCTCTACATTTCCAGCACTCCCCTTTCTATCTAAGCATGACATGGATACTTAAGGTAAGACAGATTACACAATTCATTTACTTACAGGTCTTGAGAAATTATTTATAAAAACAAACCAACCAGAACAATAACAACACTAATACACATAAACTTTCACTTTGCGGACATCTTTGTCTTCGCATTCTCTTTGCCTATTGTAATAATAGAATGTATTGTCCCTTCTCTGAAGTTTCTTAACAAATCCAGTTTCTGGCCAGCACTCTACCTACAAGCAGAACAAAAATGATATACAATTACCTGAACATGCTCACATTAAATGATGTTTGTTCACTGCAAGGAATATAGGGCATAATTCCATAGGAAACCCTCATTTGCATCTAAAGACTACTTTTTCATTAATTTGCTGAACTTTTAAAAACAGATTGAGAACAAGATGTCAGAAACCAGTTTTCAGGTTTAGCATAAAGTTATGTGATCTGAAAAGCCTAGAAATAGGAATCTAAGATATTTGACAGGCTAAGTTAAAATTGGAGAAGGCAAAGTTTTTAAAATACCTTGTTTAGGAATATAACACTGATGCTAATCAGTTATTCAGTAATCTGAGAGGCTACAAGAGTCTGCTTGTGCAAGACTGACATACACTTAAAGGTTTCTTTCAGACTACCTGACCATAAAAAATGTGCTTTTAGTTAGCACTTCCATGAAAATAAAGTAAGCTGCTGACTGTATCAGTCTCAAAGATGGTGGGATCAATCCCACATAAATCCAGCACCAGCCTGGTGCTCTTCACTGTTCCACAGTGTAAAGCTTTAAAAGCTTGAACATTTGCATGTTCAGTAGCTTTATGGCTTTAATAGCGCTCTCAGCTTGAGCATCTATGACTGCTTCTGATTGAACTGAACCTTAAAAATCAGGTAATAAGCATCTTATTTCCCTCCCAGGCAGAGCTGACAACAGGATGTCAAACCAGAACATTCTCTAATTGGAGAGCCCCAGAAGTGGTTTCATCTCTTACCTTTATGACTTCAGGCATAGAGCTGTGTTATTTGCATTGTCTGTCTAAACATAACAGCCTTAATATTCATTCTACTTATATTATAATTGCGTCTTTACTAACAACTGCATTATAGAAACCTAGAATGGACTAAACAAGACATTTCAGAATATGTAAGTTGAAAGAGAATCGCTGCCAGGCCCTGGCAGGCTGGAACAGAATGCACACTCACATTCCAATGAGTCAGTGTTCTTTAACTTTCATCAGGGTTTAACTGCCAGTGGTTGTGCCCTGCCATAAATCTAAAACACGCAGATCCTACCACAATAATTACATTATTTCCTTCTGCAGTTATTGAAAATTATACCACAGCCTTTGTAGTGATATCAGAGCCCACGATGAAATAATAAACTGTATCTTATTATGCACATTGATGTTTTGCTGTGTTGTGAGTTAACTGGATGGGGAGCGAGTTTCTTGGAACCTTCTGTGCTTTCTTATGTGCACAGGAGGTCAACGTCTTTCAAAAAGTGTGTTTTTCATACTATATTTGCTGCTTTGGGAGATAAATTACAGATTTGTAATAAAGATGATGTATTGTTTGCTGTATTAACCTCTTGGTTGCTGTTTTGAAACTCAAGTAGCCACTGGATATTTGGCCACTACTCAATAGTTCATTTGATGTGCTGGGGAGCACCACCACCAACTGTAGTGAGCAGAGGTACAAGTCCTTGGTGTTGACAAGAGCCTGTGTCACAACTGCCTTTAGCACAGCTGGCATAAAACTTTTCCATTGTGGACATCCTTCTAACAGAGGCCAAGTTTTGAGTGTGCACAAAGTCCAACTGTGCTACCACATAATCCAACTGCAAACCAAGGCAGTAGCAATGACACAGGACTGACTCCGTGAATGACCAATGAGTTTCCTATCAAGTCTATTGACACAGTAATGGGGAAGCTTCAGAAAACTCACTTTGAAATATTTCTTCCCTCAGCACTGAATTATTCCCTTTGAGATCATCTACATCTGTTCAAAGAGATCTGTGATGCTTCTAAACGCATCAGAGAGAGGGAACAAAACAGGCTAGGCAGTGTTTCTGTTTCACTTCTGTGAAATGAGTTATCCTGCACAGAAAACAACAGCTCCAAAATTCCAATCAGACCTGTGAGAAAACACACTGTATCAGAACCTAGCCTAAATGAAAGGAAATAAGCAGCACCTCCATTTTTATTCAATCATTTTACATGAGGCATAAGCTTAAAGTAGTAACCCTTTCAAAGTTCTAAATCTTACCTCATCAACTTGTTTTACTTGTTTATATTCCACCTCATCTCTGTATCCAGCTTGCTGAAATCTGTATAAGTTCTCTACATCATCTGACCATATTTTGGCACGATGCATAGATTTTGGTTTCATGTCAGCTTTAGTCATGACTTCAGAAACTTCAGACTTCTTCCTGAAATTAGACTTAGGAAAATTAAATAGAGAAGACAGAAGCAAGTGATTTTGTTGGGGACATAGAGTAACACATAGAAAAATAAATTAAAATAAAGGAATTATAAATTTCAAAGTCTGAGTTTAAAAAAGGAAAAAGTTATAAGCAGCTGGAATCAAATTAAATGCACTGCTTGATCTCAAACAAACCCAACTCATCTGTACTTCCGTACACATCTTGACTCAACCTTCCTAGAATTTAATTGTGCATATTGATGCATTAAAAAAATATTAAATACAGTATTTTTTTAATTTCACATCTTTGCATTTGCTGTCCCCTTGGGGCAAGCAGGCAGATTTCCAGATTTTTCTTTCTTGCTCCTGAAGTGACACCAAACTGGGGGAACCACAGAATGAAGATCTGGGCTGTTACTGAAGAACAGCAAACACTCAGGATAGGAGAGGAGGGGTAAGGAGAAATGTGCAGTCAGTTGCATAGCCACAGTGCAGATGACAGATAAGATCTTGAGAGATTAAACTGGATAAGAAGACAAGGCACACAGCCTGCCAGAATTCACCCTTTTCTACCTTTGCCCAAGCCAACTGACTGCCACTGACTTCCTCCTCACACAAAACCCATTTGTTCAGTCTGCTGAGACATAGTAAACAGGTTAATCGACTGCTAAACCTGAAAAGAGCAGAAATGGGACAAGCTGAAACCCAAACTGAAAAAAAAAATATAATTGAATAAATAAATGAAAAAAACCCCACCAAACACATTAAAAACAACAGCAACAAAAAAGCAGTAAAAAATTGCAGACAGTGGCTACTCACCAGGAATGAACTTGAGCTATATTAAAAGAAATATGAACCATTTGACTTCTGCCTTACACCTGAATTTCACCGCATTTGCTTTCCTGAGTGTATCTTATTTTGCTACTCAAAAAGAACTTTTTTTGCTTCTGCTTCTGTGAGCAAAACACATATATCACTACCATACCTAGCAGGTATGATCAGACATGAGTCCTTTCCTAGTTTTGAAATGTCACCAAGCTTCAGCTTTATACATAGGAAGGTATCTCCAAGGAATGAAAGCTCCTGGATTTTGCAGTGAGAGGATGGATAGAGTCTCCCTCCCTGTGGGTCGGATGTTGCCTCCAAACCCAGCACATGGAGTAAAATATCTTTATTTGGCAAGTTCCTACATCAACAGAGAGCTTGAAAAGTTGAATGCTGAAATCTTATCAAATGCAAAATGCCACTAGTCTGTTAGAAAAGCAGAAATTGGAAAAAGAGTCTTGCACCACAGGATAAAAATCTTTGGGAAAATTATATCAAGAATTATTGTTATCATGATGTGGAACTAGCAGAAAGAAGCCTGCACACCTGTCATCTGTTTGCATGTGAGCCACCAGGAGACAAATAAAGGGCCTTTCATCTCTTACTGAATACACTTTATTAGAGATCAACAAAAATATGTAAAAGGGCATTTTTCTGGCAACACTTAACCATTTCTTGCAGTTCAGTACTCCAAGCATTCTTTTACCAGGCACTGCAGCATTTTGCAACCGAAAACAACCATTTACTGAAATGAAAAAGAAATTTTCCCACCTGGTTATGAGGTATCAAATACAAATTAACAGGATAAGCACAAATCCTTTTTCTTAACATTTAGGGTAGTCTTTAGGATATCTATCTCAACATATTTTTCTTTCTCCTGTGATGAAAAGGGTTCTTTTGCAGCCATCATGGGATTTTTCAAGCTCTGTATTTGTTCATCAGTGTTTGATGAGAACTGTTGACAGTTAATATTGACTTTAGACAGTCAATATGATTAGGAATACCATTAGGTCTTAATAAATGCTAAGCCATAATGAATGTGTCTTGTGATAACTTACATGTCATTAGTGTTAAGTACTTCTTTACAGGAGGTGCTGGATTCACCTAATGAATGTTTTTCTTCCAGACATGTAGGTAGGTCTGGCACTCCCTGAGTCACCATGAATTCACAGTGCCTGTCCACAGGCATTCCTGCCCAAAAAGTAAAGATCATATATTGAAAGTTCCAGCTTGGTGACTTCAAAGAATGAAAACACCATCCTGATATTTTTGGGCTGCTATTTGAAACTTGTACTCTTTGTCTATTGTGTGTCAAAGGTCCAGGCATAAAGCTGTTTTCATTGTACCAGAGTAGGAGACATCTGTACTGCAGCCAAGAATTCAGGGAAGAGATGAAAGACAACAGACAGATAAAGGCAAATAAAGAAGACAAGAGAATGGTAAGAAATTATTCAGTTTAATATTAACATTTTTCACTTAAGGGGAATTTTTGAACAGTGAAATGAACTTTGCTAAGAGGACAATGTCTGTCTGCCTGCTCCTAATTTAGGGTAACCAGTGAGTGCTTTGGCCTTGGGAACACATTTTTTAATGTTAATCATAACACAATTACTGTGGAATCCTAACTAACCTGGGCTCGCAGATGGTGATTTCCTGAACAGTTATACAAGCTGCAAGGGTTTGTGAGAAGAGAGTGTCTGCTCCCTCCAGGCATCTACTCAAGGACCATTTTCACTGCAACACAGGGTTACAGAAAAGGGAGGAAGCCATGCAACAACATATGGGGACTCAAACCTGAGCAGCAAATGAGGAAGGTGGTGATGAGAACCACACCTGGCCAGTCATGGGGCATGTGAAGAATGTGAGAATGTTTATTCCAGCAAGGTTATCTGATCAGGGACCTTGTCAGTTGGGAAATTTGGGAAAAGGGGGGAAAACAAATTAAGCAGAGACAGGGACCTGACAAAACAAACATAGAGAACAAACCTAAACTCTAGCACTAATAGATGGGCTATCAGGAAACTACAGGAATGACATTCAGGGAGATCAACCGGGACTTTGCACTGGTAAGACTATTACCCAGGGGCACCCAGGCCTGGAGAGGTGTGGGAATCCATGGAACTGTATTGATCTGTGAGAAATGTGTAGGAGAAGTGGAGCAGGGAGGAACAAAGACAGAAATAGACAGAAAGGAATATAAAATAAGCCTGTCCTGTGTAAAATAAGGCCAGTCAGTATTACATGCCTGGCTGAGCCCTACACCTGCTCATCAGAGGTTGTCCTACCTTATTGTATCTTCTTCTTAAATCTTAACTATCTCTCTGCATAAGCTCTGTATTCCACATGTGTGTGTGGTGCAAGGACAAAGTGTCAGCTCTGTGTGAGACCTGTGTGTGAGTGAACACTGGTGCCAGCTCCTGGAGTCAGGCTCAGGGTTTTGAGCACCTCTGGCCCGTGATATCAGTTGCTGAAGCAGGTGGGGGTATTTACCATCCAGCCACTGGAGCAGGAACAGGATGTGTCCTGAAAAATTATCTACTGGGGGAGGGCTGTCATGAGTGAGGGGCTGGATGTCAGCAGGTGGAACAGGACTGTGGGTCACAGCCTGTGTGCCTGGAGCTGGGGAGGGCTGGTGTCTGTATC
Source organism: Rhipidura dahli (assembly GCA_013399225.1). Classification (NCBI taxonomy): domain Eukaryota; kingdom Metazoa; phylum Chordata; class Aves; order Passeriformes; family Rhipiduridae; genus Rhipidura; species Rhipidura dahli. The sequence goes on from VXAC01007361.1 coordinate 271,541, forward strand.
TTCACCCATTTTGGTATACCTAGGGTGCACATCCATATTCACCAGCAAACCTGAAGCTGAAGAGTAGGGACACCTTGGGTCCAGGCCAGGGTGTCAAGCGGGACAGGCAGCCCTGCTGCATCCTCAGCCCAGCAAGGAGCACCACGTCCCGAAGCAGGACGGGCCCTGGGCCAGAGCAGCGGGAGGGCTGTACCTCCTACAGCACTTGACCCAAGTCAGCAAACACAGCACCCGTTTGGGGTCTCAGAGGAGTCAGTCAGAGATTTCATAGGATGTGGAGGGGTTGGAAAGGACCTTATGGATCATCTAGTTCCAACTCCCTGCCATAAGCAGGGGCACCTTCCACTAGAACAGGCTGGTGAAAGCCCCATCGAACCTGGCCTTGAACAGTCCCAGGGCTGCGACAGCACAACCTCGCTGGGCAACCTGTTCCAGTGCCTCACCACCTGCACCGTAAAAAAATTCTTCCTAATAGCTAATCGAAGTTCCCCCTCTTTCCAGTGACTTCCACGTACTCTACCCGGCAGTTCCTTGTGTATTCCGTGGTTCTCAAGCAGACGTCCCAGCCTGCATCAGTGCTGCGACCGTAACTTCACCCCGCTCCCACCACCATGGCCACAACCCGCCCACCCAGCCCTTAAGGCAGCTCACCTCGCTTCGAGAGACGGCAAACGGGGGCTCTTGCCGCGCGGGGCGGAGCGGCGGTGGAGGCGCGATGGCGGCGCCCCTCAGCAGCCTGCCGCCATCCCGCAGTCCCCTCACGGCTGTCCCCTCACGGCTGTCCCCTCACGGCTGTCCCCTCACGGCTGTCCCCTCCCGACGCCAACGGTCGCCAGGCAACCGCCCGCCATGGCCGCTTTAAAAGGCCGTGCCCGCCCCTGATAGGCCGGTGCGGGGCGGGGCCGCCTCGGGATTGGCCGGGGGCCGGGCGGGCGGAAGCGCGCGCCGCCCGCCATGAGCCGGTTCGGGGGTCGCACGCGCGAGTACCCGGCCGTGTCCATCGACCGCTTCGACCGCGACAACCTGCGCGCGCGCGCCTTCTTCCTGTCGCACTGCCACAAGGGTGAGGGCCCGCCTGGGTCCCTTCCTTCCCCCCTCCCGGCTGTCCCTTCCCCGCGTGTGTCCCACCTCCCGCGTGTCGTCCCCGCCCCGTGTGTCCCCCGGCTGACCCCGTGCCTCTCTCCCCAGATCACATGAAGGGGCTGCGGGCGACCGCCCTGAAGAGGAGGCTGGAGGGCAGGTACGGGCTGGCGGCGGGGCGGCCTCGGGGGAGGCGGCTGGTGCGCGGCAAAGCGTGAGCGAAACAGCGTGGAGGTGTGCCGTGGGTCATAAGTCACAGGGCAGGAACGGGACAGGGACATCTCCCACTAGACCAGGTTGCTCCGAGGCCCCGTCTTACCTGGCCTCGAGTACTTCCAGGGATGGGGCATCCAGAACTTCTCTGGGCAACTTTTTCCAGTGCCGCACCATCCTCACTCATTGTAAAAAACTTCCTTGTAGTTCATCTAGACCTGCCCGCTTTCTTTTTGAAGTCACTCCCCCACCCTTGTCCCCAACACGTCTTTGTACAAAGTCCCTCTCTGTAATTCTTAAAAGCCCCCTTTGAATTTCAAATGGTAGCAGTAGTGTCCCCCCAGAATTGTCTCTTCTCCAGGCTGAAGAACCCTAGCTGTCTCAGCCTGTCTCCATAGCAGAGGTGCTCCAGCCCTCTAAGCATCTTCCTGGCCTCCTCTAGACCTGCTCCAACAGGTCCCTGTCCTTCCTGTGCTGGGGTCCCCGGACCTGAATGCAGCACTGCAGGTGGGGTCTCACCAGAGCAGAGGGGCAGAACCCCTCCAGGATACGACTGGCTTTCTGGGCTGCAAATGCACACTGCTGGCTCGTGTCCACCCTGTCATCCACCAGTACACCAAACTCTTCTGCAGGGCTGCATTTAGCCCATTTGTCCTCAGTCTGTTTTGATATCGAGATTGCCCAGACTCAGGTGCACTTTGCCTTGTGGAACTCCACGATGTTCGTGAGCTTCTTAAAGATCTCTCTGTTATTCCTTGGAAGTGTGTTGGTACACAGAGATAGCGCCGTGCCTGTGCAGTGAAGATGGCCAGCTGTGCTCTCTGAGGTGTATGAGCAAGTGGCCAGCAGTTTGAGGGAGACAGGTATTTCCCTCTGGCCCCATTTGTGAGACTTGTCTGGAGTACTGAGTCCAGCCCTGGGCTCCCCTAGACAATAAACCAGCAGGAGTTTTGGAGCAGGATCACCATTCTGGTCTGGGGCAGGAGGGTGTGATGTGTGAGGAGAGCCTGAGAGAGCTGGATGTCTTTAGCCTTAGGAGTAGGAGACAATCATGTATCACTTTGCAGGTCAGGGTAGAGAAGATGGAGCCAGACTCTTCATGGAAGTTCATAAGGAAAGGGCAAGGGACACCTTTTGCACCATGAGGATGATCAAACATGGCAACAGGCCCAGGGAGGTTGTGGACCAGTTCCTAGGCTCTGTTTATTGAAGTAGATGTTGCATCTCCTCAGATGTAAGCAGAGAATCTCTCTTTGCTCATCAGGTCTCTGTGCACAAGTTCAAGCTCCATAAGAGAGTATTCTGTGTTCTGCTGAGTACTGACTGTCCCAAATGCCTGTTCCTCATGCAGGGAAGAAGAAGACAGGTCTGCATGTGACCATGAACCACACACTGCATTTGTATCTGCACAAAACCGTGCAGGCAGGGGAACACAGGGGTATATTTGGGTTTGCTGTGCTGAAGAGAAGCCTGCAGGCTTCCAGCTCTGCAGGTCTCCTCACATGAGAGGTTTCTGAGTGTAGGGTTGATGTTCCGGCTGCCAAGCGCTGACTTGTTGTTAGATTGTTCCTTATGTCTACTTTAAAAAACACTTATCTGTGTTTTTTGTCTCCTCACAGCTTGAAAGTTAAACTATACTGCTCACCAGTAACTAAGGAATTGTTATTGACTAACTGGAAATACAAGTTTTGGGAGAATCATATTGTGAGTTTGTGTTTATTTTGAAATTTTGAACTGCACTTTCCAACCAGTGATTCTCAGAAAGAAGCAGCTTCACCCTCCTCAGAAGTGTCTAAATAGTGGTGTTGACACAGTGTTTCAGGCCTTAAGTACTTCCAACAATGTGCCTTTCCTCCTGCTATGTGGGATTGGTTTAATTATTTTTCCCTCCACAATTTTTTTCCTTTTCTCTCAACTTCAGCTTTACATGGCCTTCATCTTTACGTTGATCATTTGTACATTTAAATTGATATTCATTTCCTTACCTTGCTCACATCTCCTTGCTGCTGTTCTTAATTTCTCTTTTGCTTCATATAAAGTCTCTTATTCCTTGGAGTGTATATAATCTGAAGTTATATGATTTTCCTTTTGATTTTTGGAAAATGGACTATAACATGAAGAAGTTTTAGTATAAAGTCACTGAAGAACTTAATAAATTGATATGATTTCCAGTATTTGGAGCCAAACTGCAAGGGATTGGTGTTATGTACAGGTGTGACTTGTAGTTATTTCCTTCCCTTTGCAGATGCAGGCATTATGAACTTGAGGTTTTTTACAGAAGTAAAAATAATTCTCTCTGCACAAACATGGGAATATATGCTCCCAATGATTTGTGGGCTCTGCTTCTGGTAATAGGGGGCAGTGGGAAGTGCTGCACGCAGAGCTGTCCTAGCAAGATCCACTGCTCTGCTGTGGATGTTTTGGGCTTTGCAGTCATCCAAAAATCGGGTGTGTGATCCATCCAGAGAAATGAGAGCTGTTGCTGATAGAAGTCCAACATGCTTCAACTTTTTTAGGTATGCACACATTGGTTGAGGTGTCTCCATTTAATTTTTAGATTACTTTTAGGAACATTTATTCCACTGGAAATGGAAATTTATGACTTACTATGGGAAAAAGGGGTTTAATTTTAGAGGCTTAGCATTAGCCACAGTGAGTGCTAGAGATACCTACATAATGAATACCTGGACATAAACATGAAACAGAATGTTCAGTAAATCCTATAATGCAGTTAATCATTTTGTTACAGGTTGCATTGGAAGTTGAAACTCCAACTCAGATTTCCTTAGAAGATGAAACATCTGGTGAGGTAAGTTATAGGAAAAAAAGATTCATGTTAGTCATGGGCAGTAATGCTGTTTACATGAGTACAGGAAACACAGCTGCAACATCCAAAGTGAACAATCTCTCCTGTAGTGACAGAAGTGAAGGGGTGATAGTTTTAAACTAAAAGAGGGTCTATTCAGACTAGATATGAAGGAAGAAGCATATTACAATAAGGATGGTGAAACACTGGCAGAGATTGCCCAGAGAGGTGGTAGATGCCTCTGGAAACATTCAAGGTCAGAATGAGGCTCTGAGCAGTCTATCTAATTGAAGATGTCCCTACTTATTGCAGGGGAGTTGGACTGGATGAACTTTAAACATCCCTTCCAACCCAAACTATTCTGTGATTCTGTACTTGTTCACCAGGAACCAAGGAGGTAGAAGTGTCCTCTGTCCAACTTGCTTGATAAGCACCGTACAATACTTGGTCCTCTCTTCTGCCATGACAGGATGGTTGTTGCTCTTTAGGGCTTGTTGCAATGTGAAGAGACTCTCTGGATTTAAAAGCACTGCTAAATGCTGCAGGAGGCTGTGGGCAGTAATGCATTGCTTTCACTGTGCTGACAAAAGTACTGGTAGTACTTACTCCAGTGAGAAAATAATGCTAAGCTCTCTCTTCCAGAAAGAAGATGTAGTGGTGACACTTCTGCCAGCTGGTCACTGTCCAGGTTCGGTCATGTACGTCCTTTCAATACTTGAAATGTTTCACCACCTGGCATTTAATGATGAATTTGACCCAAGTGTTGCTGTCTGCAGGTTTCTATTTGAAGGTGAGAATGGCATTGTGTTGTACACAGGGGATTTCAGGCTTGCAAAAGGAGAAGCAGCCAGAATGGAGCTTTTGCATTCAGGGACCAGGTAAGTTATTTGTGGGATTTAGAAAGAATCATATGGCATCGACAATTTGGGTATAATATACTATTTTTTTCCTAATTTTTAATTTAAAATGTAATCATTTTATAATTATTAAATATACTTGCAATACTGCAGTTATAAGCCCCCTTTGCCTTACTCTTTGTACTAAAGAGGTAGAATTACCTCCTTTTCAAGAGAGAGGAAGTGGCATATCTTAGCACTGTGATGCAACATTTATTCTGCTATCACATTTCTCTCCTCCAGAGTAAAAGACATCCAGAGTGTGTATTTGGACACTACTTTTTGTGATCCCAAATATTATCACATACCAAGCCGGGTAAGTCTAAAGAAACTGCGAGAGGAAAGGCCCTTAAAATTGTTAATTAATTAACCACCCCTTTGTTAGGTAGGTCTTGCAAGGCAATGCCATTTTGCATTACCAAATCACAGCACTTTGGAAGTATCTTCCAAGATGATTGACAACATTTTCTACACTTTTCAGGAGGAATGTTTAAATGGGATCTTGGAGTTAGTGCGAAGCTGGACCTCCCTGTCTCGTAATCACGTTGTGTGGCTGAACTGCAAAGCTGCTTATGGATATGAGTATTTATTCATAAACCTCAGTGAGGAACTTGGAATCAAGGTAATGTTTCTCTAATTGTTGTTTGGAACCTCAGTAATGATTGTGGCCAGTCACTGAGATGGCAGTGGCTGTTCAGAGGGCTGCTCTAGGTCATAGTTATGCCTGTTTCATTAACTTCTCTTAAAAAGTGCAGTTGTGCTCAAAATGAGTTAACTAGTTAACTTGAGTCTGGAACATCTGGACTTTACAAAAAGAATTTAATTCACAGTTTTTAAGCTTTGTGTTTACCTCTCTCCCTTTTATTTTGTGAATCATAAAAGTAATTTGCATGCAGTATTAATAGTCAGTAGAGAGATTCTGAATTCCTCATGGATATTCATCCCTCTCCAGCACAGAAAGTATGTTTTACTTGTTCTAGATGTCCAAGTTTTGGCTGACACATCTCTGCTTGGACATTATTGTGAGTAATAATTTAAATGCCTGCCAGCATTTGGGGAGAGCAGAGTGACATCTATATAACTGCTCCAGCTGCAGTCTGGCAAACACATTGAACTACTAAAGAGCAACCTCTGGCTTTCTCTAGGTGCACATGAACAAACTTGATATGTTCAGGAACATGCCAGAAATCCTGTGCCACGTTACCACAGACCGACACACGCAGATCCACGCCTGCCGACATCCTCGGGTGCGTTCGTTCTGCAAAGCCTCCCCCGACTTTGCTGTGAAAGTGTGGTTAGAGGTGCTGATGTTTGGGACCTTCTGTTCTGGGTTAATGAAGACTGGTGAAATGGTGACTTAATGTAAAGCAGAGTGAAAACCTTAGTTAGTGGGTTGAAGTTTTTGGGTTTATTTAAAAAAAAGGAAAAAATACATTAATTTATGCTAGAAGTAATTTAACTGTATTTGAAACCTGAAAATTGTGGTTTTAAGTGAAGTGAGACAAGCAATACTAGATCAATCAGGAATTATCCACTTCAGTGTATCAGAAGAGGCTCAGATGATGCCTGCTGCAGCCACGCACTGTGTGGATTTAGCAGGTGGCCTTCCCTTTTTGGGATGTCTGTCAGGCTGGAGACTCCAGCTGGAGGAACATAGGTAGAACCCAAGATGGCACACTGGGGCATTGGTCTCTGACTGATTTGCTTTGCCAGGTGCACTAAAGAAGCAAGGTGTGACAAGGTATTTCAATGGAGTTATAAGTGAGAGAAGAACGTGGTTTGGCTAGATACTATGTTGCTTAATTTCTGGGTAAAAAAGGTCACTGCTGGAATTAATTTTATATTCCATTGGACAGGATGATGACTGTTTCCGAGGGAACAGACTGCCCTGTGGGATGACTTGCCACAATGGAACTCCCCTGCACATAATCAGCATCAAACCCTCCACGATATGGTTTGGGGAAAGGAAAAAGAAAACCAGTGTAATAGTGAGGTGAGCATTTGGGCTACACAGAAACCTGTTGTTTCAGGTTTGTATCTTGCCTGATAGTTGTATAACTGAATCTCAGAATGGACTTTAGGAGCAGGTTATGCTGGTCTGTTGACCGAGGATGAAGAGCAGTTATCTAATTTTTGTGCCTCCTCTGTTTTTTTAGGACTGGGGAGAGTACGTACAGAGCTTGTTTCTCTTTCCACTCTTCATACAGCGAGGTTTGTATACTTTTAGTACTGAGTATACATTGATTAAGGAAATTTAAGAGTTTTGATTATTCTGGAGTGGATGACATGACCTGTCATAATAAAAAAAAATCTTGTCAGTAATAAGATGTAAAGGGATAGGAAGTTCTGAATGCTGAAGACAGAAGAAGTTGTTTTAATATAGCTGCAGAGGAACTTGTTAATGTAGGGCAGGATTACAAACCTATTTCCTGTTCTCTGTTCTCAATGTATAGGTCACTGGTACAATTGTTTTGACTGCCTTTCTATTTTAAATTCTTATGTAACTATGCAATGCTTAAAGCATGGAGTTTTGGTTCACAATACATTGTTTATCTACTGTGACTCAAGTTTGGGTGGGTTTGCCTTCTTTTCTCTGCCCACACATTTATACAGAATTTTCTCACATCTTGACTGCTGCTGTTGCCCCTCTTACTGTGTTAAAAACTAAAAGGAAATTGGTCATGGCAGCACCCTCCCCACAATCAAACACTTTCATTTATCATGACTGGATACAGCTCTAAAAACACTTACTTCTCTTAAGAAACTGACCTGAAACTGGATCAGTGCTAACAATGAACTCACAAAGTCTTGCACTACGAAATGGAGGAAGGCAGTACAGTTTTTAAGATCCTGGATAAGTTTAAATTTGCTGTGCCATGCAGAATTTTAAATGGAGGTCCCAGTGTGGAATTTGCTGGTGGAATACAGGGGCTAGTGTAACATTCCTACCTCCACATGCAAAAATAGATGGGTCCTTGTCTTGGTTTAAAGGAGAACACTCTGGTATGAGTTGTCTCCCTTTATAGGTTCAACCAATCCCTTTCCACCAATAAGGAATGAACATGAGTAGATAGAAGTGAAAAAACAACAGTTCCCTAACAAGTGGAACAGCAACAGACAAAAAATAACAGTAAATAACTGCTGGATACAAAATTGCAATAACTTTATGGCTCACTCCAGGACAGTCCTACTGTCTCTACAGATAGGAGTGTAATCTGCAACCTGCAAGTGTTTCCAATGCTCAGCACTGAAAAAGCCTCAGCAGGACTGCCCCAAACTGGACACAATTCTTCAAGAAATTTACTGGAGATCATCTAGAAGACAACAGAATAAGCCTTGGAAAAAACAATGTGATTTGTCATAATGGGCTTTTACAGGGGACTGAAGAGAGACTTTAGGAAGAGGAAAGGAATACCTGGTCTGCATAACTGGAGACTTGACATCCAGCAAGGCAAATGCATTTTGGAAAGATCAACAGCAGTAAGGACAGGGAAGCACTGGATCACATTCCAGTTCTGACAGCCTTTTCTTTTAGGGACAGTGATGGTCTGTGTAGATAATTGATACAGATAATTGCAGTGAGGTGTTAGGTGAGGCTGAGTTCTCAGCATCCTTTCAGACCTGTTTTCTTGTTCCAGAGATACCCAGTTTGACAGAATCATGGGCTATATTGGTCTTTATTTAAGACTATAGTAGTGTACTTATGGATGTGCTTGTATCAGTGCTGCCTTTAAGTGATTCTCTTAACTGTTGATGTAATTTGTTAAATTGCTTCTTCTTTTCTGGAATTTAGATCAAGGATTTCCTGAGCTATATCTCTCCTGTGAATGTGTATCCCAATGTGCTGCCATTGGGTGCAACAGAGGACAAAGTTATGGAAATGTAAGTGACAAGTGGCTGCTGGACAGAGGTGATCCAAACTCTGTTCCTGTAAGGACAATTCCCCTCCTGAATCCCTCTGAGGAGGGCCACTGCCTTTTGCTTTACTTGTCTGATAATTCAGATGTTTTTTTCTATATTCAGTCCCACAGACTGGGGTTTTCTGAAGCACATGTCTATGTTGAGCTGAGTCTCAGAGTTTGTATTGTACTTCTATCTGTGTGTAGTGGTTTTTCTGCTGGTAAACCGTGGGGAAGCTGCATACACATTCATCTGTGTTCTGTGACCCATTTCTATGTGTCATTGCTACTTCTCTGAAGTTTGTTTTAAAGAGGGTTTCTCAGGGGACTTGAACTCCTCCTCTCTGCAGAGCATCAGAGGCCAATTCTCTTGTGCTGCTGAAGATGTTGGCAGCTTAAAAAGCACCCTCAGGGAGCAGGAGAGCTGTGGTGTCCCTTCGCCTGGACAGAACAAAGATTCCTGTTCCTTTTTCCTTTCCTCCTTAGTAAGAAAGGAGACTTCCACTTAATAATCACTAAATAAAATCACAGTCAGATTTTGAACCCTGTCAGCTTGTCTTCTCTAAGGAAGGAACTACAAGATAGTTTCCAAATTATGTACATGTTTTAAGGTAAATATATTGAAAGGACAGATTTCTACCTTTCAGCTGCTGAAGCTCACTGATGAATCAAGGATTTTGCCCTAGGTATTGCTGCCTTTGCTTTAACATTTTTGCTGCAGTGCCTGTGAAAGGCATGGAGCAGTGTACTTAAAACAAGTTAAAAGATTTACTTTTGCTCCTGAAAGCATCTGCTGAGTTCTAAACATTAACTGCTTTTCTCATTCCCCTCAGATTAAAGCCATTATGCAGGTCATACAGGAGAAACATGGAACCCAGGTACAGGCCCTTGGGAACACTGAAGAGAGCCCACAAGAGAGAATTATCTGATACAGGTAAAGGTTCTGCTGCTTCTACTGCACCTAAAATGAAAGTCTGAGACTAAGCAGAGATGCCAGGAGCCTTGGTGTTCACCACAGTCTGTCTGTGTGTTCAAAGCAACAGCTGGAAAGAAGAAATAGAAATGACATGAATTTATGTATTAGGAGGGTGAGAGAGCACTGATGGCATAAAAACACGCTTGTTTGCAGTCTTAAAATGGACTTAATGCTCAACAGTCCTGTAAGTTTTGGATGGAGCTCCTTCCCTCAAGTCCTAGATCAGCCCTAGGAGAGCTTGTTCTAACTGTCCCTGTGCTAGACAAGGCAAGGCAGACACTGTCAATAACATTCTGCAAAATCTCCACCTCAGTTAAAGAACATTTTCCTCAATTTATACTAAATGAATTTTTATTAAAACTTTGCTCTCAACAAGATTTTAGCAGAGATGTGAACTTGTCTTAGTGATTTTCTGTTTGTTTCTTGCCAGATGAAGAGGATCTCTTTGATTCAGAATTAATTTCTACAAAGCCTAAGATTCCAAAACAGTTGGGAGGAGACAGCAGACCCTCCAGCACAGGGCAGTCTGAAAATGCTGAAGGAAACATTAATGAGGGCACAGAAAGTTACAAAGGGACCACAACTTACACCTCCCTCAAGGTAGACTTTGTGGACTGTGAGGAATCAAATGATGATGATGATGATGATGATGATGAAGAAGAATCTGAAAAAAATACAGTTCAATTTCTCTCCTATGACCCAGGTGCTGCTTCCACAGCCAATTTCAATGGAGTAACTAGTGACCAGCAGGAGTCTAATGCCAATATCCCTCGCTGGGATGAATTTTTTACAGGTAATAAACTAGAAGAAAGTTCTGAAAATGAGGACAACATCCCATCTTCAGCAGATGCTGGCGGGTCCCAGTCACTCTTCAGCGATTCAGATGGAGTAAGTGACTCAACACACATCTCCTCCCAAAATTCTTCTCAATCAACACACATCTCAGAGCAGGGGAGCCAGGGCTGGGATAGCCAAATGGATACAGTGCTCATCACCTCCCAGGAGAGAAATGCCCTGGACCTCAGCACAAGTGGGAGCAGAGCAGTGGCTCCTGTGCTGCAGGAGACTCCAAGGGACACTGAGCTGGACAGCAGCAGGGGGAAGCCACCGGGTCAGAACAGACCTTGTGCCCACAATGGTGCCTGTGGCTTGAAAAGCACAGGTTGTGAGAAAGCTGCAGAGACTGGTGCTGCCCGTGTTCATGATGTGCTGCTGGAAATAAGTGACAGCTCCAAGACTCCTGATCTGGAGCTGAGGAGGGACTCCCAGAGCTCCTCTGACTTTGAAATTCCATTGACTCCTGATGCTGAAGCACCTCAGCCAGATAAACTGCACCATTTATACAAGAAGCTCGCAGCAGGTGAAAACATAATGAGAAAAAAGTCTCCTGAGAGCAGGTATAAGTGATTACCTCATGGTAACACCCAACATGTTTACTGAATTATTTTTCTCTTCCTGCTGGTCACTGTCTGCAGCTCTGCTGAGTCATGCTTTTTTTCAGAAATATCTTACTGTCAGAACTAGCAATCTGCAGCCTGTGTAACTTTGTTGTTCCTTCCATGAAATACTGAAAAGGAAGTATTCCCAGGAGGGACTGTAAAAGCCTTCTACCTCTCAAGGTTGAATTCTCCAGGACTGTAAGCAGAGAAAAAATGGACCAGACAAAACTAAAGGTAGAACACTAAATGAAATTTAGTGTTTATCATGAGCTCTAAGAGTTTGCCTTTTAGTGTGATCTCAGGTTTTAATACAATACATTGTTACCTGTGGTAACAATGACTAAGAATGACCATGCAAACAAGGCAGTTGTAATTTGGCTTTAATCACTATTATCATTATTTACTATTATTGTAACAATTTAATGAGTATTCACTGCCTGTACTGCAGTGAATAACAACTGCAGAACAGATTAGAGAATTACTGAGGTTGTGAGGAGGTTTGTTTTAAATCAAATTGTTCATTTCAAAAAGTCTCTTTACACTGAGCTTTAACTCCTTAGTGAGGTACTACAGACCACTGTCTGTGCTTCATCTCCAACTCACTGCAAACAACTTGTCATCAGTTCCTCTGTGTTCTGGTTTGTTCTGATGGTTCTTCAGAAAAACTTAAAATCCTGTGGTTGCCAAGTTACCAGCCCTGTCCTGCTCTGACAGGTAACTCAGCCACAGAAGGTAGCTTGGTATCCCAGACAGGTGCTTGCATCACTTAAGGCTCTTGTACTGCAAAACTTCACCTCCTCTGCATCATTCTATACACTTCACTATTTTCAATCAAGACAATATATGTGTCTTGTGTGCCACCCTAACTCTCTGCCAAAATTCTTAGCTTCTAACACAGAAATGTAAATCAGGTTTTTCTTAAACTGGAGTGCCTAGGAAATATCTAAACCACAGAAGTAATCTAAAAATCCCTGAGGTTTTCCATACATGGTGTTAAGTCCCAAAGAATTAAACATACTTTAGCACAACACCTCTCCTCTCTGAGTGTGCCTTCAGTTGTTGTGCCATGTTTAATTACACGTGAATGTTAAACCAACCAGCATTCTGCCATGGGGAACAGAGGCAGGAGGGACAAAGCACTGCCATAATCTATGTATGATTTTAAGGATATTCAAGATCCATGTATTTCTCCACTGTTACCTTTCCTGCTGTTTGTGGGATTTGTTAACCTGATTTCCAAATGTGATCTACCAACCTTCAGCAAGCTTGAGTGAGTGGAACTGCTGTTGGAACTACCTCTATGAATAAAATCAGAGCAGAACCTCTTCTGTTGGCTCATTTCTTATCTGTACTGTGCATGGAAGTTCAGGGCTGCCTTTAACAGGATGCTCAGATATACAGGAATCCAGTCTGCTTCAGGAACGTGTAAATTTATACCAGTTCTCACCAGCCCTAAACTGCTGCTAAACACATAATTTCCTAGTGGTCCCTCTGCTGGAGTCCTTACAGTCCTAGAAAATTTGGGTACAGGCCAGGAATTAAGAGGTTATAGTCTTAAAGCAAAATCTACTGCTACAATTTTGACAGGCTGGTTTTTTTTTTTAAGAATGACAACAACAAGAGAAAAACTAAATTTAATTTATTTTATCAAAAACTATAGGAAGATAGCAATACTAGAGATGACACAATATGAAAAGAAAATGTTCCTGAGCTCACAAACTGCATATTCTAATACAGTTCCTAAAACATACATTAAAAATAACCAAAAGATTGACTTAACTTGGAGATTAAATAAATAGACAATAGCTTTTCTTACAGGTGATCTTGCAGCTTTAGTTTTGCTACCAAAAAATAAAAATAAAACCAACAGAAAAGAACAGCTGGAGGACAGGTCACAGGTCACCAGCCCCCAAGAAGTGCATACACCTGACTGAACTGGTGACCGTGACAATGCCAACAGACCACAAAGCAAAACAAAGGCAGAACCTGGGCTGGTTTAGGTTCCCTAAGAAATTGAAAACAGCTTTTTCTGTGTTTCCAATTTGGTAATTTTCTGCCAAACTCATAAAAACAGTAAAAGGAGTTTTAAAAGTGACACAGTGTCCCACTGAGCTAATTCACTGACTGCAATCCCAATACATTGTGAATATGTAAATATAAAATACTGTTCAAGACTCTTATGATGGAAACTGGATCCATGGGTTTCCTTCAAATAAATACAAAATACTGCTACCTCCCAGAACACAAATTAATGCTTCTTTATTTATGGCAGAAGATAACAGACATATCCTTAACAAACAGCAGTGTTATTCCAGTGCTGGTGATAACATTCTCTGCCTCTGGCAAAGGCAGACACTGCACTCCAGTGCAACTGGCACAACTATTACCTTCTAAAATGCACTGACTTGCAATATTTAAATCAAACTGGGCATGGGGGGACACAGAGCCTGGGGCCCACCCTGTGTCCCTGGCACAGGCGAGGTTGGAGTAAGGAATCCATCACTTGCTGCAGCCACTCCGTCCTGCAGGGACAGCGTGGGCTGCAGACTGCAGCAGATTAAGGAGCTGGAGACTGCAGATTCCATCCACATGGAATGCACTGCTCATTTGAGCTACATGCAAGAGAAAGTACTAATGACTCTAAACGATGCAAGATCATCTAGAGTTTGCTGACATTAAAGCTCAATATTCCACATAAAACTTTAAATTAAAAAAAAATCATTAGAGATATGGCATGATAAAAACTGAGAAGATTCAGTGTTTATCAACTGTGTGGATACAGGTTAGTCTGATCACATCAAATACTTCTAAATCTAAGGAAAATTTCTCCTATTCATTAAACAATATAAAGTCTCTATTTCAACGTGTATCTCTGTACTGTAGATTACAAAACTCACCCAGCATTTCCAGTGGCCCATGCTCTTCACCACAAGTTTAAAACTGATTTTGGCTAGTAGCATATAAAATGTCATTTGCTACCAAAGAGCCAGATCTTCAGTGCAAATGCAACTGCTTCTTAAGGAACAACATTGAAATGCTCTTTTTGAAGTGCTAGTAATTAACATGGAATTTAAGGCATTTTCTAACAAATTAAGTAAACAGTTACATGCTGGGTACTTGACTTCATTCACCTGAGCCAACAGCTGTGCACCTTATAAAGGTAACTAGCTGACCTACAGTGCATAGCCAGCATCCAGCTATGGAGCATCCATTTACGGAGCAACATTATTCTGCCTGACCCTGTCAACATTTACGTGACTTGTAAGCAATATATGCAAGTTTTACAAGCTTTGAATCCATGAGAATAAAGCATTTGGATCATACCTAGAGCATGGACCTTGGCTGTAACTTCACTCATCACCCACTTCAACTGCTCTTCAGTGGTTGTGAAGCCAAGCAAAACTTAGCATATGTTATGAATAGATTGAGACAACTTTAAGATGATCAGGAAAAAAAAATAAGATGACTCAAGCAGCTGAAGAACAGCACATTTCTCAGTCTTTACATTCAAGAACATCTTACAAATGTCTACAGCAAATGGGTATTCTCACCCCTAGTCTAACTTCACTGAAGTTAACATTTTTGCAACCAGAAAATACAGGCCTAGTATCTTAGAAGTCTGTCACTAGGTAAAAAAGACACAGTATGTAAAAATTAACCAAAACCAGTTGTGAATATACATCAATCCCAGGGCTCTTTTGCACCTAACAGATAACAGAACATATCTCCACAATGCATTGGCTTTGTTAGACAATGGGCCGCTCTCCTTAACCTTTTGCTATCTATTTCCAAACTGTAGCCAGCAATTTATTTCAGCCATGACTGCCAAATTTTTGCAATGAAAACAAACAGCGAATGTTACTTCTGACAATCCCATATTTAAAAATGCTCTGTGGAACTGCAGTCCTCCTACAGAATCTTGACTAAAAATCAGAGCATAACAACTGAAAATATTCTACATAACACTAGCTAAGAAGTTCAAGTTTTACACCTGGGATCTGTTAATACCAATTACAGAATCACAGAATCAATTAGATTGGAAAAGACTTTTGAGATCATCGAGTCCAACCTATGATCAACCACTCCTTGTCAACCAGACCATGGCACTGAGGGGAGATCTCATTGTGCTCTTCAACATCCTCACAAGGGGAAGCAGAGGGGCAGGTACCAATCTGTTCATTCGGGTGCCTGGTGACAGGACTCGAGGAAACAGCCTGAAGCTGAGTCACTGGAGGTTTAGGTTGGGTACCAGAAAAAGGTTCTTCACCTCGAGGGTGGTTGGGCACTGGACCAGGCTCGCCAGGGAAGTGGTCACAGCACCGAGCCTGACAGAGTTCAAGGAGTGTTTTGACAGTGCTCTCAGGCACAGGGTGTGACTCTTGGAGATGGTCCTGTGCAGGACTAAGACTTGGACTCGATGACCCCTGTGGGTCCCTTCCAATCCAGCTTATTCCATGATTCTATGAATGTTCAAATCAAGGAACATTTTAGAGTTTTCTTTGCATACATTTTCCTGCTTCCTAAACAACTGTTCTAGAAAAAAGAATTTTTAGTCCCCATTACCAGTTTTGTATTGGCTTGAAACACTACAATCTCTTTCTTTGGCCAATGCCATTTCAATTACAAACACAATGCCTTGTTTCCATGATCCTTATTTATATTAGATGTAAGAATACTTGAATATATGTGTGAAAGAAGAGTCTTCTTAAAACACATTAAAAAAGAACAAAGTATTTAACTTTGGATATCCAAACTCAGTTGAGATAACCTCTGCAACACACGGCTCCACATTTACAGACAGTTCTGATCCTCTTTTTGGATGGGCTAAGACCTTCAGCAGAGTCTGAAGTCAGATCTATTGAACCTAAAACACAGATGAACACAAGTCAGGAAGTTCTAAAAGACAGACTGAGATCATGCCCAGTATTCAAACAGCTTCTAAAGGCCTTCTAACACCCCAGTTCAAAGAGCTGTGTGTGAAGCTATACTCAGATTCTACTGACACCCTTATAAAAACTACTTGTGCAACACCTGGCATACACATTGGAATCCAAAACTCAAACTTGAGCTTTGTATCCCCCAGGTATCCACATGGATCAGCTGAGAATGCAGTTGGCCTTCACTGGCCTTCAATGTCGGTGTCACAGACAACACAGAGAAAAAGAGGACTTTTAAGGATTCAAGATCAATTTGGCAGTGTCGTGGTTTAAGCCCAGTTGGAAATGAAACACCATGCAGACACTCACTCACTTCCACCCCAGTGGAACAGGGAGGAGAATCAAAAGAAAAACTTGTAGGCTGAGATAAGAACAGTTTAGTAATTGAAACAGTAAAATATTGTAATAATGATGGTATTCTGATTATGCTGATGCTGATGATTATTATTATTATTATTAGGAGTAGTAGTAGTAAAAGAAAAAGCAAAACACAAGTGATGCACAATACAATTGCTTACCTATGGCTGACCAATGCCCAGACGCCATCCCTGAACTCTGATCAGCCCCTTCTGGATAACCCCAGTTTCTATACAGGGCATGACATTCTCTGATGTGGAATATCCCTTTGAACAGGTTCAGGTCATCTGTCTGTGCCCCCTCCCAGCCTTTTTTTTTACATTTTTTTGAGTACCTCTTCACTAGTAGAGCGTGAGACACAAAAAAATCCTTGACTTGACAAAAACACCACTTAGCAACAACCAAAACGTCAGTGAGTTATCAAAATTATTCTCATATTGAATCTAAAACACAGCACTGTACCATCGACTGAGAAGAAATTGACTCTATCCCAGCTGAAACAGCTGTTCCATAGGAACTACATCTACAACTGAGGCCTAAAGACACGAGAACCCAGAGACCAACCTATGGTGCTTCATGCCACTGAGATGTTACAACTGCTTTACTGACTATAACTAGTAGATTACCCAGGAAGCAGTTTACCTGAAATGCCAATTTGATTAAAGGAAAGCTTTATTTAAGGGCACCCTGACCATTCCTTTGAGCATTCCTGCAACAAAGCTTCAAAATCATTTGCTTCACCAGACAATCCAGCCACAATCCCTGATGTGCTTGGAGCACTGAGGGAGGCAATGCACTAGAGATGCAGGCAAAAGCTTCTGGGTGTGCTCTCCTCTGCCCCACACATCATGAGCAGTGACTGTTCTGAAAGCCAGAGCTGTGTTAGGAAAAGCCATGCCTGAGCTGAAATGCTATCAGCAGTCAGGCTGTAGTAAAGCCCACCAGCACCCCAAAACTCCCACAAGAAGCATATTAAAATGTGCAGACCTTTCATCTGATAGTCAAAGGTTAGCTCTTCTCCAGCCTTGATGGTTCGGGTAGAGAACAGCGCTATCCGAGGAAGACGCAAGTCGAGGTTATCAATAAACACATTGAAGACTTGAAGATTTGGATCACACTGTAAGCAAAAATTAATGCAGTTTCTGTTTAGAAAAATTAACACTAAATTTCACTGAAGTGTTTAGGTAAACCAAGGTCACAGGAGAGAAAGAATGGGTTCTTGTCTCAGTGACAGAAGTCTGCAATTAAGTTATCTTTTGAAATCAACAAATTGAAATAGTGTTCCAGGAGAACATTCAAAACTCAGATTCAAGTCCTTCCAGGAAGGTAACCTTTACACAGTGCATAACCTACACTAATATGCAACAACCTATGAAAAAAAAAATGGCACCTTCAAACATGACAACAAAAATGATGACAAAGTAATTAGAGCTACATTTAGAGGCTAGTATGTACCAACAAAACCCACAAAAAGAATTAAAGTTGAAAGAAAATTAAAAACAACCTCGTGTTTCAAGCCCCCCACACTCTCCAGTCTGCACTGATGTTTAAGCATAGCTTCCAGGCCAGGGATAACATCTTCATACTATGAATTAATTTCTACTGTAAATTGCAAATCTCCTTGGCTTCTGAATTCCCTGCCATGGGCTGGGTGGTAGGAGAAGGGTGAAGGTCACTAAACAGGAACTAGCAACCACTTCATTATTTTCCCTGGATTAAGTGTCAGAAGTCAGTAGTCCCTAAAACTGTTAAAATCTGCATGCTTTTTCATTCTTTAACAGTGAAATATATCACACATTAAAGAATCAGAAATAAAGTTACAGACATTTAACTTTACACTGAAAACTGAAAATACTTGACTCCCTTTTGTGAAAGTGTAGAGCAACTGTCTGTTTGTCCCTGGCAAGCCTGCTTGAAATACAAGTATCATCATCTCACAAACCTGAAGACATGAATTTTCTGTATTTGTAGAACACTGACTGCATACCTCAAAAACACTGGATCAGTAAGAAACAGTAATTTTTAGTTCAGGAATCCTTACAAATGGAGCTCAGCCTTCTTGCTTTAGGTACTTCAGTTGAACTTGAATAAAACAGTACCAAAAATTGCTCATTAAAATTTACTTTTGAGTTCTCTGGCAAGTTTAGATTAGGAGGGAAAAGTACATTTTCCCCCTGTAGATACCTAAGAAAACATGTGAGTTTTCTTTTACCTCTACCAAATTTGCAGGATGAAATTCAGCATAATATTCCATCCTGCTCAGCTCCAAAATAACACACCAATTCCTGTCATCTGTGACTCCTAGCTAATTTTATTAAGGACCTGTCTGTCACATGTTAACTATTTCACGTACTTGGAAAAAACACACCCAAACCAACCCTATTTTGGTTGTCTAGAACCAGCTGATTCAGTGAAAACTCCAGTCCTATAGGATGTCCACTTCAGGCAGCATCTCTCTCCCAGATTTTTGTAAGCAGTCTCAATCCAAGTAAGGCCAAGAATTCTGTTCTATTTATTGCATCATCTGATTGATTGGACTGTACTGGCATGAAGCAAACAACTCCAGATAAACTGTGAATATGGTAAGGAAATGTTTACAGTAGAAGACATTTCTAGCACAATTAGGATAATTCTCCAAATTCTTAGTATACAAAACAAGGTCTTACACTGTGGTTCACAAAGTGGGACACATTTCCATATCGAGCTGCATCTACTGTAAATTCATCTGAGTCATAGTCCAAATCAAACAAGTATGTATTTCCCTGGTTGTCATAGAGCTGGCCTCGCCTCTCTGCTTCCTCACTTGTAATTACCTAAAAAAAAAAGGAAAAAAGAAACTTGCATCATATTATCTATTGTTAATCAATCAAATTACAAATCAAAACAAAAATCACAATCAAGTTAGAAAAATACTTAGAACAAAACACCACTGTAAGGTTTTGATGTTGAAATGGCATTCCATCTAATGAATGAAGAGGACATACAGCTGAACTAATTAGTGACTGAGACTTCTCTGGATGCAATTTGTCTACAGCTGATGCACAGCACTACTTGTCTCTGGAACAAAACCGTATCAGCACCCTCTGTTAAAAGTTTTGATGATGACAGTACAATCAGCTATTTCTACCTGAAGTTTCTATATACACACTTTTTCCATTATACCCAGAAAGCCTCATTTACTTCACATGAAACCAAGATTTGACCTTCTCCCTTTGCAGATGATCAACAGGTATCAGTCTTTAAAACCCACCACATTTACAGCCTGATACTCATTTTTTCCCTTCCCAGAAGCATCTCTTCCTGCTATTTTTGACAGCAATGAAAGATCCTATTCATGGCAGCTCAGACAGACATCACAAAGCTCAATCTATTCAATTAGGCGACCGTGTCACTGTCGACAGAAGAAACAGCTTAAACAACTTCAGCTGCAGCCTGTCACATTAAACACGTTCAGTTGTGCAGATTCAGCAAAGAAATCATAATTTGGCAGCAAGAGAGATACAAAATGTGATGGAATTGGACAACAAATCCCTCTAAAATCTGACAGATGAGATTTGAGACCTCAGCAGTAGGCATTATGTAGAATCAGTGAAAAGG
The DNA here is from genome assembly GCA_013399225.1 of Rhipidura dahli. Lineage (NCBI taxonomy): Eukaryota > Metazoa > Chordata > Aves > Passeriformes > Rhipiduridae > Rhipidura > Rhipidura dahli. The sequence continues at coordinate 291,741 of VXAC01007361.1, forward strand.
TAAATACACGCTCCTTCCTTTAAGCAACAAAATTACATAATCACCTTTCTGCATGAACAGAGGTATTTGGAATGTCTGACCTTTTGTATATTTAAAGGAAATGTACGAACATAAGCTTTGGGGCAGGAAGCATGGAGGAAATCTACTTAAGACCATAAATATTTTTACAAAGGGACAGAAGGAAATACTTTGACTCAACACAGCAGCAAGGCAGATCTGCGGTGGGAATGCAACACACTCTAACAGAGAGGCTGCTGGGATCTGCTGGTGTGAAGAGCTCTGGAGCACAGCAGAGGCTGAAGCATATAAACAAACACAGGGCAATACAAAATCTCAAGAGGAACTCAAAGTCTGTATTTCATAACATAAAAGTTCTCTTTGAAATAGTATGAGATTGAATAAACAGATAACATCCATACCACGAGTCTTATTCTTGCTGTCAATTGAAACTAATAAGTATGCTTGGAAATACTACCTTAGAAGTTCAGACAAAACAGAAAAGGGACTGACAAACTGTGCAGGGAGTTTCATAACAACTGTGCTTTGGGAACAGCAAAAACTACAGTAAGGATGATCAGGGAAGAACTAAGAATATGACTGCCATGAAAGAAATTAAGGACTTGCCTTTAGACATACTATTACGGCATTTATCTAAAATAATTCTTTAGTGCCATATGAGATAAATATTCTTTTTATATTTGACCTTTTACAACTGCTCTGGAATGAAAGAATGTTCTGGGTAACATAATTTTGCTGTCGACTTGAATGTCCCTTTATCTCTCTACTCAAAAGTAGATTGATCTGTTATACAGCAGAATCACAGAATATCCTGAGTTAAAAGAGTCCCACAAGGACCATCAAATCCAATTCCTGGCCCTGCTCAGGACATCCCCAGGAATCACATGATGTGCCTGAGAGTGTTGTCCAAGCACTCCATGAACTCTGTCAGGCTTGTTGCTGTGATCAACTCCCTGGAGAGCCTGTTCCAGTATCTGACCACCCTCTGGGTGAAGAAGTCAAGTGTTAAAACTGAGAGAAAGCTCAGTTAGATTTTATCTAACATTTCCTTGATGGTATGTAATTCACCTATATGAGATAAATACATACCTACCTCTCCAACATACTCCATGACAAAACTGTTGGTTTTAATTTTCTGGAGGGTTTTTACTCCCCAGCCACGGCCATTGTTGGTTCTGAAGATGCAGAGGGAATATGGGGTCCCTTTCTGTACGATCCTATTGGGGCAGTCAGGCCCACACCTACAATATGAATTGCACTCGTAAATGGGCAAGCCAGGCTGGATTTTTAATTTCTTATGTTTATTGTAAGCCAAAATAAACCCAGCCTCCTTTGGACAGCACTTCTCAGCAGGGCAGTCAGCACATTCACAGCCAGTTGTTATTCCATTGAGCACATTTATTCCTGGAGCAGGTTTATATTCATTAATGTAGTAGAAGTCCAAAGGAGGGCCTTCAAGATCCACGGTGTTTTCCACCAGAATCATTGCTTTATGATTCTTTTTCCTGTTGAGTTCTTCTTTCCATCTCTGCAAAGCTATTCTTTGCTTAGCCTTCTTTACAATGTAATCTGCAATTGCAGGTTTCAAAGCTTTAACATGGTTTCTCACTTTCAGTGCTTTGCCTTCTCTCACCCGAGACAAGTATTCTTTTTTGTCTCTAAGAAAGTTCTGCAGAAGCAGAGGGCAGTTCAGATGTTTCCGAGGCTCCCAAGTATTTGAAGATTCTGGCCATCCTTTCCACTTCACAAGATAGTATGCTTTGCCCTTGAAATACAGAAACAGATACAGATTTAGCCAGAGTTCATGTTGCTGAAATCCAGCATCACAGAGTACACAGACAAGCATAAGAGCTCTGGACTTAAAGAACACACAGGGCAGAGAGCTTTGATGTCCCCATAAACGTTACAAATGGGGAGAAAGAGAAAAATCAGGTTTTTTGTTTGCAAATTAACTTATAGCACAACTTTGCATACTTTACGTATCATCTTTAGGGACAAAGAAATCAAAAGCTGGGATGAATTCTGATTGCTAACAGCATACCTGGAGGAAGAGGAGGCTAGTTTGTCAAGGCAGGTGGTAAGTTATGCTAACTTGCTGTATGACTCGTATGCATAAGCAGAATGTAGTTGTATCACATACAGAACAAAAAAAAAAATTCCAAAATTTAGAAAAAAAAAAGTCTAAACCCCACTGTTGGTATATCAACCATCCTCCCACATCAGTAATTAATTTGATACATGTAATATTGTATTTACAATCAAGCAGCATATGTTTTGCACTTATTTAAAAAGGACAAATAACTGTAACAAGGACAAATCCTGAGACTGATTTTCACAGGAATCCATTTGCAGCACATGGCCCTAATTATTTGTTAAAAAGACTAAAAGAATCAAAAGAGTTACACATGGTTGTCTGCAAATAAAGGAGAGGCATCATAATTCATACTGAGCTACCACTTAAAGCACCAGCATCAGATATGCAAAGGTGAAACATTTCACATTCTAACATGTCTGTAACTTCATTCAACAAACTGAAAGTAGCAGTTTACACCACTTTCTGTTTACAGTTCAGTTTAAAATATATTTAATTTGATGCCAGCAAAAGTTTTGTCCTCACTGCCTGCTGCTTTATATTACGAGCAAAACTACCTTTGGCTTGCTTCCAAATTTCAGCTGAAAGAGTGATCAAATTGGTCTGTGTTTCTCTTACCTCTTCTACCTTGTAGTCACACAAATATTCCACCTCATAACTCTTTAGACTCCTGTTGGTGATTCCAATGGATTTACATGTGAGATTTTCCTTCCTACATAATTCTTGGAGGGTCTCAAGTGAAGCTAGACATGGCACATACCAGGCTACAATAAGAAAATTGGTAAAGAATCCTATTTAATGTCTCAGCTAAATTGAAATCATTATGCCTCATCCCAGAGTCCCCACATTACCATTTGTGACAGCAGTCCACGAGCCTCTTGTACAACTGCAGTGTCTTCAACTCAACCCTTCTCTAGAGGGTCAAGCGAAACACGTCAATGACTCCCTCCCTGCACCTTTATTCTGTACAGTACGTACGCTTATAAAGAACAACAAATATTTTGGAGGGCAGAGACTTCCACAAGCGAAAGATAACCTAAGAACCGAGCAATTATTCTACAGTTACAGCATCGCATAACTGAACTACGGCAAGCAGGAAACCTCCGCTCTTTAATAAGACCGCCAAATTTCTGTAGTCAAGCGCAACTAAGCACTTGCGATGCAGCCATGGTGACTGGACGAGGAAATAGAGACCCACAGCCCGCATCCAGAAGGATCGCAAGTGCCCTGCCAGCCAGGCGGATTTAGAGGGACGAGACACTCAGCAAGGCGGCAGCGCCCGGGAAACACCGGGATCAATGGGCTGGATGAAGTCCAGAGCGGGAGCCGCCGGCCGCGGGGTCGTGCCCGCCTCCCCCCGGGCTGCGCGGGGCTCTCCCGCCGCGCTTCACAGCGCTGGAGCTGGGGAGGGGGCGGCGGTGCCTTTCCCGCGGCCGCGNCAGCCCTCCATGTTGGGGGGGGGCCGCGCTCGGGCCGCGCCGGCTCCGCCCCCCGCCGGAAGGGGGCGGAGCGAAGGGGGCCGCCCGGCGCGCGCGCAGCTCCGCCCTCCCCCCCCCCTTTCCCGCCTCTGCCGTGAGGGGAGCCCGGCG
>VXAC01007361.1:295460-355194 GCA_013399225.1 Rhipidura dahli
GCCCAGCCCCCCCCCCCCCCCCCCCCTTCCCCGCCTCTGCCGTGAGGGGAGCCCGGCGGGACGGGGTCGGGAAAGCGGGAACGGCGGGGAGAGAGGCTGAAAGGGAGCGGGACGGAGTTAAAGCCATGGCGCCTTTGTTCTTATAGAACTCTGCAGTGCCTGGGGCAGGCGCGGGAAGCGCGAGGCAGAAAGGAAGAACCTCGGAAAAATGGTCCAGGGACTTCTTGATTGAAAAAAAAATAAGTTACACCGTCATCTCTCCTCACTCAGATGAGGTATTTACTATTAATGTAGCTTGGACAGAATCACAGAATCGATTAGTTTAGAAAAGGCCTCTGACAACATTAAGTGCAACCTATAAACAAACACCACTTTGTCAACCAGACCACCGGCCCTCAGTGACGTGTCCAGGCTTTCCTTGAACACCTGCAGGGACTGTAACTTCNGCGCCTCTCCCCGCGTCCCACCCCCGTTCCATGTCTACAGCAGGCACCTCCCGTCCTCCTCCCACAACTCCCCTGGGACAGCGGGCAGGACCCTCAGGGCAGAGGGCAGGACCCCCAGCCCTTCCCTCCCCGCCCCGCCGGGGGTCTGTTGGCAGGGGCGCTGGGAACGGTAACGGCTCCCAGCGCCCAGAGCGAACGGGATCCTCCCCGCCCGTCCTCCCCCCGTCCGCCCCGGCCCCCCNACCTTTAATGTGAAGGAATTCCTCCCACTGTCCAACCCCAACCTCCCCTGTCACAGTTTAGGAGTTAGCAACCTCTGATCCTGGCAGTGACTGCCCCTGGCTCTAACCTCCTTTCAGGTGGTTGTGGAAGAGGTTTTCACGTTCACTTCAAAGCCCAGGTAATGGAATACAGCTCTCTTCAAATCCACACCGGTATTCCTTGCTCTATTTTCTCTGATTTTCGAGGCTCTATTGTGATGCTTTCAGTATTTTACAAGGTCACACACTGTTGTAAGCACTGAACTGTTGCCCCTTAACTTTAGGCGGAGACCCTCAAATTCCATAACCACATGTGCCTGCTCCATCTCATGACTGAAAAAAACCTGCCATCTTATACCCAGACAAATGTATGACAATACAGATTAAAACAGTGCCACAGAATGAAGATTGCCAGGATCTGCATAAAAAATGTATTTTAATAACATATAAATAAGCACATTCAACTCTTACATTTCTCAGGTAATATCACAAAACCATTTTACAGAAAAAATCTCCTGAAAAAAATTAACTTGCTCAAGAGGCCAGCGTGAATGGGCTCCACCTTCACGGTTTTGGGCAATATCAAGACCACACAGGATTCCAGTACAATTAGCAGGGAGGGGATTTTCACCAGTTTAGCTCTTGCTGGTTCAGAGTTCTGCTGCTGAAGCCACAGATAACACTGGTGAATGGGTACAAGACCTGATTAGTCAAGGAAAAATCTTCACACTATGTAATATGCTTGTTGCTGAACCACAGGCACAAGCATTTGTGCTTTGCATTTTGTAAATCAAGATCTGGTAATTCAGTGATCTGCTGTCCACATGTCTTGACTAACGTTTTGCACCACACTCCAAACAGACTTGGTGGCAAATTAACATTTTACTTTAGTTTTATTACAGTCCTCTAAGAATCATCAGAGACATCCCAGAGAGTCACTGCTTCGGCAGACAAGCCAGTAAGAAATAAAAATTAAGTTAGAAAAATGTTGCTTTCCAAAATGGACTATGATGCCACTTCAACAGTGATGACTTCACACTTTCCAGTATCTTGATCCGTGCAGGTAACATGCAAAGACCCATCCCTAGATAAAGGAGAGGGTTATGTTTATTATCTCAACACAACACTTACTGTGTTACTGCATGTTCCAGAGAGGATAAACAATAGTCCTCACACAGATGAAAGGAAGACAGATTAGCATCAAAATATCCAGGGACAAACATGCTTCAAAACTGATGAAATTGAGTTATGAAATTAAGTTTAAATTACAGAGTGCTTATGCATGCACTTCTTGCCCTTAAAGCATCTATCTTCTCTACATATGCTGGAATAGATATTTAAATCCTGCATTTAAATATTGCAATTGAATTTATTTAGTACAGGTTTGTAAACAGAATATGTGGCAATATTTTTTAAAATATTCATTGTGAGAACTCTGAGTAACAGCAACAGATTGATAAGCATGTCTTGTCATAGCACAAGAATTTGACTTTTGTAGTGTAAGTAGTCTTTAAATTCCAAGGATCTCCTTCAATTAGGAAAAACTTAACTTTCAAAATCCAAGAACTAAGAAACAATATTGAGCTGTACTTCAGCTAGGTATACAGTCACACAAAATACATAGGTTCTCTACTCAATTTCCTCTCCCTTTTTCACCTAAACATTACTTAAACCTCCTTTAAAACAATGCTGTTTTTCTGCACAACAGAGTTGCATCTATAATCCCCAAAATGTTTCCCTTATCAGTGCTCAGTATAAATCTCTGTGTGGCAAGCAAGGGATTTTAGGCGAGGTCTATTAACAGGCATTAATACACCTGATAGCTAACATAAGGAAATGAAGTATTTTGAACTTAAAATAGCAAGCAGAAATTTCCTGTGGCACTGTTTCTCTGCTTAACACCCCTGCCTCTGAGAGGACAGAGCCACTGTAAATTCTACAATCCTTTATAACTAAAAAAGACGAAGTCTCTTTCAGTTTTTCCAAGGAGTGTGGGCATTCAGCAAAACTACCCCACCCATTTTCACAGGAAGTCTGAGATCCTGACTACTCTCAAGTGGGGTTAAACTGATCAACTGCTCAGAAGCTGCTAAAAATAACCTACGCAATTGTATTAAGTTTTTTTTTTCTTTAGGAATCAAACAATGAAAGCACCAAAGGTATTGGAGAAACCCCACATTTCTACAGAATGTACCCCTACTAGGACTGTACAGTCCTGTGACTAATGAAATGCTGAAATTTCTCGAAACTAAATTAAATACTCTTGAACAGGAGCAAAGACTGCTTGTCAGAAGTGTGACGCAGCAGGGTAAACAGCAGAACAACAACTGGTTTGGGTACCTTTTCATAGTGAGAACAGTTAGAATATCATGCAGGCCATCCTCCTTTTTATCTAAATCCTGTAGTACAATCTGTTAAAAGAGAAAGTTAGATTATAATCAGGTTCTCCAAGTTCTTGCACAGCAGTTCAAGGAAAGTGACACAACAACTAAGATGTGCAAATTTATGTATTTTTTAGCTATTCACACTATTGTTTCTGTGGTGTGGTTCAGGATCTATCTCTGAGATAGCTGAAGTACCTATCACTACCACAGTGTCCTTTACAATCAGTACTGTAATTATTAGGTAACTCCCTTCCCTATCCCCTTTAAAGGTATTTGGGCAGATTAATTCTGGTGGAGTAACAGTCTTCCTAAATACTCCATCCATTTCAGATGCATCTGCTCCTTTCCTCAGGCTTTCCAAGTAAAACATATCATCACTGTTTCAAAAAAGCTGTGTTCTCTCTGTAGGTTGACTCCTAACCAACAACTTTAAACCCTCACTTGATAGAATCATTTCATCTTACCACTGTGATAAACTGAATTCAATACCAAGATTAAATACCAAGATCCTGTCCAATCTAGAAGGATCAAAAAGTAATCAACACATCAGCTATGCCATTTTCCTCATCAGTTTTGTTTTTAAAATGCTGGAGGACCTGTGCACGACTGGAATAACTGGAAAAGATCTCTCATCCCAGGGGATCTGATTACAGCAGTGCCAAGTGTGAAACCCTGCCAGCCATTAAGGAATTCAAAAGAGAAACATCAATGAAGTGTTTGAATATTACACATGTACAAAAGAATGAATAAAGACCAATGCCAAAGAGATGCACGTCATTATAATTTTCTAACAAGTTTTGGTAGTGGTGGGACTGGTTTCCATGTTTTTTCCAGGTCCACCTGATTTCCAGGTGGCTGCTGTTAGAAGAGCACACGAATGTGCACATACTCACCTGGGCAAATTTCTCATCTTCATTCATGGGACTCTTCCCCAAGGACTCGTACAGCTCAAGGCACACAGAGGAAATATTTCCAGGAGCATGCAGGGTGTGCTGCCTTCGAGCTGGCAGTGGTGTCCCCGAAGGAAACAGCACTGTGAATTTGTCAGCCCCTGACTCGTCTACTCCCTTAAAAAAGAAAAAAAAAAAAGAATAGAGTTCATGTCTTTCTTTAAATGCTTCACTGAGCTGGAAGTGTTACAACAATGCTCCACAAGAAAGAAATCCAAGATTCATTCCCTCTGTCACATTTACCATCACAGCAAGTAAAAAAACTACAAATAAGAAGTCCAGCTAGTACAACATTGGAAAGATACAATCTATCTCCCCTTTAAATGCAGTTTTTCCTATCATTTTTTTGTCAATAAATCTAAGTTACCATGTACTGCTGATCTATAGCAAATCTGCAGAAGTAATAATAAAACAGTGCTGTTTCTCTAACACCAGTCATACATAATCAGGGTTCTATATTCACTGCAGCAGTAAAATTTTCTAATATTTTGATTTTAGACTTACCTTAAGAAGAATATCTTTGGCAGAACACTCAATGAGTGCATCTTCTTCTAACAAGGTATTCTCTTTCCCTAGCAGAATTCCTGCCTCTATGGCTGCACCAATGGGAATAACTTCATCTGGAGGAATTGAATTCAGTAATTCCACAGTTGGGAAAATATCTTTGATCAGCTGCTGTAACTTTGGGATTCGAGCAGACCCACCACAAAGAACTACCTGGAAAACATAAAAATTATTTCAAATCTTTATTCTGTCAAATAAAACACACAGGTCACACCCTGCAAAACAGAAATGGAAACTGCTCTGGGATATTTTATTATCTGCAGTTGTTTAAGTAAAAATTGGTGTAATCTTTGGTTGACTTCTGATACTTTTGGTATTGAAATTAAAGGAAAAATGATGTCTTTGAAAAGTTTATCTTACAGCAAGAATCACCTAGATAAAGTAACACTGAAAATTGAAAAATTAATCACAAAAAGAACATCAAGTTGTAAGGGACTTCCAAAGGTAATCTAGTCCAACCTCCTGGTCAGAACAGGTAGTTACGACAGGCTGCTCAGGACCTGTCCTGCACAGATATATATTCCACAGATTCTGTAGGCCCTTGATTCAGCATCTGATTTCCCTCATACTACAAATTCCTTTCCTAGAATCTAAAATTTTCCCATGTTGTAACTTGTGCTGCTTGCCACTCACCCTTCCACCATGCACCTGTGGGAAGGAGCAAGTTGGGTTTTATCCACAGTGACTTTGAAAAATCAGCCAGATCTGGAAATAAAGCTAACTCCCACTTTTCCTCACATAAAACATAAACCTAATCTACAACTCTGATTTTTTTTATTTTTACATTTAAAGTGTTCACTGCCCCTCATCCAAAGCATTAAGACCTGAGATGAGAACCTTACAAGCCACCTAAAAACCACTGCCAGAAAACAAAAGCTGTTCTCTAAATGACCTGGGACACTTCATTATCCACCAGTGAAACTGAGATGTGACACAGCAAACACTAATTAAGAGTCTGAAATGGCACCAAGTGTCACTGAAAGCACCAGGCAGCTTTAGCTGCAGACCTGATGAGCCAATTCCACCAGCAATGAATGCAGCACCATTCACCACACATAGGTACAAAGGAAGTGAGATGAATTTCCTCTCTTATACCAAGGTAAGAGCCATTTGATTTAAACTACTGCCTTGCTCACCATCTTTGGAATTAAAGCACTCTCCTGGTTTGGCACGTCACGTGGTTTTTAAGTCGGCAATGAGGAGCACAGGCACCAAGTGGACACTAAGCAATTTGTTCCACTTTAAGTCAAAACTTTGCCTTTCTCCAGAAGTGTCAGCAAACCCTATCCAAAAGTTCAATGAAGGCAGAACAAAGTCCACAGACTGAACTTAAAGAACGTACTTCTCAGCCTGAATGTGGGCATAATTACACAGATGCACCAAATGGAGAAAAATCCTCCCCACCTACTCAATATGCAGCACTAAAAACACACAATTGAATCTGACTCTACCTTATACTTCAAGTAACTGAAATGAAAGCAACTACAGCAGTCCTGAAGATCTCGAGTCTGTAGATTCAGTTGGATTCCAGTTAAAAATGCTTAAATATATCATTAAAATCTCAGTCTGCAAGGAAAACAGGCCCCACAAGTATTGCTCTTGTGGAATTATGAAGCATCCTACAGACAAATGGTTTCTATTATTACCTTATTAATATCATCTGCTGTAAATCCCACTTGCTGCAAGAGTCTTTTAATTGCTTCTACACATTTACTAAAAAGTGAAGAACAGATGAGTTCAAACCTGGCCCTAGAAGAGAAAAAACCCTAAACATTAAAAAAATATAATCTCATTCATGAGAGACAAATACCTGAAATAAACAAACAATAATTTTCAGAATATATTTTAGTTCTCCAGCTGGTACTAAGGGATTTTTTAAAAATCATCTTTTCCCATTATTAATCTTCAAGTGATTTTGTTGTTGTGGAAGTATCTGTGCTATTCCATCATGAACACCTACATGAAATGCACATTCATTCTTCTTCAGTGTACTCTAGAGAAAAATAACCCCAGTATTGTTGTCTTGACAACACCCAGTATTGCTGTCTTGACCTGTGTAAAAAAATAAATAAAAATCCTGGAACTGCTCTATGATATTTAAAATGGATACAAAGACTCAATTTTTACAGGCAAATCAAGCTGTGTCCTGATTTTCACATAGGGAGTAGATTAGGCAAATTAAAAAACATACTTGTGTTTGCCTTTGTCTCTTTCCACTCTGCAGAGGAAGTTCTACTCTGCACGAATACAACAAATCAAAGTCTGCAACACTGGCAGGACTGGCATCCTGATCCAAAAGTGAGCCGACCCCAGTTATACAGTATTGCTTCTCACACTCTCAAACATGCTATGCCTTGTTTTAGCAGCCCCTGGAGTTCTGGAATGGAAAAGTCTATTTCATTTTGCTAAAGCTGCTGCTGCCTCAAAGAGCAATCAAAGTGAGCTAAAAATCTCAGTAAGACATCATCCCAAGGGAAAAGAGACTGAATAGGACACAGCAGTACAAACAAAAAGATAGAAAACATCTTTCTACTCCAGCTGTCACCAAGAGGCAACATCAAGACTTCCAGGACTCCTCTCATTCAGATGAAGAGTCCACAAGACATCTTTTCCTTAAGGAAAGTACAACAAAATAAGTGGGAGGAAACAGCCACCTTGATTCATTACAGTATCTATTCCACCCCCATCAACAACCAGACTCCAAAGATGGGGTGTCCTTGTGCTTTTCTGCACTTTATTTTCTAACCATTAGGCAACACAGTTAGCGTGGCTGCCCTGACCACTACAGACTGTGGCATCAATATGAAACAACAAATTTGCCTTCAATCTTATTTCCTTCTCTAAAATAAACAACACCAGAAATCAAAGCTTATTGAACATCCTTAACAGCACCCAGAAGGATTTCAGTAGCTTCAAGATCTGCCTTACCTGGACACATTGCAATCAAAATCTAATCCATCATACAGTGAATCCACAAAACAGTTTGCACTTCCCAGGCTTGATAAAGAATGCTTTGCAATATCAGCACTGTTCATTAACTTCATCATGGCTCTGGGATTTCCTCTAATATCATGTTTACAAGACCTGTATTTGAAAAAAAAGATGATACCAGTTTAAAGAGGCAGGAGTTTGACTGATAACTCCTTGTGAAAGGAAAAACAGGTTAGATCTCTTGAACTTTTTTTTGGTAAACATTTTAGTATTTATTAACTACAACACCACTACTGAAAGTTTGCAGACACCTCAACACAGCAGAGTTCATGTTTGAGCCCTTACAGTTCAACACCAGCTTCAGGCAATATCCACCCAAACCCAGGCATTTCCCAGTCTTCCTCCTCAGCCCCAAACAACTGACTGCTCCCTCAACCCCATCTTTACTTGCACCTTTTCACTCACAAACAGTCTGCCAGATTGTTTTGCTTTCTTTACAGAAAGCACCAGATAATGAAGTTTCTGTCCTAACAGCAACATGCATAGAATTCAAATCTTACCTCTGAAATTCAGAAGCTAAGTGTTGAGCTAGAGCTTCTGTGAAACAAACTCCACCAATGCTGTCATCTGTGTTTGTAGCAAGCACACGATATATTCCACTGTTTACTTCTATGACTGTGATAGAAAGTGATGTTCCACCCAGTTTATAAACCAGCACATTGCTGCCACAGAAAAAAACATTGAAAATACCATTAATTTTGATACACTGTCAAAACACTACCACCATGTATTGCAGGTTTTAATCAGGCAAGAAGTATATGAGAATGGTAAAGAAACACCAAACAAGAACAAAAAAGCCCAAACTGACATTAGTCTTTGCTATTTTGAAAGTGAATTATCTGTATATTCATAAAGACAACCAAATGCATCTACTGAACATAGGAGCTCTGCTTTATTTCTTCCAGCACATATAAAACGATCCCATCTCCCAGAATTAAAACCAGTTATGCCAAAATATGTTTAAAAAGGAATGCATTTCTCTTCAAGCCAATCAGCGTACTGAAGTCGGAAACTGGGGACAAATCTTTAAAGACAGTTCTCAAAATATAAAGACCAAAACAAAGGGAGTTAAAACACTATAAAATTACAACTTCTAAATGCTTCTTGTCTTGATTAAGAGAAAAAAATCAAAACAAACCTCATGCTAAGGCAATACAGCATTCCCTCATTTAAGATTTCTCAAGATTTAAGTACAGCAGCATAAAAAGAAGTAAAATATTAGGATTTTACCTTTTCCCAGTGGGTGAATCTTGGCCAATTCCATAAGCGAGGAGAGCTGCAGACGGTTCATGGATTAATCTCATAACATTGAACCCAGCAGCTGCAGCTGCTTCCCTGCAATGAGCCATAACAGCATTTCATTTTACTCTAATGGTCTCACTATAGTCACACACTATTAAGATTTTACCTGAACTACATGTGCCACCTCATCAGACCTTGTTTATAGCATGATATTAACAAAACTGAGTGACTGGAAAAGTATCAAGAAGTTCAGTTGCTACTGTATTCTTCAGGTAATTGGATCTGCCGTGTGCTCATTGTCAGAGAAAACACTGGTCTCTCAGTCTACACTGAGCCCATAAAAACTGAAAAACACCCCTCAATTATAAAATTTAAAACCCCACCCTAAATCAAACTCGGTAAGTTATCTTCAGATGTGGTATTAAAAGTTCTTGATACATTATCTCAACAGATAACACACCAAAAATTTGATACACTTCAAAATTAATTTACTGTGCCTCACTTGTAACATTTTACTTAAGTATTTTCTTGAAATTTCAATCACCCTGGGACTACCCCACAACTTGTTTCCTCACACTCTGAAGTTATACTAGAGCAATAGAATGTTTCAGTAGAGACACTGCAAATCCCCAGCTCACTGTTTTCTGACCAGCTTTTAGGCCTGCTTTATTTATTTCATTTCATTAAGGGCTTCTACAAATCAGAAAGCATGAACAGATGCTGCTATTTATGGTCAGCTTTAAGCATACCTATGTTTTCATATGGAAGAACTAACTGTTAGAGCGGAAGTGTTTCCAAACAGAATTTCCAAGTAGAAAACTGGTATGTATTCAACATCTGCAGTCTGACAAACCAGACTTCAATAAGCCAAGTAGCAGGGTAAGAAACTATTTACATTCCAAAAGGATCACTGAAGATCCTGATCTGAGGTTCTATCCTTGATGAAATCAAAATTCTGTAACTTTAGTAATTTAGAATTTCCTTTTGGTAATATCAGTGAATTCCACTGAAAGTTTCTCAACTCATGAAAGCAAGAGATTAAATCCTATTTTCCCAGTTTAAATAACATCCCAGTATCTTGACTGATGGTCACAGGCTGAAGTCCAGCAGCAGAATTTGCACTGCTGATCTTCCAGCCCATCTGCTTTAGGCACATAAAAAAGGAGAAAAACCTCAATGCTCTTACCCAAGGGCATTTTTCTGATTCTCTCCAAAATCAAATGGTACTGTGACAACAACATCATTCACATCTGAACCCAATGCAGACTGGGCAGTCTCTGTTTATAAACACAGGCAGAGCATGTTGAGTAAAAGCAAAAAAGGGAAAAACTGACATCTTAAAAATACAAGGACAGCTTAAAAATCTAAAACATATTATAAATTTAATTATCATATACCTTTCATTTTACTGAAAATTAGTTTTGCCACAACTTCTGGGTTAATGAGTTTGTTATCTATTTCATACTGAAGTTTTCCATTCTTCTCAATTATCTGTAAGCAAAACCAACATACCTTTGTTAGACAGTAATTTGGTTAAGAACAAAAAATAACGTTAAACTTAGGTTCTGTTTAAAGTAAAAAGCACTGGACTGTGTAAATACTCTTTGCATTAATACTCTACTACTAGGGAATAAATGCTTTCAAGATATTTATCAAAGATCACCAAAAGACCTGTAGTATCTGACAGACACAACAGTGACATGCAAGAACTTAGAGTCCAGGCTTCCCTCTTCTACTGAGTTTTCCTTAGTACAAAAGCAATGTTTAGAACAAAAGTACACTCCTGGTAATATTCTGTAAGAAAAACCCCAGCTATTTACAAAACTGCACCAATATGAACAGTCAAAACCCAGAGAAAAACTTTTTTATGAATGTATTTTCCAAGATAATTTTTCTCCTGTTTTGCAAAATTTTCTAGCAGCAAGCAGAGTCTTATGCAAATTAACTACTGACATTAAATCAAGTGGTTAAAGATTTTTATCACAAGGTGCTGCAACCCAAGTATCGTCTACCAGATCTAAGAAAAACCACAATGCTACTACCTAAGTATATCAGGATTCATCCCTTTAGAGAATGGCCATGAGATAAAAATTTTTGTTGGAACTACATTATTCTGGCAGATCTCAGAAACTGGTTATCTACTGGGAAAAACAGAGACACTCCACATAGCAGCAAAGGGACCTCATATGACGAGAGCTGATCTCTGCAAAACAAAGACATGGTGTGGCCCGAACAATGACAAGAAAATCATAAAATTATACAAATCAGCATACTCACAGAGCACTTGCTTTCTGCAATGTATTTCTTTGCCTGAGGGTCACCAGAGCTGCCCAGAAAAATTCAAAATATTAAAATAAATCACACGTTCAAGGTTAACTGCACAAATTCATCTTGCTGATATTTCTTCTAACATCTCCAACACATCGAGCTATACTTGAACCAAAAAATCCCATTTTCACTCTACAGACACATTTATAGAGTAAAAAAATCCCAAAGGTTCTGCCTGCTGGCATCTTTCATTCTCCTTTCCCAAACCTATGATTGAAAAAAACACCTACTACTTAGGGAAAAGGAAAACCCAACAAATTTTTTAACCTGCTATTCCCCACAACCATTATAGAAGACTTCAGTGTAGTCCTGCATCTAAAAAGTGCTGAGAAATACACCAGAATGGACATCATCTTGTTGGCTTCTGTCAATGGAAGAGCTGTAACACACAGCTGGGTCATCACTAAAAGGTTTTGTCACACCTCTGATGTTAAATCCAACCCAAGAGGTGTAGTTCTAGTGTCACTGCAATTGCCAGTGCAAATTATCACAGCTCCACTAACAGGCATCACAACAGGAACAGAACCACACCGGAGGAATCACAACAGGCACTAATCTATAGTTTCATTATTGCGATAAAAGCAACACAAAGTTTCATGCAAACAAAACCACAGTGGATTTTACACACGGAAAAGCAATCAGGTAACAAAACACTGTAGTTAAGAAAATTAAGAGTGCATGAAAAGCATACATACAGCTTGTTACTATATTTCATGATTTCGTGTTCAGAGACAAATTCAGACATAAAATACAATGTTTCTTCTCTACTTTTCTATTTCCAGAAGCATCTCTTTGCTGCTGGAATGAAATATAGGCTAAGAAGTTCATAGTATCAGCCTATGGGTCTAGGGGAAGGCGTCCCTGCCCATGGCAGGGGGGTTGGAACGAGGTGATCATTAAAATCCTTTCCAAACAAAAACATTCTGCGACTGTATGACAACAGAATGATTTTTATAAGAGATGCCTTTAGTATTAGTGCTGAAACATTAAACCAGCTCTAATGGAAAAATTTCTCACCGCCCTTTTCACGTCCGTTCTCTTACCTTCGCCCAAGGATCTGCTTTACTTTCACTACAGTGTTTGAAATATTTCTTATCCTACTTTGCTTCGCAGCTAAGCCAACAACCTGAATGAAAAATAAAAGAAAAGTGAAAAAAAAAAAAAAGGAGTAGCAGCCAGAGCCCCCTCCCTCCTCCCCACACCACCCCGCGGAGGGGCAGCTTCACCTCCTCGCTCTCCGAGAACGCCACAACCGCGGGAGTGACCCTGTCCCCAGCGTCGTTGGCGACCACGTCGGCGCGGCCATCCTGCGGAGAAAGAGAGGCACAGCCGTGAGCCGCCCCTGGGGCTTCACGGCCGGGGGGACAGCTCCGAGCGACGGAGATCCCGGAGAGCCCCCCGAGCGGGCCTCGGCCCTCACCTTGTACACGGGGCCCTCACCTTGTACACGGCAGCGCAGGCACAGGTGGCGCCCAGGTGGACTCCGATGGCCGCCATCAGCCCCTCCCGCCCCGACGTGCCCCGCGCGCGCCCGCTCCCAGCCAATCCTGCGCCGCGCTGGGTCGT
The DNA here is from genome assembly GCA_013399225.1 of Rhipidura dahli. Classification (NCBI taxonomy): domain Eukaryota; kingdom Metazoa; phylum Chordata; class Aves; order Passeriformes; family Rhipiduridae; genus Rhipidura; species Rhipidura dahli. The sequence goes on from VXAC01007361.1 coordinate 308,192, forward strand.
CACCGGCAGAGCAGCCAATGAGAAAAAGCAGATCGAGGGGCGTCATCGCGCATAGCAACGGGGGCAGAGTGCGCGCGCGGGGCGCGGGGGTTTGGCGGGAAGCGGCGCTGAGGTGGGGCGCGTCCGGGAGGGTTTGTTCAACCCGGGACACCCGGGCGGCGAAAAAAGAGAAGAGCGGGAATGAGAAAATAGAGACATTAAAATAGAAAATCGAGGTTAAAGAGGAGAAAGCAGCAGCAGCTCTGTGTGTGGTCCATGTCCGTGGCGCCTCTCGCGGTTTAATTGCTGGCAATGAAGCGCATGCAGGGAGACGTTGTGAATCACAGAACGTTTTCCAACCTTTTCCCTTAGGTTGGAAAAGACCTCTGAGATCGAGTCCAACCTAAGACTGAACACCACCGTGTCAACCAGGCCATGGCATTGAGGCTTTCCTTAAACATTTCCAGGGACGGTGATTCCACCACCTCCCTGGGCAGCCCGTTCCAATGTCTAATCACCCTTTCTGTGAAAAAATTCCTCCTAATGTCCAACCTTCCTGTGTTACCACAATATCTCTATATCTAGTGCTTCAGGTTGAGCTGAAGTGCTGGTTTTGCATCATCTAACAAGGCATGACCAATATCTGGAAGCAAAGCTCAGTGTCTCATAATGCTGCACTGCTGTTGGAGAAATCCATCTTCAATGCCACAGGACAGGGGAGAAAAAAAAAAATCTCTAATCATTCCTGGGGAAATCAGCCTCATTCACACAAAACTTCATCCTGGTCAGAGCCGCTGTGCTGAAGGCTCCTCAGATTTCGTGTGGCCCCATAAAAGGAGTTGCAAGGTTATCACAGCACAGGGTGTGACAAACACCTCACGTTTGCAGCCTCACACTGCAGGTGACAGCACTTGTGTAGGTTTGGGTGCTCATTTGCATCTCATTTCCATAGGGAGTCTAAATGCCCATCTGGACCATCTCACTGCATTGTTCTGAAGCAAAGATTGTCTTTATCCTGCTTTATATGTTTGATGTATTGAAGATTAAAGCAACGGACCAAGATCACATAGAGGTGAAAGGTGTTACTCAGTCGCAAAGGAATTTCCTGTCCCAGAACAGATCCCACGGTTCTTAAGTCACGGGACAATCTTCCTTTGGGTAACTGAGCTTGCTGAAGGTGACCAAAGGCTGGATGCCAGCAGTCCATGCTCTGGAGATGATGGCAGCGTGACAAAGGCAAAGCTCATACAGCTGGAAACAATACCTTTGGAATATGTCCAAATTGTAGCTCCTTTCTGTCTTCTCTTGTAAATGGAGGGATGAAAAGAGAAAAAGGGTAGAAGTGGGCAGGAGAGAGCTGTGTAGACTGGAAAAAGGTATTGTAGAAGTAGGGGAAGGGTTTCCAAGTGATGCTTTTGGCAAAAGAAGAGAGAAGGGAGTCTGGGAAGAGACACTGATGATGGGAGGGTAAAGGAGAACAGAAGACCCAATACAGAAACCAAGAATATTTTTCCTGTGCTTTCCTCCAAATGCTAATACCAGTTGCACCATTTATACCAATATACTAGTATTGAGAACCATAGTCAGAATGTGTAGCCTGTGCATTAAAAAGTGCTTGTGACCACACTGGTAACAACTCCTACACCCCTAAGCACATCCACTGTTATTTTCCAGGTATTGTTATGCCATGGACATGTCCCTGTGGACACACAGTAGTTCTGCTCATCTTAACTAAAGCAGTCAATGTTCCTGCCAGGTGTAAGCAAACCTGAGTGGCAGCAGGCAAGAAATGCCTTGGCAGAGGTTTGTGGTGGCAAGTGGTGTTTGCTGAGGAGTGAAAAGCCTTTGTCTGTCTGTGCCCTTCCTATCTTTTTAGGAGTTGTTCTTATCTATTGGGAAGTTCAGAGGCTGCACTGAGCTTGAGTGAGCTCATAGATGAGGCAACAACCCACCTCTAAATAAAAAGTGGAGGCAGCAGCCTGGATTCAGGATGCAAGGGAATCTGATTTTGCACACCTCTGCGAGAGCTATTTCTCTGACCCAGGATGAGGAGAAAAATCCAGCCCCAGTCTGACTGGAATCCTGCATATCTCCAGATACCTACAGCCAACAAACACCCACCATGCATCAAACTCAGCTCAGAATTAGATGGGCACTCTGATGGAAACCCCTTAGTATTACTTCCCAGCTGAAAAAACAGTAGCACAAACCTTTCACAGTGCCAGAGCTGTCCCCTCTCCTCCAGGCTGTGGCACATCTCCCAGCCATGCAAAAACCAGAGCAGCCTTATATCCTCACATCTAATCTTTATATTTAATACAAATCAACCCTCTTAGAATATAAACCTGTTGCATCAGGCCCTGCTAAAAACTCTGTCCCCATCTTTGTTACAGTCCCCCTTTGAGTACTGAAAGCCTTCTAAAGTGGAACCAAGTGTCCCTATTGAACAAAGACTGTTTTGCAGTTTTAAATGTCCTCTAAAATGTCCCTTGGGGTGAGGTAAGAGGGATGAGAGAACTTCTTTTAATTTTGTTGCTTGTGTTCTGACTTAACTCTCAGAAAATAAAGCTCCAAGGAGACAAGATGGCAGCTGCAGGACTGTGGCCTGAGATCATCTCTGGCCGGGGGAGGTGAACAGAGCCAGTGCAGTGGCCAGGATTCTCAGGAGAGCTTTGTGAGAGACTGGCTGTGGGGGACCTGGACAGGAATCCTCTGTGTGGCAGCTCACCCCAACTTTGAAAACAGCTCCTTCTCCAAGACAGAGGTGCAAGACTGCACAGTCTCACTGGAGGTACTGTAATCTCTGTTGGAAAACATCCATCTCCCTCACATTGCATAAAAAGAGGCTTTTCAAGCTCATTGTCTAACCTTCTCAAAGTACACCATCATTATTTGTCACAGTGCTTATTTTGGGCACACATGGTGTTGGGGGGTCTGTCTGTATATCACCTCCAAAGCTGCTGGTTGCTGTAGGTATTTCTGGCTTTGCTCTAACACTTACCACCCATTACAAAAGTCACTTGATAAAATCAATTTCAGTATCCTTGCTTCATAGCCACAGTATATAAATGATCGGGAAGAAGCAAGCTCAGATCGTGGGTCAGATTAATTAAATACTTATCTTAATATATAATAAGTGGAACAAAATATTTTTATGGGTCGAAGGTCGGGGCTGACTGCTGTGGAGATTTCCCTCAGCCGACCAAAAATCAGAAGTACATAGAAAGTTTGGCAGGCAAACCCCTTGTAGAGCTGCTCCCAGTGCCTGTAGGTGGCAGAACTGCCGCATGAAATCGCAGTGCTACAACTTACTGCAGCATTGTCTGTTAGCTCGCTAGGTTGGCAGCAAAGTCGAAGCCAGATTAATTTTCTTTTACTCACACCAGAGTGCTTATTAGAGAGTATCCCAAGATTTGTCTAGGACATAAAGTATATTAAACATCTCTGATTTCGACTGTAAATCAAGAAAGGTAAATTTCTTTTCTTGAAAAACCTCAGAGTCCTTTCAAAATAAACCACCCTATCACAAATTTGAGTCACAAAGTAGAAAAAATCTGATTTTCTTGCTACCTGAAACAACCAAATGCCTGGGGCATTGATCAGTGCTCCTTGAATGAGCTACTCACCCACATTGAAGCATCCCAAGAGAATCTGCCATGACTCCACTGAAAACAATGTTGTCCGGAAAACAGGAAGCTCTTTCAGGCCACTCCGGTACATTTCATCTCTACTGCCACTCAGCCAGTTGTGAATTATTGTTGACAGGAGCAAGGAGGCACTGAAAGCCAATTAAACACAGCAAACACACTGCAAGGCGACACACAGAGAACTGGCACCAGTAACCTCTGACAAGGCTTTGTTGAAATTTGGCTATTAGGAAAATCAAATTTGTATGAATTACTGTAGAGTAAATATAAGCACATACCACGGATAATTGCATGTACACTTGGTGTTAATAAAACAAGAAATATATAATATTTTCATTGCTGTTTGGGGGATTGCTGTTGATTGTGTCAGACAGTATCATCTTTGGGCACATCTGTGATGTTCTAAGTTGGCTAAACAACTTTATTACTCTTGTCAAGCCTGAGAACTTCCTAACATATATATCAAACATATATTTTTTCCCCCTCAGTAAAAATCCACATCCACACATTTTTGTCCTTCTTTACCTGTGTTCCAGCTTTTCCATCTATTAAATGATGTCAAGTTCACTCTGCAGGAAAGTTGAAAGGTTTTAATAATAGATAAAGGAGTGTACTGAGATCCTTGGCTGGAAGATGCTCTGTAAATGCAAAATGTTATGGTTAATAATGCAGATCTAAGTTGTGACATGAATTACAGAGTGTACCATGAGGCAGGCTCAGAGCTTTCCAAGCAAGCTGCATGGTAAAATATGCCTGAAATTCACTTTTGTGCTCTGAGTGGAAAACTTTGTGTTCATTAAGCGCTGCTATGAAGTTCATACTCTGCAGGGCAAGGTCACCACAAAAGGATGAAAGGAAATGGCCTCAAGTTGTGTCAAGGAAGGTTTAGATTAGAATTAGATATTAGGAACAAATTCTTTGCTGAAAGGGAGATCAGACATTGGAATCACCATCCCTGGAAGTTTTCAGGAGGTATGTGGATGTGGCACTTGGGGTCATAGTGAACACTGCTGCTGGGGTAAAGGTTGGACTTGATGTTCTTAGAGGCCTTTTCCAACCTGAACAGTTCCATGATTCTGTGAAAACCAAGGGATGTTTAAACCAGCAGGTTAAGAAGAGACGACTACCATAACAGGTTATAACCAGCATCAGATTAGATAGTGAAAAATGTCTTAATTTTAGGAAAATAATTGATTTAGGCATGAGGGTACCAGCTAGAAACAAGGAGTTCATTCTGCACACTGTCAGAGATTTACTGTGTGATCTCGTGGAAGCCATTTAATTTTGCTGTTCCCTGAGTCCTTAATTTGGGAAAAAACCCAAACCAACAAACAGGAGCATCATTTTCCTTTCCTCCCAAGGATGTTCTGAGGATAAGCACATTAATTAGTTGCCTGCTTAGAGGTGAGTGTAATAGGATGGAGTAGCTAGAACACAGCTCTTATCTCTGCTGACCAGTCCTGGTTAGTATCATGTCAACTAAATTGATTTTTGCAGAAGGTGATTAAACACAATTAAATGTCCATGTTAAAACCAACACTAAGATTAGCGTTATTGAACTGAGATCAAAGTGGTGATAGATTCTTGAGCTCCTTTTATTAAAAAAAAAAAGTGTTAATAGGATTCGTGCAGAGCTGACAGAACTACTTCCTTTCCCACAATCCCACTGTTATCTATAAAGCTCAAAGATGAAATTACAGTTCTTCTTTAAACTACAGAGCAGTCATATTTTTTTAAGTGTTAATGATCCCTGTCTTTAGCTAACATGTTAATATTCCTTTGGCAGTCTCTGCTGTTCATCTTAAGGTTTTTATTTTCTTGTTGTATGTAAAGAATTTTATGACAGATTTTACAATTCACTTAGAGAAATTCAGCTTTTCCTGTGGACATCATAGCTGGTCAGCAGCTGTGGCGATGCAAGGGGAAAGAATGGCATCTGGAACCATTCTTCTTTGTTTTAAGTTCTGATCGAGTCCTAGTTAAATGACAGAATTTGTGCTCAGTAAAAATCTCTGTCCATCTGCACTCATGGGCATTAATTCAAATCCAGTAATGACAATAATAATGATAATTATGAATAACAGAGGACAGTTCTGTGGCCTGTGAGGAGCAGATTTGGAGGATCTGTGCATAATTTTCAGTGTATGTGGCTGTGTGTTTTTGGATAGCCATTGAAATCAGTGGGACTCTTTCCAGCAGCTTCCCTGGTCATTGGCTGGGGCCCTAAACTGCCTATTACAGCAGGGGAAAATTAACAGAGCTGTTGGCAGCTCATCAGCTGATGTCTGAATAGATAACACTGAAATTCCCTTCCACCTTTACAGAGGAAGCCGGGAAAGGCCAAGGATGCAGATGAGGGAGCTCCTGTGCTGATGAACAAACAGCTGCACTCCTCTCCCGTAGTGACAGCTACGAGGAATTTCAGACACCCAGTGATTTTGCTTTGTGATGCTCTGGTTTTAATGACCTGGACCCAGAGAGCTGCCTCTGAAATAACAGCTGTCAATTCTGTGGAAAACTACACGTTTTTATGGAGACCAAAACACTTCTCATTCAGGGCAGACCTGGGGCTCAGGCAGCTGGGACACATTACATCGACTGATCTCACCTCCTGATCCACAGGAGGGCTGTGCAGTCAGGCAGTTTGGTGTAAAATCTCTCCGTGCTCTGATGTTAATCAGTCGTGCTGCAGGGACTCCTCACTCCTTTAGAAGTGGGAGGGGAATCCCGCTCTTACAGAAGAGCTGATGCAGGAGGCACGCTGCTTTCTGGCTGCTTGCAAAGGACAAATCCTGCTCCACAGAGAAGGAGTTTTAAGCCAACTTCAGCAGAGATATCTGCAGCACCAATCAATTGCACGGGTCTACCCTTTGAAGAAAGGTGTATGCTGAATTTTCAGCTCTGGATTTTCCCAGGTTACCTTTTGGGGATTTTCCTGGCCTGTTCTCATGCCCAGAGGTTATTCCTCTGAGTGCTGTTCAACCACAGAGCAAAACCACAAAATCTACTTGAAGAAATTACAGTCAAACCAAGAGGAATTTCCTGGGTTGCAGAGAAACAGTGGATCAGTCTGGCCAGGAAATAAGTAGAGGTTTCTGTGGATCAGCCTCCTGCCCCCATGCTGAAGAGTGCTTATCCACCGTGGGTCCTGGTGGGACAGAGTAGATGGGTAGAGCTGGAAGAGTCTCATTCTTAATTTAGAACCACAGGGGGTCTCTTTGCCTTCTCTGTGCTGTAAAAGCTAGTAGGAAACCCCTGCTGCTTTCGTGGCATGCATTCTACCATGAAAAGGAGAGCTTCCTTGCTGTATCACATTACTCATTAATTCATTTAATTGTACATTCATTATGTTTGCTCATGTGACAGACTGACACAATCCAAGGCTTACCTTCAGGATTTATTATAGTTGCAAAGTGAAACAAAACATTGCGAAATGGAAACAACATAATTCAATATCTCCTTGAAAATCCATTATTTGCACATGTACAACATCCATTACAAGCAGGTCTGGCACTGCTCTGCCCTTTCCTTTGCCACATGTTTTACCCCATGGAAGAGGGGGTCCTGTGATTTTAGCCAGTTGCTTGTGGCAGTCAATGTCCCTGGCATAATTGTGCCTTGTACTTCCATGGGTTTATAGGAGTGTGCAAGCCTTCCCAGCTTTGCAGCATCCCCTACCAAAGATCTGTGAAAAGTGTAATGTGGCAGATATTCATGCTGGTGAGCTTGGATAAGGTAGATCAAGGTTTTAAAGCAAATTTCTGGGTTTCGGGGTCTCGCTGTCACATTTGGGTACCTTCCTGCTGACTGTTTCTGTTCTTCAGTCTTTCTAAACCCAGGCAGAAAGGGAAATAAAGAGTTCTGTAGTCCCTCTCTCCCCTTTCTCATCTACTTACAGCTTAGGCCAGGAAAAGTGAAGAGTTTCCTGCTAGCCAGAGCAGCCTTTGTTGGAGGCCTGTCTGGATGACTCATGGATGTGGACGGGCACTTTCCCAGCTCTGCAGTGAAGGAGGAGCGATGCTGACTCCTTCAGAGAGAGATTGCTTGTTCAAGTTGAACAGCTGTTAACAAAGACTGCTGAGTTTTAAATACTGCCAATTAAGTGAAGTCTCTTCTCCCTCTTCTTGCTTTCTTTGTACATCAAAAATCTGGATTCCTCTTAACCATACAGTTTTTCGTGGCAGACAAAAACTGAATATAGGACATAAATAGCCAGTCCCATGGACTGAATGAAACCTCATTTCCAGTGGCTTAAGGACTTTTGGATCTGCTACGTTTTTCCTAGTAAAGTGCAGGGGTTGGCATGAGCTTTTTTCATGGCTGGGCACTTCTCAGCTTTTTCTGGTGGCTGAGACTTATTCTAAAGCCTTCCTCTTGTGGAAAGAAATGAGATGGAGGAGCTGGTGCCATTCCCTCTAGGGATGTCATGGACTGGTAAAGCCCTGGTCCTTGGCTTTAAACACTTGGAGCTGCAGATGGATCAGTGGAGGATAGAGGACTGCAAGCCCATTTCATTTGGGGTGCAACAACTGGCCTCCCTGACTGTGCTGCCTCTCTTACAGCAATTGCTCCACAGCATTTGTATAAACTGGGTGAATTTTTTCCTCTCCACAGCACAGAGGAGTTAAGGACAACGTGAAAACTCACATGCTCTCTAAAACATCTCTCACATTCTTTCCTCTTGCAGAAAGGAAACTGGACTTAAAACACATGGAGTTCTCCAGGAGATTGAGGGAGGCTGAGCCCTGGAAGTACTGACAGGCTGGAGAGAAGTCAGCAGGTTCTGTATGGAGAAAGCAGAGCTTGTTCCAAAGTGTCCATGTGGAAAGCTCAGATCACACCTTGAGCTGACACTGGTACCAAGCTCATATTGGTTACAAACACTGTCTTAAGGAAATGATTGGGGTTTTTATTAGGAGTTACTTTTGTAGCACCCTAGCAGTGCAAGGCATTTGTCAAACACCTTCAGAAAAGATTTCTAACAGACATACAATCATTAATTATTTACCTTGCAATAGGTGAGCAGAGGTCCCAGTATGCCAAGACCTGTACATAACACACACATCAACACACACACACACAGAGGAGCTGTTTTTCTACACTAATCTCTGAGGATACGGTGTAAATAAAGCCTCAGATAGAATCCATAAATAAATAAAAGGGCTCTGCCCTGTTACCAGTGGAGCCAAGGGTCTCTCAGTGATGATACTGAGAGCAGAATTAGCCATGGGGTATTCCTGAAGCACATGATACTATGGAATAGAGACAGGGAAGAAGGGAAGTGCCAAAATGATGTGGGGTGAAACTCATGTTCCCTGGCTCAGCTGCCTGAAGCACGAGGTGCAGGTCAGAGCTAGTTCAGAAATGGGCATCTGAAGAGACACTTTCAAACCATCAGTTTTTGGACTGCTGGCAGGTCCCCCACATGCAGAGTTCTCACCTGCAAACACAGCCTGGCACATACAGATCCTACCCTGTGTTCTCTGCTGCTTTTTCTCTCAGCACAGGTAGGCAAGTGAGCAGCAACACAGATACAAATTGCAGCTATTAGTCAGAAAATGCTAACCAAAACTAACCAGCCTAAAGCCTGTGTTGCTAGGAAACAATCTGCCTCTTACTATGCATCATTGCCATTTGCATGCATCCACTCTTCTGATTTTCTTATTAATATTCCTTGCCTCAGACACTCTAAAAATTTTCCACTACAACTGGCACAGAATCCAGTCCTCTCCAGGTCCCCCAATGGTTTAATTTAACCTCAGACTACTGATGCAAGTGGCTTCGGTTACTTCATTTTTGTTTGGCAGGAAAGTGACAGAATTCACATGCCCACATGCACGTGGCCATATAAAAACAGGGACAGCTGAGCTTTACAGGACCCAGTGGCATGTGCTACCTTCTGCTTTTCCAGCCTGTCCTGGAGGTTTCTTCCTTTGAGTGTTGCTGTTGACTCTTACATGCCTTAAGGAACTAACCTGCCTGCTTGGCAACCATACCCAAAGGGAAATTTAGGCAAAAATAATTAATCCTGCTAAAATTATTTTTCTTAGAACAAGAGCCTTTAACCTGCATTTTTATGTCAGCTCTAGGGAGCTCTCGATTTACTATATTGGAATTTAAGTCAATGTAGGTAAATCAATATCCAGCTGCAGTGGAGATTAAGTTCACCATTGATTTTAAGTGTGTGTGACACAGGTAGAATTTGCCATTTACAAGCACAGGATTTATTGATGTGAGGCAGCTTTAAATCTCTCTGGCCGTGTTACACCAGCTCTGCTAAGATTTAGGCTGGGAGCTGGAGGGGGATTTCCAGTGGTGCATTCCCAGTCTGCTGATGGTTGCTCATAAACAAAATCTCCTGATAAAACATGGTGTGTCACTGCTTCCAAGTGCAGTTCCACCAGAAAACTGAAGTTTAGCAAAAATCATGGCTTTTGCTTTTGTTTCAGGTGAGTTCATTTAAAGCATGCCATGATGCTGTCAGGATTAGGAAGGGGCTCTGTCTGCAGTGCCAGCAGCAGCCTGGGAGTGCCACGGCAGGGCAAGGACAGCACAGACCAGCAGAAGTCGCCATCAGAGCACTCACTGCTGACACCGAGCAGTAGCAGCCAGCAATCACATCATCTGATCATCTCACACGGAGGTATTTGGCTCTGGCTGCAGCTTCCACAGGCAGCTCCTTGGCCACAAATCCATCTTGGCTTTCTTGGAAGGTTTTTGCCTTTTATCTTAGCAGTGAAGGAAGGAGGCAGGGTCCCTGTGGATAACCCTGTCCATCTCACATTACAGAATAAGGCAGAATCCTGGGGAAAAATAGTTGGGTTTTTTTTTTTTTCTTTCCAAAAATCTGATTTCAGTGCACAAAGCACAAAATGAGTGTTTCACCTTGCACCTGTTATCTTATAATGGATGACAGAGTCAGTGTGGCATCAATGCACATACATGTTCCCTTGTGAAGATTATTTCCCTAACCCATAGATTTTTGCTGTTTGGGAATGATTCTTGAACAAGCCTGTGTTTTCCTTTGCTTGTTGTCTTTGAAGCAGTTTGCCACAAATATGCAGCCGAATGCACTTAAAGCTATTATAAATGAAGCTTTTTAGACCTACTCTAAGTACATCTATTCCAACATTGAGTTATACTTTGCCAAAATCAATCAATATCCAAGGACTTTGCCACCTCATTTGACTCTATTACACTGAACTTTTCAGAGGTTTTCAATAGACTTTGAGCTCTCAACTCTCTTGTTGTTTTGGTGCTCTTCAAATCCCTTCCAATCAGGGATTCGTGCAATGGATGGCAACACAACCAGAAAATCCCACTTCTCCAGGACATTCTGCTTGTTTAAAGGGATTGTTTGACACGTACACAAGTAGGGTTTGTGAGCTTAACTTTAAGTACCATAAATGTAGGTGCAGAAAGATCAACAGAAGATAATGGCACAAATCATAAAAGGAAAGCAGAAGGCTTGTCCATTATGTTTCTGCCTCAAAAATTCCTGTGGCAATGAGCAGATTCACTTCCAACTCCACCAGAAGGAAATGTGCCATCTCTCATCCAGGGCTGCTCTGCCCAGGCACTCTCATACTGTGAAAGGTGTGGGAGGCAGCAGGACAGGTTGTGACATGAGTCCTGAGGGAGCAGCTTAAGGCCTGATGGGCAGGATGTGAGCTGGTCCCAGAGTCTGAGCAGCAGATCCCTTAGCAGCAGGAAGAAACCTTCCTCTGGTAACTTGACCCATGCTGGAAAAAGGGAGACCTACTTTCTACTAGCTGGAGGAGCAGAACAAAACAAGGTGCAGTACTTAGGAAAGAATCTAGTTAATGCATTGGCAGCCCTTGAAACAGCTTATTATTTCATAATCAAACACCAATGGAAAAAGGACTCTGATTGTAGTTGGTTAAATGCAATAGTAAAAGCAGTAAAAAGCAGACTTCTAATATGTCACAAATGAATAAATGCCTAAAAATTCACGCCTGAACCTTTGCAGCCTTGTATTGTCTGGCAAACCTGGACTTGAATCTCTTGACTGAGCAGACATCTGTCATGCTGTCAGGGAGGCCCAGCTGGGCTGGAAGGATGTGCATCTCCTGGAGGTCCATTGTCACGTCTGCCCACACTTGGTGTCTCAGCCAAGAGTGTTTGAAATGTGTTGAAGTCACTGAGTAGAGTCCGTCTTGTTAGGATTTGTAGTGAATTTTCAGTGTCTCCTGTCACAGAGGCAGACATGTGGGTGGGTAACTATATATCTTTATCTATATCTATAAATCTATTTGTAAGTTATTTGGGTACATCTGCTTTAAAAAAAGAAGTGGAAGAGGAACTGCTCCTTCTCCATGAGTAATGAACCAAGGGCCTGCTTTATTGTAAATGTCACTTGCCTTTTGGATGTGCTCTGTCACAAAAGTTAAGTCCTTTCCACCTCTTTAAAATTTTCTATCACTTCATAAAAGAGCAGAGTAATAACTCTGGGGATGTGGCCAAACACACCTTGCCTAAACCTTCCTGTCTACCTCCATTTCCCTGCAGGTACGTCTGAATTAAGACAGTCTGCATTTCGTATCCAAGACCACCATATCTTTTTGCAATGAGGTATAAAACTATGTACAAAATACATAAATTTGAATTTCATTGCCAAAGCATTTCAATAAATGGATTTAATTGTGTTGCCTAAAGTTTGCAAAGTACCAGAGTTTTTCTTGTGGTCAAGAATATATTTATATACACATATACAAATACAGATAGATACTTAGGTCCTGTTCAAGACCTCTTGTCTGCTTAGCTATGACTTATTTGCCTGTGGAGTGACCAGGGAGCCAGGTGTGCACCTAAGGATAGACTTGCAGTTGCCAGGAGCCAAATGAGCTCAGCAGAGCCCAGACAATTCCCAAAAGCCTATGGCTTGGTGTGGGCTCCTATGCAAAATTACTTAGTGGGAAAGGCACTCAAGTCACATCCATGTTTAAGCAGCAGTTTTAAAATTTTAAAATTAGGAAGGAAAAATATTAACTCCGGACAAAACACAGAAGTGGGAATGTTTTGTGTACCAGGTGGGACTCCGTCATCCACTGAACTGGTGCAGAAATAGCTGCCACCAGCCCACAGCGTTCTTGGAGCTGTCTCTGCCTGTGAATCGACATTTGCTGATGCCAGCAAACTCAGCAGCCCAAAAAGCTATTTTTTCCCTACTGCTGAGACCACCATTCCATAGACTCTGGCAGAGGAGGTGCCTTCTGTCTCCCAGCATGTCATGCCAAGAGAAAGCCTTTTGTCTGCCCACAGCAGAGGCAGTGGCAGAGCAGGAAGCTGTGCAACACTAACTACTGTTGCTGGCAAGTGAGCCATAAAGGAGGGCTCTGCCGGAAGGACACAGGCTGGGATCTGGCCTCCCTTTCTGTGCCTCACAGCCAGTGTGGATAGGTGAAGCTGTCTCCTGAAGGGAGCACTGGAGGGGGCTGAGCTGAGCTGAGCCAAGAGCTCCCTGGAAGTTAACGGCATTGTAAATGCTGGGGCAGAGATCCGGGTCCATGTCAGAAACACGGACAATGCTTTCCCTCAGTCTCGCCACTGAGAGATTTCTGCCAGTTGGGCACCTGCCATGGATCTCAAAATGCAGCTATGAAATTGGTAGCTATCCTGAATTAAATAATATCCTGGAGGATTGCACTGAGCAGCTTTCAGGCCAAATTTGGCTTCTTTTGTATTTGCTAAAATCTGCTTTCTTAATGGTTGTTGCCTGTTGTCTGCCCTCTCTGTGCAGCATCAGCTCCAGAATGTCAGAGCAGCAGGATGAGGTGCCTTTGGGCACAGGAAATGCGTTGGATTGGTCCCCCCAGGTATCTCTGCTGCTTCTCTGCCCTGTATAGGCATCTAAATTGGGTGGGACGCTGATGGGGTGATTCTCTGCATCTACTGTGGGGAGTGCAGAGCAGAAGAGGGGTGCTGTGTGGGACACTGTCCCAGTGCTGTGTGCTGATGAAGGATCTGTTCCCTCCCTGCTAAAGGGCCTTCGCTGTCTCCTCCCTGCTGGAAGCTGTGCAGGGCCATAGGCACTCATCAGTGTGTTACTGACTACTCCCAGGGCAAACTTCAGATTCTCTGTTACAAGCCCAAGGGCTCAGAGACATATTTTAAATGTGGAATTTGCAGTTCTGGCATTTTCACCTGCCTCTGGGAACCAGGAGCTTTAACTGACTCCATCTCAAGCCTTAAACAACCCTACGACTGCTTGGCTCAGCTCTTTCACATCTAAATCACACACTGGACCTGTCTTTTCAGAAGACATTTTGCCACAATGAGATTTTTAAAGTTGCTCCTTAAATTTTGCTGTTAATTTTATATTTGAGGCATGTGAATGAAATGGCCAGATTTTCCAAGCCTGGAGCATCTTGAAAGTTCACATAACTTTTGTTCTTGCCAAATATTTGCTCTTGAAGGCAGAGTCAAACAGACCCGTGCTGTGGTTTATCATGACCTGGTTATATTGCAGTGAATTCAAAGGGTGGGTATGAGAGGGAAGCAGCTATTTAAAACCATTTTCCTCAAAATCAGAGCAGTCTGTGAGAGCAAGACAGCTGCTAGATGCATTGTGGGCACTGAGATGGGAATTCCTGCCTGTTTAATCAGGCAGCCAGCGGCAGCCAGCAGAACCGACCCCGACAAGTCAAGCAATGGAAAGCTGCACCTGCGAGCTGCGTATGTGCCCGTTGTGGGTTTGGGAAGGAAAAAACCCAGAAGTCTAAAGACTGGATCAAACAAATGAAACCTGAAGTGTGGAATATGTATGGAGGTTAAAAAGTAATAGCACCATCATGGATCATCTTGCAGGCTTGGCTGAGAGAGGACTCAGTGCATCGTGGTGAGGAGTCATCTGTGCTTGGGAATATTTCCAAATGTCTGCAAAACCAGGAATCCTCTGCTGAAACTTGTGTAGCTGGGCTACTATTCCCACTGCCTGAAGTTCTGGATAATTAGTCTTAAGGACACCACAGTGATGCCTTTGGATTGTTGCCTGTGAGGTCTCAGCGAGGAGTGCAGCAGTGAAATGCCGGCAGAGCCTGGGTGCAGAGGCAGTAGCAAACCCAGCCATCTGTGTTTTGCTCAGGAACTTTAAGCAAACATGGAACAAGTGCATTGCATCAACACACACATGTATTTCAGCCTGTCAGTCAGGAATTGACCCTGTTGCACACGTGGGCAGGAGGCAGCATGATGCTGAAGGGCAGCCCACACCAGCTGCCCACACAGATTCAGGTCAGACAGTCAGTCCAGAGCTTTTACTGTCAGACCTGAGCTGGTTGATTGCTGTGCTTCCTGGACTCAGTGAATGATGTTTAAATCACCCACTTCTATCTGAGATGGATTTTATACCATCATAATAAAGTGGATGACACTAAACTGGGAGAAGTGTCTGATACACCCATGGATTACACTTCCGTCCAGGTCTCTGTGAGCTGGACAAATGGGCCAGCAGGAGCCTCATGAAACTCAACATGGAGAAGTGCAAAGTCCTGTGCCAGGGGAATAACAACCCCAGGCACCAACACATGCCTGGAGGCCACCCAGCTGGAAAGCAGCTTGTCAGAAACAGAGTTTGGTGGACACCGAGTTGAACACGAGCCAGCACAGTGCCCTGGCAGCAAAGAAGGCAAATGGTATCCTGGCCTGCATTAGACTATTACTAGAAGTTGGAGGGAAGTGATATTTCCCCTCTACTCTGCTTTCTTGAGACCACACCTGGAGTAGTTTGTTCAGTTCTGGGCTCTCCAACACAAGAGAGAGGTGGACATACTGGAGACAGTCCAGCCAAAGACCATGAAGACAATGAAGAGTCTGGATCATCTGTCCTGTGAGGACAGGCTGAGAGAGCTGGGACTGTTCAGCCTGGGGCAGAGAAGGGTCAGGAGGATCTTAGCAATGTATTTAAATACCTACAGGGAGGGTGCAAGGAGGATGGAGCCAGGCTCTGTTCAGTGGTGCCCGGTGACAAGGCTGCAGGCAATGAGCACAAACTGAAACACTGGAGATTCCCCCTGAACACCAGGGAACGTTTTTTGGCTGTGAGGGTGACTGAGCTCTGGCACAGGTTGCCCAAGGATGTTGTCTCCATCCTTAGCAATATTCAAAAGCTGTCTGGACACAGATCTGGACAACTGCTCTAGGTGTCCTAGTTGAGCAGGGGGCTTGGACAAGAGGACACCTAGAGCTTCCTTCCAACCTCAACCTTTTCTGCGATTCCATGATCTTGTTACTTGATCGAATACAGAATCTTGGCCACAGGCACAACTATTCATTTTCCCAACCATCAAGCAAGAATGTTGCAAAGTAAACAGAGCTAAGTGATGTGCAGACATAGCCAAAATTAAATTGAACGGAGTGAAATGATTGAGGACCTTGTTTGGTTTAATCACCTAGCTCTGGTCAAGACCATCACAAGTGCAGGTTTTATTTAGAGTTTTGAAGTGTAGGATTCCAAAGCAGAAAGATCATTTCACGATGTAACATTTCCTGAGATGATAATTGCTTTGGTAGATTTTTTTTTCCCCCCCACAAAAATGTTCATATCAAGAAAGATGACTTCTTTATACAAATAAGAAAGATTTTTTTTTCATGTAAATAAAATGGTTTTTTTGAAGTGTTTTTACAAAACACCCAGAGGTTTACAGGCAAATACAAACCAGTTATACAGAGAAATACAAACCAGTTATACAATTTTAAAATATCTCACTATGTTGCCCTTTAAAATTGATCCTGGTTTTAATACTCAAAAATCATTGGTGTGCTGAGTTGAAGACCGGGTTTTATTCAGCAAGCACTCAGAACACAAATTACAATATATGCCTGAAGTCCTCTATGATGATTTTCAAGCCCCTGTGAGGGAAGAAGGAAATACAGTGCTTCTCTTTGCATCAGAAATTTCAGAGTGAGATTTTGTGGTCCATGTGTGACACAAGGTACCTGGCATGGTTCCTCATGGCTCTCCTTCTGTTAGCCACGGAGACTTGTTCAGTTAAGGACTGACAGAGTCCAAGAAATTGGGTGAATTTTTACCAGAAGGCAAGTGTTACATTGTAATTAGCATAGTCAAGAACTAAAAGGTGATTTTTAAGGGTGAGAGATAATGACAGCACCTTGAAATTAAACAGCACAGGCAATATTTTTTAGATGGATATGGGGAGGGTTCAAAGAAGTAGTCAGTGGGAATGAAAAGAACCTGAAAATCCACCTTTTCTGCTCCCAGACATTGCTCCCTTCTTTTGCATGCCCCGTTTGTCTGCTTGCCCATCCATGCCCAAAATCAGATTCCCGGTCCCCGAGGGCAGGACTGCGCCGTAGCCTTGGGTGCTGTGCCCAGCTGCAGCACACGGGCTGAGTGACACAGCCATGGATCTCAGCTGCAAAACTGAGAGCCCGTTCCCAGCGCAGAGGGCCACAGAGCAGATTTCCTCTCTCCATGATCCTAATTAGCCATCTGTGGTGTGCAACTGGAAAAGGGCTTGGCTCAGCAAGCAGAGCAGGGAAGGGGCAGCCAGAGAATGATTCCCCCAGTCCAGGCTCAGCCAGCATTTCTGTGTACACAGGAGCGGAGCTGCCCAGCGCTGCCGGGAGCAGTGACACAGCTGCAGACCAGCGAAGGAAGGGCTGAGACCCCCTGCTTTCCCATGACAAAAACTGGAAAAATCAGAGCTCTTTGAGAAAATCCCCGCTGGGAGAGCAGCCTTCAGTCCATCTCCTTCCAAAAGGGCATCTGGCAGTCTGCTCCATCCATATGCCAACATGTGTGAGCAAAGCAGCCGTCTGGAATATGGAGAATGGCTCTGGGACTCTGGATCAGGGCATCAAGGCCCACAGATCTCTCTGCTGCATCGAAGATATGTTTCCAGCCTGAAGAAGTGTGGCCAGCAGGTCAAGGGGAAGGATTTTTCCCTCTGCTGTCCAGGGGTACTGCATGAGAACCCCAGTACATGACAGACCTGTTGGAGCAGGTCCCGAGGAAGGCCATGAAGATGGTCATGGTGCTGGAGCACCTCTCTGTGAGGACAGGCTGAGATAGTTGGTGTTGTTCAGACTGGAGAAGAAAAGGATCTAGGAAGACTTTAAAGTGGCTTTCAGTACTTAGAGGGGGCTTATTAGACAGATCATAGAACCAATTAGGTTGGCAAAGGCCTCTGAGGTCATTGAGTTCAACCATCTACGTGTCTTTTAAATACCTACAGGGATGGTGACTCCACCACATCCCTGGGCAGCCTGTTCCAAATGGGGACAACCTTTTTTAGCAGGGCCTGTTCTGACAGGCCAAGGGGTAATGGTTTTAAACTTAAAGAGGGCAGATCCAAACTAGATACAAGGAAGAATTTTTATTTTTTGCAATGAGTATGGTAAAATACTGGAACAGGTTGCCCAGAGGAGTGGTGGATTGGAAGTGTTCAAGGCCAGACTGGACAGGGCATTTAGAAACCTGGTCTAGTGGAAGGTGTCCCTGCTCATGGCAGTGGTTGAACTGGATGACCTTTAAAGACCCCTTCCAACCAAAACCATTCTAAGTTACAAACAAGATAATCCCCCTTTTTTAATTCCCTGGAAATTACCTGCCTTTTGGGATGGTTGCTATAAATCAGCCATTCGGCAAGTCTGTGTTATTTCAAAAGGGCTGCACAGTGACTAGAATGCATATTTGTAAATTCAAAGGAAATCTTTCTATGAAGTAAAATTATTGAAACTCAAGGAAATATTTTGTCATTGCTCTTTTGTTTTACTTAATGCTTGCAGTCACACCACGTTAATACCACTGGGTGAGAGTGAAAACCGGAAAATTGCTATAAATGTATAAAGTTGTGAAGGTTGGATGTGTAATTGAGAAAAGAGCAGAAAGTAAATGAAGCTGGTAATTTACAAAGTGTCAATTATTTGAAAGTGTTCTGGCTCAGAACTTTGAAGTGTCATTAGTGCATGAAAGGCCATTTAAAACAAAAATATCTTGAATCCTCTAAACTGCAAAAGGAAGAGATTCTACTGCTGCCTCAAGGACAACTGGTGCTCAGACAAGTTTTATTTCGGTTGCTGTTAGTCCAGCTGCAGGAGCAAGGCTCTCAATACATCTCAGAAACTAGTAGCACTTGTTAAGAAAGAGCCAATATATTAAGCAGCCTTCTGATTTTTCCAGATTTTCCCTGATGGAAGCAACCTGCCTGGCTGGAAGATAGCAAAGTAAATATCATCATGTCTGTTGCACCCATTTCAACAGCAGAATCAAGATGTGGTTTACAAAAGTTTCTGGCTCTGAGGCCCAGGACTTTGGTTTGATATGAATATTATTTGCATGGCCAAAAATGGAAAAGTTGAACAATGACTTTCGTTAATATAAAGAGTGCATGTGTGCATCCATCCAGCTTCAGGAATCATCCAACTTCTGGTATTAATTCTGCAGTACAACAGCACAAATTTGTTGCTAAGGACTTTAGTTTAGCCCTTCATTTCCAGTCGTCTGTAATCTCACCACATGGGTTTACCTTTTACTTGTGTTTTTTTTCCCAGCTACTCAGTGGGAATCCCTTAAGGCAATAAGCATTTTCACAGCCCCTCAGAGTTACAGCCCTTTCTGGGAAGACAGAGGGGTGTACTCAGAGTCTGCCTCCAGCTGATCAGTTAGTTCTGTCAGGTTTTTGGCATACCAAGATAGGAAGTTTTTGTAGCCTCTCAGGAGTGAGATTTTGACAGGCATGCTCAAGACCTTCAAAAACCAGATTAGCAATGGAATTTGGAGGAGTGGGGTGGGGCTGTTTGTTTGTTTGTTTGGTATTGAAAGTGTCTTTAGAAATTTCAGGAAGAGTTAAAAAAAACCTCAGAAAGTTTCCTGTTCATGTTTTAAATCACTTGTTTACTATTAAGTAAACTCTTTTGCTAATCAGTCTAAATTTTTCCTGTCTAGAAAAAAAGGCTCTGCCCTAACTGGATGAGACTAATCTAATAGTTCTTCTCATCTAGTCACCTGTCCTCAATGATGCCTAACAGCAGGTACAACAGAAGATGAAAGAAACTCTGAAATTATTAGGGAGTGTTTGGGCTACCATAATCATCTTATTTTTTA
Source organism: Rhipidura dahli (assembly GCA_013399225.1). Lineage (NCBI taxonomy): Eukaryota > Metazoa > Chordata > Aves > Passeriformes > Rhipiduridae > Rhipidura > Rhipidura dahli. The sequence goes on from VXAC01007361.1 coordinate 327,905, forward strand.
ACCTCAATCCCTATGTGTCTCAGATAAACACAGGCCATCTTATCTCATTGTATATCTTACTGGTTTCTTGTTGCATCTCCAGATGAGCTCCTTTAAGCCCTCCCAGGAGACCTGGTCCCTCTGGCATCCACAAACTTCTTCTCTGAACTGTCTTCTATTAAGCTCCATCCAAGCAGGGCCAAGTTGTTTCCTGCTAATTTAATGGTTTAGCTGCACTCTCTTCCCATCCTCCTCATCTTCCACAGAATGCACATATTCTATGTGTATAGAAAGCATACATGACAGAAACACAGTCCCAACCTCCCTGCCACAGGCAAGGACACCTTCCATGAGACCAGGCTGCTCTGATCCCCATCCAACCTGTCCTTGAACGCTGCCAGGGATGGGGCATCCACAGCTTCTCTGGGCACCCTGTGCCAGGGCCTCACCACCCTCACAGTAAACAATTTCTTCCTAATTTCTAATCTAAACATGCCCTCTGTCAGTTTAATATGTTTCATGTGAAGCAGAAGGAGCCAGAAGCTCAGCTGGTTTCCAGCTAAAGATTGGGCAGTCTGAAAGGAGATAGAGGAGATAGCAGGAGACTGGAGTTGTACCCTCTGATCACTGCTTCAGACCCCCCAAATTTGAAGACAGTGGAACTCTCTTGTTTGTCATGAGCTCTGACTTAACCTAAAACTGCCTTTGGTGCCATGAACATATTCCTTCTGTAGGCAGCACAGAGGCAGCAGATGCAGGTTGTGGCTTTTGTCGGGATGAGGAAGGGGAAATGCTGGGGAATGGCAAACCCCCACCAGACAGACAGGGGTTTGAGAGATGTTTAGAGAATCAGTGCTGCTGTAGGAGTGATGAGGAAAGAAGGGACAACACAGAAGAACAAAAGCAGTAAATGCTGTAAAATTGGCTCCTGTGAAGTGAGAGACACAGCTAGGCTTAGTTCCTGCTGCAAGCCTGGAGCATCTGAGCTAAATCTGACCTGATGTCTCCTGCTGAGAAGAGAGTATAATATCAGCCACGTGAAGGAAAAATTTCTCTTGAAGGAATAATACTGAAGACAGGTGAAGAGTCGGCTGAAATTCACCTTCTCCATTTACTCGAGATGTCCAGCTCCCTGAGCTGTTCAGCCAGAACATTTCAGCCCATCATTAATTCATGAGCAAACTCAGGAAAAATAAAATCAGTCTTGTCTCCCGTCCTAATAATATCTCATCACACATAAAAAGTGGTTAGTACACAATTGATTGGTGCAAGGAAATCTGCTTGAATGAAATAAACCTTGATTCTTGACTTCAGTGTTAGCTAGAGTGGTGGGCTTAAACCACAATCAAGTGTCCCGAAGCTGTGAGGAGATGGAGCCCATGTCTGACTGCTGGGGCTCATGGCTGTCACTTCTTAGATGTCACCACCAGTTCATTTTGGACATTCTCAGCTTGTGAGATTTCTCAGGTTGTCTTTGAATGCAGGACAAGACTCACAGGTTAATTACCCTTGTCCTGATCACTTCTTTTACAGGTACAATGGAGCATTTAGCTCTTTTTGTTGGCTGAAAAAGTATCTCTGTGGCTCTCACAGCAAGCAGGCACTGAACACCCTCCCTCCTCAGAGGTAATACAGGCACACACCCGATTTTTAGAACAACCACTCTTCATTCAGACAGGCATCTGTGCCATATGGTGATTTGAAGTGGTCATGATGCAACTAGTCCTTGTGTAGACTGGTGTCCCTATAAACTCACTAGGTTCTCAGAAAGAGTTGAAGAAAAGCTGGCATGGGCAGCTGAAGAACTGGAAATAATTGAATGCAGGTTGTTGGCTAAATGACTTGCTGAAGTAATTATTTTAATTCTAAGGACAGCTTACCATTTAATTAAGGAAATGTCAGGTCACTGAAGTCTTAGTTGTGCATCACTTTGAAGTTGCCCTTCTCATCTAAGCACCAAAAGCTGTTCCCACATAAAAACAATTCTTTGGTCCTGCCTCAGCATCTGACCTCTCACAGCCACAGAGCTGTGCAGAAGAGCAGGGCACCCAGGTGTGTGCAAAACTGATTTATCTGTAATGAATCCACTTCCAGAGGGATCCATGACCACCCCAATGGATGCAAAGTGAGGGGAAGTTGCTGCATGTCAGTACAGCCAGCCCTTTGTCTCCTGGCACTTGCTGGATGCTGACATTGGCAATGATACTTTCACCTCAAGTAAAGTGAGGTGGACCCTGAACCAAAATCAACCTCTTCCATGACAATACAGCTAATGCTCTTCACTTCAAGAGCTTCCAGTTTTGCAGCACATTTTTCACCTCTGAGTTTGCTTTCCCCACTATTAGATCCTCTCCTGACTTTTCCCAAACCTTTTTGGGCCAGCAGGTACCTGATTCTCACTCCAAGAGCTGTATGGTCTTCACCTCACCCTGGCAGTATTTACAAGCAGGGGAGTGATACGGGACAGCAAGAGCCCCTGCAGGCCAAAATGCATTGTTGTGCAAGCTGAAGGCCACTTTGGACCTTTCTGAAACCCAACACCAGCCACGCAGACACACAGATGTGCAAGAATGGTTAGAGTGGGTAGAAAGAGAACTTTAAGGTTATTTGTGATGAGGGACCTGAAATGGTTTTGCTCCCAGTGCTGACAATTGGCACATCTGAAATTTAACCATCAGCATTCTGCATCTTGGTTCCTGATGAGCTACTGCTACTGGGAGCATGAGTTTCTCTGAATATATCACATTTTCTGCCCAGTGTTACACCTTACAGAAATACAGGGAGGGTCTGACAAACATCCAGCAACATCTAACAGCAAACCAGGCTCAAAAAATAAATGGAAGACTGTGACTTTGTTGGGAAAGACTGAACCCCAAATTTCTCTTTAGAAGCTATTAGCAGGTAAATGCAATGTTTGTATTTGAGATCTTTTGTACCAGGAGCCTAAAGACAAATAAGAACAAGCCCTCAAGAGATTATAACCTTTTTGAAGAGACAGGATATATATAGTGGGTGGAAAAAAAGAGGTGATTACTCTCCTCCTTTTTACAGATGGAAATAGAGATCAAATGACATCTCCACTATCTCACAGGAAGCCTGTGGCAGCACAAAATAGAAGGAACTGGGATTTTCTGGAAGCAGATGCTCTAACCACAAACTCCCTTTTTCCCTCACTCCCCGCATTTTTTTTTTTTAACAGCCAGCCTCGAGTCACTGCACATTGAAAAAAGGAAATGTCTCCACTTACAACCACCCAACAACAGATGAGTTTTAGTAGGATGCTTCCCTGGTTTCCTGTGGGGAATGGAGAGGGCCAGGAAGAGCAGTGGGTGACTGAGAGGAGCCGGGAGATGCGATGTTTCATGGCTGGAGGAGGAGCTGTGGGGACGGGTCCTGCCTGTGCTGTGGGAGGGTGTGCTGGACATGGAGTGCCCACACAGCACCCCAGCTTCACCTTCCTGACCAAAGTTTGTTTTCCCATCTTAACGATGAACAGTGCAGCCAGAACTTGGAAGGACGTTTTTGATCCAAGTCAGTGACAGATGAATGATTTGGGGGTTTATCGCTAATAAGCACCCGAGCGGTGTAACCAGAGCCAGTTTTGCTATTGTTATGATGACACTGATCCAGTGTTGATGCTGTTATGGCTGCAGAGCTCGGGCTACATTATCTTTTTGCCTCCTTTGCCAGGTAACTTGAGGCCGCGGCACTATTGATTGAGGACCGCTGGGTGCTGGAGCAGCCTCTCCTGTAACCGTAGCCCGCTGGGGTTATGGGGCTATTGTGAGGGCTTTGTTCAGCTGCTGACAGCTCCCTGCAAGAGCATGCAAGGGTTGCAAGCGTTTTTATTGTGTGTGCACCTCTTTGCCCTGCAGACAATAAGAGTGGGCAGCAGTGAGGAGATAGTGGGCTGACTTTGGTGGAGGACAGAGCAGGAGGTGTAGTACCCCACTTCTGAATGCTCCTGACAGCAGAAAAGGGGGTGCTCTCTCCTAGGAAGGCTGGAATGCCATCATGCCAGGGCTTTCATTCCGGGCACCCTTCTGGCTGTGAGTGCAGCCAGTTGATTATGCGGATGTGGAAAGCAGGCTAAGCAGATCCGATAACCTGTCATCCAAGATGCATCCTTTCCCTTGCTCAGCCCTGCTCACCTGCTTCGGAAACACACACGAAAACACTCCGTTTGAGCAGCCCAACGTGGGTCCTGTGTCCATGGAGGAGGAGAGGACGGAGGCAGCCTCAGCAGTGTGCCTGCAGCCATCCGCAGTAGCAGCCAGCAGCATCAAGCACGGAGCACAGAGGGACAGCGAGGAGATGTTCAAAGCCAGCAGACGCTCTGAAAAGCAGAGCCGTGCAGGCAGCAGTTCCAGCAATCACGCTGCTGCTCAGGCAGTGCCTGCTACCTCTGAGCCAGCGTTTGCTGCTAAAGAGCTGAGCCAGGAGGTTATTGCACTCTGCACTCACATCCCCAGGCCATCCATCATCCACGTGCCAAAGGTGAGTGCTCTAGAAGTCACTGTGCAACAAGGTAAGAGAACTGGCTCGCTTTTACAAAGTATAAAAAGGGTAAGGAAAAAGAAATCCATAGGAGCATTTACCTTGTATTGATTGGCATGCAGTCAGGAAGGGACTAATGGCTGTTCTTACTAAAATAATACAATATGACAGCTGCACTATTATCAGAAGCCTTAGGGGATGTTTGTAATAATACCAGGCACTTTTACAGTACATTTCGATCATATGTCTTCCTATCTTTTGTTGATCTTCATTTATTTTTGATCTGATCCAAAATCCCTTGAAATGAACAGGCATTACTTTTTCCCCCCTGACTTGAGTGAATGCTGCATTTTTGCCACCTCAGCCAGGTGCCTCAAGGCTGTGGCACCAGTGGCTGCAGAATGCCTTTTCCATCTTACTTTTAGCTTGTGTTTGCTTGGAGGCAACAGTAAGGTTTTGAGTGTAGTTTTGGTGAATTCAATTTATTCTTGCTTTAATAAAATCCCAAAGTTGGGTGTTTTGCCATTTTTGCTACTAAAATAATAAATAGTAATGGACAAATAGTGCTGTTCTCATTTTCTCTTGTCTAAGTAACTGGAGATCACAGGNACTTCTTTATATCACAGTTTTTGTTTAGGAGTCCATTCCTCTCCCAGTTTTCCTGCCAAATCACCTATATTCAGAGTGCTGCTCTTTGCTTCCCCTTCACAGCCAGGTAATACTGTGTTTGACAAAGGCATCTGCCCTTCTTGTAGAGCAAGTTCTAGAAAAAGGTTTAATATGAGATATATCTGCTGGAATTAAGAAACTTATTAGAATCAGGCTTTCCAAGTGGAAATGCTGTGATTACCAGAGCTGGGAGCTCCGTAGACCACCTCAGTCCTGCTGCCATCAACCACAGCTGCTATGTAGAATACAGGGAAAAAATGGAGCTGGCCAAGAGCAATAATTTTAGAAGTGAGGGCTGACTATGAAGGTGCTCTGGATTCTGAAGAAGGGCTAGCTGGGCATTACCTGGGGATGGAGTGAATGTATTTTGTCCTGCTGACATTCAAGGAGCCAAGCCAGATGTTTTCAAGGTGTCCCTCACCAGCACATTTCTGTGGTTTCACTTGCTTTTATTTTTTATTTTCTTGGGAGGTTCAGGCTGGATGTTAGAAAAGGCTTTGTCACCTGGAGGGCAGAGCAGCATGGGAGGAGGTCACACAGAAGTGATGGGAATGCTGTGCTTGGAGGATTACAAGACTTGGCTGGACAAAGCCAGGGCTGACCTGACATACCCTTGTCAGCCATCTGGCTTTGAGGAGGAGGCTGGAAAGAGACCTCAGGAGGGTCCTTCCAGGCACCATTTCTGTGATCCTGTGATGCCTGGATTTTGATGATGCATGCACCTTATAAGCACGAGGCATATCTTTGCTGTCACTGAGACAGCCTGTGGTGCTCTTGGCTTTACAATGGTTTTGTGACAATTTCTCCTTCTCTCTGCTCCTACCTGCTCCCTTCCAACCATTAACCCTGCCTTTGCTCACCTGCTGCTCTTCTCTGTGCTGCCAAACTCCTGCCAACACCTCTCTCATGCTGTGGGTGTTTACTGTAGCAGAAGAGGTTCCTTATGTTGGGCACATACATCCCAAACCTCCACAGGCCTGTGGTGCTGGAACAGACAGTGCTCAAGGGTCAAGACTGTAGCAATCCAAAGGTGCTCCATGCCTGTGCAGTGGTGGAGCAGGGATTCTGCCAGCTGAGCTGTGCCAGGGGTTTCTCCAGGAGCACACATGGTCCAATTTAGGAGTAAAAATTATAAGAATCTGAAGTCAGAGGAGCTCTGGACAATCTGGGTGATTAAAATTCAATCATCCGAGACACCACTTCAAATCTTTCATCACTGGTTTTAGGGATTTTTAAAGAACAAGCTACAAGAAACCCCATCCATCAGGATGATGTGTGGTCCTGCCCTGAAGCTCCCGCTGAACACCTTCTTCTAAGTGCCTTGATGTTTTCCTGTCACTGGGAAGATCTGCAAGGAAACTCCTTGTCAGAGCAGGAACTGGGCTTTCTGCTGCCCCTCAGCACTGAGACCGTCCTGCCAAGGTCTGGTCGGTGATAGTTGTGAAGTGCCACACTCAAGGGGACCTCTCTCTGTGGCACACACAGTCCAGATGTTCCCTCTGATCAATGCCAGGCTGTCAGGGCACTCTGCAGCCAGTGGGCTGAGATGATTTCGGAGGCAAGTTGGAGACAAACAGGGAATCCACAGAGTCTTGGTGTCTGAGTATCCATGTTCAGTTTTCCTGAGAGACTTCCTTAGCGGCAGCTCTTGGCACCTTACAGCAAAGCAGCATCCTCCCTCAGCTCTGCCCATCAGCTCAAATGGATTTTAAATGTGAGTACCCTCACTGACTGCATTCTCAGGTAAAGAGAAATTAAATAACTGAAGCACAATAAGAAGAGGGGGCTGGCTCTTTGTGAAGGCTCTGTGGTGCACTGGTTGGAAGTCAAGAGTGCAGTGGGTGGAAGAAGGAATGCAGGATGTGGACCCACTCCAGTGGGGTGAGGATGAAAGTGTGGCATGTGGAGATACTGGGGGGTTTGGACTTTCTGCTGCAATTGGGGAAGAGACGTGAGAGGAAGAAGAGGGTCCCAGCAAGGGGACTACAAGCAGGGAGTGGGGAAAAGAGAGGGAGGTTATGGTCAAGGCACGTGATGGGCTGGGGACCACACACACAACTCCTGGTGTGAGAGGGAGGAAAGGTGGTGGGAGGCACACAGGACATCTGGTGTACATCTGAGGGAAGGGACTCAGGGAAAATAAGGTCCATGAGGAGAGAAAGAGGAGCACAGGGTCTCCATGAACAGGGTGTGGGTGGCCTTGGTGGGAGAGTGGAGAGGATAAAGCACAGGGCTGATGGAGAACAGGGGCTGAAGGCATTTCAGTCCCAAAGCAGAGTTCATGCCTGTCCTAAAATACTAATATACAGACTTTGCTAAAGGAGCCATTGAGGCCCAATGGAGAAGACAGATTTACATCCTCCTTGTCATATCCCCTTTGTATCTCAGTTTCTCCAGCAACAAAACAGACAGAATTTGTCCTATTTCCTGTGCAATCACAGTGAAATCTATAAATTAAAATAACATAGAGCTGCTAAGTGGCAAAGGCAAACATGCTATTCACAGTCCTACCCAGGAGATCTTTAATGTTCTTGCATCAAATTCTTCAACAGCTGAAGTACCGTCAGGAAAAACACTCATTGTATTTTGTCTTTTTCATTTCTAAAATTACATCATCAAGGAGCTAAGGACACATACACTGAGAACTTCCAGCATCAAGAGACCTGCTGCCTACCTGTCAGCAAAATCCTTTTCAAGCACAGGATCAGTCCACTTTTCACTAACAGCAGCATGCCATTCTAATTTGAACACATAATATATTAATTAACGAGATCTTCCAGCTGACCCTCCCTCCTGGGACATGTAGTGACATATTTTGGATTACAACGGAGCTGCATGCATGTAACCAAATCCAGAATTTGATCAATTATTCCTTTTATGAGAAAACTGCATCTGCTCCAGATGGAGCCAACCTTATATCTGATATAAACATGATCCAAACAGAAATTAGATTTGAAAATAATTACCAAAGAGATTGAGTTAGAGTTGTTTGGTCACAATTACCATGGCAGCAATATGCTTGTAAATAACCAACCATCATTTTAGTATTTAGGGATTGCCTGAGTAATAAAGCATGATTAAATGTCAATGAAGTACTTGACATCTTGCATTTTTGTCCTGATTCTGATGTGTAAAGAATTAATTCTCTTGTGTTTTGTCTACTGCCTGGAGAGTCTTTATCATCCTTTACAAGGCCATAAATCAAAGCTGCCAGAAGTAAAGACAGGAACTTGCTTGCCTGGTCTTTCAACCTCAGCTACAGCATGAAAAATTTTCTCATCTTTTATTTCCAAGTACAGTTTTAGCACCTGATAAACTCTGGGGTGGAAACTTAGAAGAAGCCCTTATTGCTCTGAACCAACCGCTGTGCTATGACTCCAATAAATGTTTCATGTTGACAAAAGCATATCAGTGACCCTTTCTACTTGCAATATCACTCACCTGACTTGAACTCTGTTGACCTTCACAGTTCAGATTGGTTTATTTTCCATAAGAAAAGAGACCCAAGCATCATCCAATGCATCATGGAATCATTTATTCCCTTTCAAGCTGTTTAAACCACCAGAAAATCAGCAGCTGAGACCTTAAATGGGAGATCATAGGAATGCTATGTCAGATGAAACATCCTATTGCTCCTGGGGAGCCTCAATGAAATTGGTCTCACCTGCAACTTCTTAGATAAACTACCAGTCACAGCTTCAGGCTGCACAGAGGCCCTTAGAGGATCTCATAGCTACTTTCAAATTTTGAATGTGTAGCTTTGTTTGTTTTTCATATGCACCTTTTTGACACCTAGAGTAGTTCTTTGGCTGGAGAAGCTACCCAGTGGATTTGGCACAGTGAAGCTTATTTTCAAGACTCTGGACATAACAGGCTGTTGGTACCACAAAAACTCAGAACAACTTTACCAGGCCATGGCCCAGAACTGATCTGAGTGTCAAGATAGTGATGTAAAACAGAGCCTGGTAATGACTTGTTGCACATTTACAGGAGGGGAAAGGGCTCACTGAGTGGAGATACAGGACTGCAAGAGATGAGGACAGCTGAGATGGAGGAAACCCACCAGCAGCAGCCCAGGTGAAGTCCTACACTGAAATTATACCCTGTATGTAAACTCCATAAATACATGGAATGTATCAACAGTCCACTGAGAATAATGGGACTTCTCACAGTCAAACTGACTCATGCTCATGGGTTTGTAACACCAGCTCCTAGGGACACAGTGCTCCTGAGGATTCCTGGCACTTGTCATGCTCTCCTGGGAAAACAGCTGAGAGTGGTTGTGTTCAAACCCCCTCCAGGTGCTGGACAGCCCTGTGGGCCTGAGTGTCTGACTGCTGAAGGAAGCATTTCAAGAATGCTTTGGGAGTTGTTAAGTATTTTGATGAGCAGCTAAAAACTAGCAGGAAATGAACGTTGTTACTTGGTGAATGGCAGCTGCTCAATACTGAGCTGTCCTTTTGCTTACCTTGGCAAAAGCTCCACTCCACCCCTCAGCAGATGCTGTTTGTGATCATTTCATCAATGGGTCTGTAGGAATTGCATAGGGGATGTCTTTCCTCCAGTACAACAAAATAAAACTACTTTCATTTTCCCCAGTTTTACTCTGGTGAAAATTTGCTTTAATTTAATAAAATTAAACCCAAAGGGTAAACCCCATCTCTTCAAAGTGCTCTGGCTGGATGCTCAACCACGGGCTGTGGTTGCCAGAGGAGCATTAACACCATTTGCTCCTCTGACATCTGCAGGAGCTTAGCATCTCAAATATAACAGTGTCATTTATACAAATTGTATTTACTTTTTAATGCTTTGGCAAATTCAGTTGGGAGATTATGGCCCTAGTGATTTGCCCAGAGCTCTCCAAGAGGTTTAGTGCTTGGACAACTGATTTTTTTTCCTCTCTGTTTCCTTGTTCTCTATGACCAAAATCTCTTACTAGACCAAGCTACTGTAATGCTTCCCTTCATCTCTCCCTCTTAATCTTGCCTCTGTAGCTGGCAGCAGTCTGAGGAGAGTGTGTGTGGGCTGGCAGTTCTTCACTCTCAACATAAACAGCACCTAAGTGAAACCAGACTTTGTCATTACATTTTTTCTTTGCTCTCCACTCCCACACAAACAGAGGTAATGGCAGCACAGAGCCTTTCATCCTGGCCAACACACAACTCATTTTCTTCCATGGCCTGCACATGAGCAAAATAAAATCCATCCCAGTGGTAGAAGCAGCAGATTCTGGTCAAAGAGCTGCCGTGTCCTGTCCCAGACTGTGCTGTTCCTAGGCTGGCACATCTCTGCACAGGCCAGTGAGCACTGCCACTTCTCTCCTGCTGCAGAATTCCCCATCCAACATCTCCTCTTTCATCCTTCACCTGGCGTTGCTTTAGCTGACCCCAACCAAAATGGTGCTGTTTTCTCTATCTGACTAGAAGCTCTTCTTTCTGCTTCTTCTAAATGTCTCTCTTTCACCTCTTCCTTCCTCAGCTTGCATCAGCTGGGTTATTTTTTGCAGAGGGGTTATGCAGTTGCATTTCAGCTGCTGTTCTACAGCATCTCCTGCCTAGCAGAGTGACGAGGGACAGTCTGAGAGCTTCTTTCATGCCTTCTCCCACCCTGAAACCTATTCCAACAGCTCTTGGGAGTAATGACCCTCCTCTGTGCCAACAATAATAATAGAAATAGTGGAGCTTTCAGGGAGTTCTTGGAAGTCACAAGACCCTCATTTAAAGGGGATTAGGGAGAATTTGTGAAGTTTCATGAAAGGTACTTCTGAAAACAAGATATTGTAACAGGAGCACTCTGAAACCTCCGCTAGGAAATTGGAGACCGCATGAAACTTGACAGGTTTTGGGTTTCATCACCAACACGGAACAGCCCAGGGTCAGTGAAGAGTTCATACCCCTTCTACTCTTAGGGTGAGCACGAGGGTCCTGGGATGCTGCTGTGTGAGTAAACACTGGCATCCCATGAGCATTCCGTTTTTGGCTTTTGCTCCCTGCAGCACCTGCAGCACCAGTACTGCTCAGCTCCATCGTTTTCATGCCCTGTTTGCATGTTCTCCACAGCCTTGCTCTGAACACAGCGTGAATGTTATGGTAACGCTCTCATTCCTCCTGCCTTTCAGTAAATTAAAGGGTGTTTGCAGCTCTTGGGGGGAGATAAGATGCAGTTTGAATCAATGGAGTAATTACAGAAGAATATGACACTAATGGGGCTGATTTGAATGCGTATCTAAGGATGAATGCTGTGGCTCCCTGCCCAGACGGTGCACACTTTCCCCATGATGAGTTATTTATGACTTGACACATCGCAGCTCTGCTGTTTTGTCATTGATAAAGCAAACTCTGTCAATATTGTGCATTCTTACTGATCCAGGGCTGGCTGCTGAGCAGCCTTCCCATCTGGTGCAGCCCTGGCCGTCTCCTCTCCAGCAGCACAAACAGAAGAGAGAGGCTGATGCAGTTTCACCAAGGGCCAGTTGTGCCTGACTGAGTGGCCACAGAAATGGCCTTCCTTGGTGGAGTGGTGGCATCAGCAGACATGACAAGAGCTACTGACCTCATCTACCTGGATTTCTGGAAGACCTTCGATATGGTCCCCCACAATATTCTTGGTTTGGGGTTAGTTTTAGTAACCTAAGAAGTTCTGCACCTGAGGAGCCTGATCCAGCACCAAACTGCTCATTGGGGACTCTGCCTGTGAATAAAGAACAGGTCTTAGATGAACGTGGCCTTATATTTGCCCAGAGACACTGAACTCAAGAAAACCAAAACTTTATAAACCTTGTTTCTATACATAAAAATATATATACGTACTATGTATATCATGATAGATTTTTCATTATATCCAGATAGAATAGATTGCAGTATAGCTATTTTGAGTCCTTCAAACTCCACTCCCTGTGGCATCACACACTTCTGGCATGACACCATTTATTTTTGCTTCTGCTTTTGTTCTTTGTCCCATAGCCATGTGTTGAGGACAATTGCACCCAGAGATGTCATTGTACCTAATGCACAGGGGTGTTGTCACAAAATACTGATCTGAAAGGCCATGGCTTGGCAGCCCAGCTCTATGCTGAGATCAGCACTCAGCCTTTCCCCAGACAACACTGAGCTTTAAAAGAGGAAAGGTCTAATTTCTTGATTCTTTTTAATGGAAACATTTAGATCACAAATAGTGCACCAACAGTGCCAAAACTCCAAATCATCTGGGCCATTAGTTCCTCTAAAGAAACCACTGAGCACAGCCAGACTCAAGGGTTTGATGTGGAAGGTCCCTCCCAGTGGAGAGTGTCACTGATTTCAGAGCATCAGATGCAAAACACTGTTGTTTGAGCTTTGCTTCAGACCATGCACACGGAGCTTTGTGCTGGGTAAGGACTCCACACGGAGGCTGAGCACCCCTGGGAACAACAGCAGGCTGCTGTAATTTGGGACCAGCCATACATTTGGCAGGTAGCCCTGCTCTGTCACCCTCTTTTCCACACACCAGCAGTCAGGGCTCTCCAGCTGCTCTGCCTAAATTAGTGCTTTTTTTGTGACTAGCACCAGCAGAAGGGACCCTTAGCTTGCCTGCCCTGACACAAAGCAGACAGATGCTGTGGCTGAAGGACGGTGCCTCCTCAGGGGACAGGAGGTGTCCTCTCACCTGCACACACACAGAGCTGCCTCCAGCCCCACTGTTGTGTTGGCTACAAGAAGAGAAGCTAAGCACAGGCAGGTAACAGAGCTAACAAATAATTCAGTGGGTGGAAGTTGCTGAATGATATTTCGTCCCACATGGCACAATCCGTGTGTTCCTCGCGCTGCAATTTCAGACCTAAATAATGGAGATCAGTAAAAAGATCTAACTGGCCTGTGTGGTAACAGGATTTGTGTCTGTCCTTTTGACTTATTATGAAAAACAGTGGCTGGATGCCAAAAGATTTGATTAATTTTTAGGTGCCTAAAGTGCAGTTTTACCAGATACTTCTTGCTGCTGAGGAACATGAGCCCTTCACTTGGCACCGAGAGGAACCAACACCAGCTAACCAAAACGGGGCAATGAAAAGCAGTGATAGGGCAGGACCTTGTTTCAGTGGTAGATCTTAATCTTCCACAGCCCAGCTGCATGATCTAGAACCTTCCAGGGGAAAAAGTAAAAGTAATTAAGTGCAGTGTGACTTTGCTGTCCAGGTTGCAGCTCAGTGAGATTTCAGATGACTGGTACAAATTCTTAGTGACTGAGTGGTGCCTTCACTAGGAAGAGTGCTCAACTGACCCAGACATCGACACCTGCATTGGATGAGGCCCATCTCCCACTAGAGTGGGGCATTTTCCAGACTTAAATTTACTTGTGTGAGCAAAAATTAGCCCCGTTCTCTATGAGGACCACAGTAATGTCTGTTCAGCATCTTTGGATGTCTCCATGGGAAGGTCCTTTTCTAATATTAAGCTAAATTCTTCCTCTGATTCCACAAACCCATCCAAAAGCTCTTCTGTCTGCTGCCACCTTCCTCTGCAGCCCTGCCAGATCTTGACAGATCACTCCTTTAATATCCCAAGCCTTCTCAGTACTTGCTGTCTCAATGCTCAGTGGGTATGTGACCTTCTAGACATTAAAAGCAAATATGTCTCAAATAAAAACTAGTTTCAGTTCTGCTTCCTTCTACTCAGCTTCAAATCTTGGGTGAGCTTCAGTCCTTCATGCTGTGTTTTTTCTCATTCTCTGGAAGTTTTTCTTCCAGTTTGTCTGCTGTTATTCAATCATATGTGATCCTTTGACAGAAGCCTTTAATATTCATTATGCTGCTACCATACAATCCCCATTGCACACAAACCTCCATACTTTGCAGCTTTTAAAAACTGACGTTTGTAAATGAAAAATTAAGAAAACCGCACTAGAATAGATTTTCCATGTTTCAGCCAAATATAATAATATAAAAAATTTCAAATATTGCAACCTAATAATTTCAAGACAAGTTCATTTTTATTGCACAAGAATTCAGCAGTTCCTCATCTGGTATTATAACTTTGTTTAACAGAAAAGTGTGTGAAATCAAGTCTCAGACCTTGAGATCCTCTGGTCTGAAATCAAACACAATTTCTGAAAGGGAAGAGTGGCTGAACCAGCTCTCAGGAAACTCAAACAATAAACTAAAGCAGCAAAGGAAAATTATTTATGCTGAGTCACCATCCACTGGCAGAAGAATCTCCCTAGTAGGATGGAATCTGTTCACGTGCAATTTAGAGTGGTGAAAAAGAAAAGTGTTTAAAATCCAAAAATTACTCTGAGATGATAGATACAGGTAAATGTATAGGGAGAAGAAGAGAATTTTTGAGCCAACAAGATTATCTCTGAAAGTCACAGCAAGAGCCCATGGGTGCCTGCTGCTCCTGCCCCAGCACAGCTCCAGGGACAGCAGGGACTGGAACCACTTATTGGGGCTCTGACTGAAGCCAGTGGCCTTAAGCAACTCCTTGTCCTTATTTTTCTGGTTATAAGTTTTTGGGGAATTCTCCAGTTTTCAGAGGGATTTGTCTTTCTTGTAGGAGGATTTTCCCAGTGGGCTTTGCTCATACACATAGGGAAGAAAGCAGACACAAGCGGATTTTAATTAAACCATTCTTTCAGCTCCCCAGGCTTGTGCAATTTAACTTCTTCTCAGAGATAATATTAACACTTACGTCATTTTTCATTATTGTTAGTTTTTCTTGTGGAATTGCATTGGCAAGAAACCCCCTGGAAGCAAATGCTCATTGAATCCTATTGTTTTCATTCCCTTCAGCCATCATTTCTCAGCCAAAGAACAAATGTTACCAGCAACAGGAAGGAGCTTGATTGTCCAACAAAATCAGCAGAATTGCACATGCAGAGAACAGGCATAACATCTCACTAAAATCTGCCTGCTTAATGGTGTCATTTGTCAATAAAAATATTGTCTGCAGGGGACTGAGATGGGAGTACTTGGAAATCAGTGGCATTGCAGGGGCAGGGGTGTGGGAGGTGGAGGGGGCATTCCTCTGGCCCCCAGTCAGCAGCTCTCCCCCTCTCCTCACCTGTGCATCAATTCATTAGCAGCCCTGACTGCCATCTGAAGCAATAAAATAAACACCATCCCAAGTGGAATATCCTGGGATTAGCCTCTCAGGCCTGGCAGGGCATGAGCTCAGGCTTTGTCCTGCTCTGAAGAGCAGGCAGATAAATAAAAAAGTACGGATTGGGTGAGCTGGTTATTGCACTGCCCTCCAATGTGCAAACGCTGAGCCATTTCATGTCAGAGGCTCAGCATTTGCTGCAAGGACTGGGAGAAGGGGCAGCTCTTGCAAAGCTAATTGCAAAGCCTCGTTAGGTTTAAAACCCAAGAGGGAGGAATGCAAATATTCAGACATAAAGAAGCATCTGGAGCCCAGAGTGCTGTTTCCAGGAGACTTTGGGTCCAGACAAAGCTATGACCATGTCAGCAGTTGACACTGATGTGCCGAGGTGATGTCTCATCCCCATGTGGGCTCCATACCAGAGCTGGGCTGCCACTCCTCCCTCTCACACGGTGAAATGCTGAGGGGCTGCCGGTGGGCTCTCTGCTCTCCCTGTGCTGGAGGTGGGTGCAGGAAAGGGGTCACTGGCTGTACCTGCCCTTGGGGCATAAACACCCGCTCTGCAGCACGGGGCTGGGACTACTGGAGCCTGGAGTGTTTTTGCAGATCCAGGACACTCTGCCCGAGCTGCAGGACTATGTAGAACACAGAAAGGAACAGAAAGGTTATCTAAAGGACCCATGCTGCCCTTCAAGATGCACCAAGGTGTTGGAGGGAAGAAGTCTGATCCAATCTGATGGGTTTTGCATGATGAGTTTCCTTCCTAAAATGCGGTGTCACTGTGATTTTCCTCCCTGCTCTGATAACTGTCACAGTATGTGGGTCTTTTCCACACTTCTTGCCTTCCCTTCCTCTGAGCCTGCCTTTCATCTTCTATTTCTTAATCTTTCTCCCTAAAGTGCATTTGCTGTTGTAGAGCCTAACCTGGCTTTTGAAACGTCTGTGTAATATATAACAAGAAATGCTAGATGTGGGATCTGAAGGATGCTGCTCCCCCACTTCCTTCCCACCCCCTCCAAAACAAATAAATAATGTAGATTTTTTGGGCTGATGGGCCCTGTGAGCTGGTTTTTCTTGTGGCTTTAGACCCAGTGCAGTTGGTTCAAGCACAACCACCGGGGTGGTGGACTTCTGAACAGGCTGAGAAGTAAATGCAGAGGGGTGTGAGACCCCACCCAACCCAGCTTGTCACCCAAGAAATCACAGCCCGAGAGCACGGCCAGCAGGAGGCAGAGGTGGGAGGGAAAGAGAAACTCTCCTAATGCTGAAAAACTGGAAGCGAGGCAAGTTTTGGGAGGTGACTGAAACCTGCCCTGATCCTCTCCTGTTCTTCCCAAGGTCTGTGAGGTTTGAACAAGAGTGGCACAGAGACCTGACTGTGTGTTTTGTAACTTCAATCTTTTATTTTTTGTCCCAAAGCACAATCATACCATTTCATGCCTGAAATGATGCCTCTTTCTGCCAAAGAAATTTTTATTGTTGTTGTTTGGCAAACAAAACAAAACAAAAAGCCAAGATGGAAAACTTGGATCAGCTCTAATAATTTTATTAATATTCACCATGAATGTATCTCAGAAAGCTCCAGTTTCATAATATGGCTTCTTGAAGTATTGATGTTTGGTAACAGTGTGGGTATTTTGGCTCTGCTCTTCTGTCTTTCCTGGTTGTATCATTAAATGCATCACAAGCCTGACACCAGCCAACCTCTAGAAATACCCGACTACAGAGATGCTGCTGATTTTCTGTAAATGATCAGTTCAAAGGCTTTTAATGTATTTTGGGCATCAGTCATAATGGATCTCTGATGATGGCAAAGGGTAATAAGATAATGGGTGTGTATCTCCCAACGCTGTGCTTCACTCCCCCTGCCAGCCTGGCCTGTGCAGGTGGAGCTGGGGGCAAGAACCCAAACCAGTTACATTGCAGATCAGGTCTGTAAGTGAAATCATAAGGAGCAGCTTAGCAGAATTACTGAACTGATGCAGGAGTTTGGCATCCCATCATCCTTCTTCTGACCCTAGGGGAGTGGGTGAACATGTGTGATTAATGCTCTGGGTCTTTCAGAGGACACAGGCAATCTAATATGGCCAGGAAACTTATTTTCAGCAAGAAATTAGAAGCAAGCTACTCCACTTTAGTTTTTTTAATCTCTTTTTTATCTTTGTCTATTGACTGGCTTGAAAACAAGGGTGGAGAAGTTTGGGAAGGAATGTCCCAGGTAACCTGGGTGCAGGGATCTGATGCAGAGCTTTCCTTACTGCAAATTATAACACGCCCTACCTATTATTATCAGGAGATTTGAGTGGCTGATACACTGCCAGGGTCAGATTAGGAGCAGCTCTGGAAGTTTAGTTTGGTTTCAAAGAGAAATATTCAGCTAATAATCCTTTGCAGTTCAGAACAGGAATGCAGAGGGGAGTTGTCTGTCTGCTGAGGGACTGACAGATTTATTTCCCTGCTATCTGCAGTGAGCTGGGCTTGCAAAGGACGGCAGTGGAAGGCTGCTTCCTTGTCTGCAGAAGATGTTAAGCCCTGCCTTGCTGAGAGAAGCAAATCCTGGTGGCTTCCCCCTCCTGGCAGCTCATTTCCCTTTCCCTTTCCCCCTCTTTTGTTCCCGCTCCCACCAGATCAAGGCACTTTAGAGCAGCTCTGGAAGCTGCACCCCTGAATTGCTACAGCTCTCCTGGTGGTTTCACTTCAGTACCTTCTGCTCTCTGAGCAAGAACATGCAGTACAGAGCATGGTGTCTTGTTTTCAACTTACAGAGCACCTCTTAAACCGACTCTCCTCCTCCAGGGAGACCCTTACAAACAAAATCTCCTGCCTTATATTTGCAAAAACTTCTTCTACAGAGAAGAGTCTGCAACTTCAGTACCCCAAGTTTGCCAGGTACTGCTGAAAATGAGTGTGGCTGTTCTTTCTGGGTGTTACATCTGGATTCCACATGTATTACAAGGAGATACTTTCTTATGGTTTTGGAGCATCTTCTTTTTCAACCCAGATTTTACAGAGCAGCATATGCAAACAGAATATGCTTCAGATTTGTGTAGTGGCTCCTCACCTGCTCTCCTCTCCAGCAGAGCCTCCTCCCCTCCACAGCCCTCTGCTGCAGGCAGAGGACCCCTCTCTCCTCCCAGCTTTGACCTATAGGTTGACACATGGATTAACCTTGCTCCATCTTCACTCCTGCCCTCTTTGTTTGTCCTCTCTGCTCCCCAGTTTCTTGCCACAGCTGGGACTCTGGAGGTTTGGAGCAGGTTTTGGTGGGGCACGGAGCAATCTCACCACAGTAACCCCATAGATGGAGCTGGTGCTGCAACAGGGCTCTGCTTCACACTGTGCAAACACTGAAGTTCCCTGTGATCAGCAGTGGCTGGTGAGATACAGGCTCTGTGCTCTGCTGAGCTCCCTGCTCCCTAACCTTGCCTCTCCTAAAGCTTTCCCAAGCATGACTGAAGGATCAGAAGCTGTCCTAAAAGAGTTGGGGAGAATGGCTTCCCCACAGACCGATATTGCACTGGGACAAATCCCACCAGCACAGGAGGACTGCTCCATCCTTTCATTTCCACCTTCCTGCCTTAATCCAGGATATGCCCTGGCAAGCAACCTGCAGGCTCAAATGACCTGTTGGCCTCAATCCACTGCTCACATAAATTCTGCAAGGAAGTCTGTCAATACTAAAGCACCCAATAAATGAATTTGCATCAAATTCCTATGATCTCTCATGACATATTTGAAATCAGACCGTAGCTGACAGTTAAAGGTTTGACCACCTCACATTCCTGGGAAAGGGGTTGCTTTCCTTTGCATCTTGCATATTGGGAGCCTCTCATTTATGGTACTCCCACATCCCTACAGCATAAAATTGCTCCTTTCTGCTGATGTGGCCATGCAAAGTCCTCTAGAGAATAAGAAATCACTGCCTGTCTTCAGAATGTTGATGTAATAAAAAGAAGGCACTCTGAAAGAAATCCATATGACAAAATGAATAGCCTGAAAAGGCAGAAGGAATCTTTATGCACATCTAACCCAACCTCCCAAAGAGCACAGCCGTTGACTATTATATAGCAATATTCCCACAAAGACCAACAGGAAAATTCAGCAGCTTTTCAGCTTGTCTTTGAAAGAGATGTCTGTTTTACTCCATCAGTTTTGAAAGGGCATTGCTTAGAGCTAAGGAGCACGGGGTTTTTATTCAGCTTCTGCAGAAAAAGAAAAGGAGATGTTGACTTCTGCTTACTGCTGATGGCTGAATTTACTTCTTTCTCTAAATTCTGCTAGTTTGAGCCTCCTGCAGGCATTTTTGCCTGGTTAACTTCTAGGAATTGCTCCTCAGTAATGAAAGATTCCTTGTTTGCAGCACCCTAACCACCACATTCCTTTGAATGGGTGGTTGATGGGCCTTTGAACTCATGGGATGGCAACACCTTCCATTTCTGAAAAGCAATTCTCCTGGACCAAGGATTTGAAAGTTATTTGTGCTTGGAGAGCAGAATGCATTTGATAGGAATGCAACTGTTTGCTCCCAGCCAAAAATCACACCTGTGAGCCTTTGATTTAGGGAATCCTATTGTGATGAAAAAGGCTTTGTAAAATAGCAGTGCAGTCTCCCCCTGCGAAACAGAAGATTAAATCGTGATCACCCTGCTGTTGACTCAACTGTTAGCAGCTGAAATATTATTTGCTCAACACGCTTAACTCAGTTATGATCTGCAGAAAGATGCTGTGGTTTGAGTGATTCTGAAGCACAATGGAGCCACACAACTTCCCCATTAAAAGAGAATTATTCGTATTTACCAAAGGGAAAATTAAAAGCAGGTTTTCACAAGCAGTTCAAGCCAATCCAGCTCTGCCTGGCTGCCAAAAGGGACAGTCCTGCTTGCCTGTCCCATTCCCCCCAACCCTATTCCTGGCTGTGCATTCCTGCTACCACCACTGTGCCAGGCTAGCAGCTGTGCAACCACATGGTGAGGCAGGTCAGCCTGCTAATCTGGCTGAAAAATGAGCCACCAAACTGATCCAACTTGCTGGTAGCTGCACCACAAGTGGTGCTGACACAAGGGAGCAAGCAGAAACATGCAACCAGGGCAGGGAGTAGGAAGGACCACATCTTTGGGTGACAGTATGGTCTCAGATTGGCTTAAACTGATTGTGAACTGTGTAGAGACTGAAGGGCCATGCCAGTGCTGGTCCTGGTCCAGGACAGTGAGGTCCTGCTTCCCTCAGAAAGTTTTATAAGCAGAGATCAGAAAATCTCTTGACCAAAGTCAAGAGAAAGGCTGGTGCTGCCTGCAACCAGAGAATGTGGGTTGAGTGTGATGGGAGCCGAGCCCAGCAGCCTGGCCAGTGCCCACTTGTGGGAGCACATCACCAGCTCTGCCCTGCCAAGGCTTGTTGTGGTCGGCAGCTGGTCTAGGAGATCCCAGCCCTTTGAACTCATGCTGCTATGAAGTTGTAAATGCACGTGACAGCCCACATGAGAGATGGTGGGGGTGTCCCCCAGGGACAGGTATTGATATATTTGCTGGAAGGGACACAGCGAGTCCCCAAACCTTTTCTTCTTATTCCTGCACGTGGGTGAAAAGATGAATTTGCTGGGGCAATGAAGGAGGGAGTAGCCCTCTCCACATTGCTACTACCACATGTAACATGCATTTAATGACTCATGCAATATTAACAACTCAGTTCCCACTGCAGCTGTGTTCTCCCCCAGTGCACACATTATATGGGCTGTTCCTGGCTCATGGGTTTTCATGCACCCTCAGTGAGGGGATGTCTTTCCCCAGACATGGTTTCTGTGGTCTGCATTTCTGCATGTTTCACACACTGTGCTGCAGGCTGTGCTCAGCCTCCTGCTCTGCAGCTGGCATGCAGCTCAGCCCCTCCACATGGCACCTGCACAGAGGGGGGCTGGGGGAGAGCTGTGGATAAATCACTGAGGAGGAACGTGCCCATCTAGGGGGGACGTGACAAACCCCTGCACCAAGGCACCCCAGGGCTGTGCATCTTGTTTTCATCTAGTGAAAGCAGAGCATTTTTAGATCGTATTTCTACCAACACTAGTGATGTTTAGATGAAAGGGTTTTTCAAGGCTCTTTGCCTCATTTTCCTGTCTAATGCCAGCAGAGGAGTGCAGCCCCCCTGATCTGGGTGTTGGGTGTCCAGGGAGTCCAAGCCACAGCTGCTGTAGCTGCCCATCCTCCTTGCACTGTACATGTGCCATCAGGTAGTTCCCAAACCATAATGATAATTTCCTCTTGGCAAATCCCAGCTAAAAATGTGGCAGACCTAATCTTGAGCCAGCAGGAGCTGTAGGGACAGGACTACAAGGCAAAGTAACAGGCAGAGTAGTTGAGGCTGAGAAACTGTCCTTCAAGGCTCCCACAGCACAAATTCAAGATCAATTTTATGGTTAAACACCAGCCAAAAGGGGAAGCCCATCCTCTCCCTCTTCCTTCCCCACACTGCTGTCCTGGTGCTGGCATGAAGATTGGTGCATTTACAGAGTGACCAGGGATGGGGAGCTGTTAGAGGGCCCCAGTGCTGGCACTGCCTGAGCAAAGAGCTTCACCCCAGCCTGATTTGCTCCTCTGAGGATCCCTGCTGGCTTTCAGTGCTGGTCCCATAGAACTGCTCTGCAGTTCTACACAAAACATTTGTTGGAACTGTTAAAGCTATTTTGCTGATAAATCTCAGCACTCCCTCCCCAAAAGCTCTACCAAGCTTTGGCAGAAATAAGAGCACAGAGGCTGCTGTTCTGCTGCCAGCTGGCCCACCCCATTCTGTAGGGCCAAAGAGGAGTTTGGGGGTGGTCAGTTCATGACTCAGGGAGGCCTTTCCAGCCTGACACACCCAGGTGCCCCTGCCACATGCAGGGACATGACCTGGCAGGTCTCTCTCTGTGCCACTTCTGACTATACAGGATCACCAGCCTGGTTTTTCCAGCTTGTGGGCAATAATTAGGTTTCCTGAGGGACTGACATCTCACTGCATTTCCCATGAGCCAGGCTGAGGGGTCTTTTCAGGCTCTGTACGTTTGGGTACCCCTGGTTCTGAGTGTATTTTCTGCCCTCAGTCAGCAGCCAAGGCTCACAGTGGGAGTGTGCTCTGTGGGAAATGGGGACACTTACTAAAGGGGCTGAAGTTTGCTCAAACTCTCACAACAAGAACAAGCAGACTGGAGAAATTTTTATCCATCAGATTATAGTAGACTTAAACCAATTCTCTTTTGGGACAAGAATACAGTGACCCCCATCTGAGTAACTAATAGCCAAAAAATACAGTTATTACACTAATTAATTTATTAATAGCCAAGTACCAGTCATGAAAGAAAGGTACTTGCTTTTCAGAGACTTTTATCTGGATGATTTAACGTTGCGTGACTAAATCGTGCTTTTGAGCAGACCAAGTTGTACATTAATCTGAGTTTAGTTTTTCCAAAGGGCAGTTCAATTCCAGGTTTTCAGCACTAATAGACTTTTATGATTGCAGAAGTGAAGTTGAAAATAAACCAGAGACTGCAGAACATTCATTACCCTGAAAGTTTGGTGACTTGTGGAGGCCAAACAGATTTATGTATTTCTCCTTGCAGAGGTCACATATTTTTAGCTCCCAGACAGTTTTGCGAGATGCAGAATCTGAATCATTGGGCTCTGAGACAAAAGTAACCAGAGCTTTAAAAAGTTGGTTCTGGTGTCTGTGTCTCTTGCTCTGGGTTGTTTTTTTTTTTGTTGTTGTTTATTTGTTTAGGTGGATTTTTAAATTATTACAAGGATAGAACATCACCGGATGCGCAGGGAGAGATGGATGGCACAGGCTCTTTGGGAGTGAAGGGTGGTGGCAGAAGGAAGGAAGTTCTGCCATGGTGAAGGGCCACACCTGAAACCAGGGTATGGGAGTTGAGAAACCCATTAAGGAATGTGTAAAAGACACCAAGTATGTCCCCAGGGCCAACAAGAGAACCTGAGTGCAAGAGAGCCTAAGTAAGGGAGGTTTGCATTGGAGAGGAGAGCGATGGGGTGCTCTGAGGAGCAGGAAGCAAAGTTTTTGCTTTGAGTTTTACAGCCGAGACTCCAGATGCTAATTCAGAATGGAGGGGATGGCTGTATGGAAGGCTGGTGGGCTTGTACATGTGGTGCATCTGAATATCACATAGAAGGGTGCTGCAGAACACTTATCTAAATAGGAAGATCTGCTTGGTGAATTGTAGTGGTATCTACACACATGTAGTGCAAAGCCAGAAACCTGAAGAAGTTACATCCTGTGATGTGCTGTCCACAGAGCACCTCTCTGCAGTGCTGATTGACACATGACCTCTGGATTGCTGTGTCACTTGAGGCCTCTAGTGTGCCACTAAAGACCAGAAAATACCAGAGATTCAGGCTGGAAGCATTCTTCAAGTTGTCTGTGGCATCCACATTTACCCTTATGGAGTGCTCATTTAATCACAGGACAGGCTTCTCCCTCTCTCCGGAGCCTGACAGGTAATGTGCACCCACATTCACATATAAACATGGGATTAATATGGATTCAGATGAGCCCTTGGGCTGCTCTGATTTCCCTTGGGGGCTGCAGAGGTCCCTGGCAAGTCCCAAGGAATGCAGTCAGAATCTGTCCCCCACAGTGGGATGGAGCATGAGGCTGCTCAGTGAGATGCTCATCCCACATCCTGGCTGGCCCATCCTGGCACTGAGCCCCCCAGGAAAGGGGCACATGAGGCTGGATGATGGCATCCAAGGCACTGAGCCCCCCAGGAAAGGGGCACATGAGGCTGGATGATGGCATCCAAGGCACTGAGCCCCCTGCCCCTTCATGCCTCCTCTTACAGGACACATGCACATAGCATCCTCTGCCATCCCAGAGCAACTTTATTTCCTTCCACTGCTGTGGCCCAAGGGAGATCAGCTGAGTGCTACAAAGGGGAAAATTAAGAAAAAAAAAAAATCTCAGCTGTTCCCCTGCTGTGTGGGAGCACAGAACAGCTGCAAGTGGTTTTAGCTCCTACCTTCTGGGAGAGAGCTTATTGGGAAGTCATGAACATTCCCCAGAATTTTAAAAGCTGTCCTGGGGCAGTGAGGGAAAGGACAGTGCTGACAACTTCAAGCTTTGCTTTTATAATCTGATTATCTCCAGGATTGCTCTAGCCAAGGCAGCACAAGCAGAGCTCCTGTGCTGTGTCCATCAGCCACCACACCTTGAGATGGACACTTGTCTGTGGGTCAGGGCGTCCTCTAAGACCCTAACACCTGGCAGTAGGAAAATGATAGTTTCACTTTTCTAACAAAAAAGAAACATTCTTTGAAAATGCTTCCTGCACAGTCACCTGGAAATCTCTGATGCCTCTGAGTTCTCTATCAAACTGAGAAGTGAAATGTCTCTCCTGCCCCATTTTCTCCCTTTTAACCTTGACATGAAGGGCAGGACGGAGAAGGGAAAATGCATGAGCTAACATTCGTTTGTTTCTTAAATAAATTCTAACTGAGAAACAAGACAGAGGACTGCAGCTTTTCCACCTGCCCCTTCCCCTGCCCCACCAGCTCTGCTGGAAGGGACCCCTCTAACCCAAACAGCCAAGCTCTGCTAATGCAGTGAATCCCTTTGCACAGCTGGGGGGAAGGTGGTGTTGCTGCCCATTATTGGTGTGTTGGTGGATGGAGGTGTTGTTCCTGCTTGGAAGCTGTGCTGGGCATCCCCAGTGCTTCCAGTAGCAAGCAGAGGAGCATTGTGGTGTGACACAGAACCTGGATCCATCTGTTTCCCATTTTTCACGTTCCTCCACTGCTCTGGTGTGGTTAATGTGCAGGTGATAGGGGAACTCTGATCCCTGCAAAAGCCCAGGAGCAGCAGTGGGGGCAAAAGGGCTTTTAGGGAAGGGAGAGGAATGAGAGGTGTGAGTGGGTCTGGGGGTGTCCCAGAGCACAGCCTGATCCCAGGGAAGAGGGAGGCTCCATGAAGGCTCCTCACTGTAGGTCTCTCCTGCAAGCTTGGAGAAGCAGCTGCAGTATATGCTGGGATGTCTGAGGGTAGGCAGGAACAGCCCTGCTGTGGGACATTTTCCATTCCTGGGTGTTTGGCAGCTGGCTTTAACCACAGAAACCAGCAGCTTCTGCTTTCTCAATTCTTACTGCAAAGGCCTTTGCAGCATTGCACAACTTGGCCTCACATTTCAGCCATCTGGCAGTATTGCTGCATCAAGGGCAAATGCATAAATGAGGATTTGATGAGGATTTCCTTTCTCTTCCTCTTCCTCCTTTGCTTTCAACTTTGCTTTTTTGCTTTGGGCAAACTTGCTTGCCTGTCTTCAGTAGCTATGGGACATAATGGTATGGAATCACAGAATCATTAATGGTGGAGAAGACCTCCAAGGTCATCGAGTCCAACCTTTGACTCAGCACCACTGTGCCCACTAAACCATATCACAAAGTGCCACACAAACTCCTTTTTCAGTTCCACTGATCCAGCAGGATCTTCCCTCGGCACCAAAACACACAGCAGGAGTGAGGAGGTGGGGGAATATTTTTATTCAAGGAAATTATCTTCTAGACTGTGTTCCTTAAATATCCAGTCTCTCAAACACAGCCACGCACTGGCAGGATCACCAGAAACAGTGTGGGATGCAGAGGCAGTTGAAGGCAACTGTTCCTAGAAACTAAATGTCTCAAGGACAAGAATTTAAGCAAATGTCAATGAGAGTAAAGAAAGGAGTAACGAAGCCTACGTGACTTGTTCTTTGTGAAAACGTTGTACAAATACTGCTATTGTCATCAACATGATCTATTTTTGTGTCCTTTACACAGAAAAGTGCACAGGTGGCTGCTGAGGGCAGACAAGGAGGCCTGGCTCATCCTTCTGCCTGTGCCCAGCTTCCATCTTAAATTTCCTCTTCCCACTACCCAGAAACTCCTGTGTTGATATTTTGCAGCCAGTTTTTGGATGGATCCCCTCTGCTCTGCCTCTGACCTGCTCCTCTATGCAGAGAAAGCTTTGACCAGGCTCCTCAGTGACAAATACTTGGCTCGAAGACCTCATGGCTCTGTTTTGCTTGAGCTGTTTGTCACCTCTGATACTGTGGGTTTCCATCTCCTCTTTGGCACCGGATGGACTCACTGTTAATTTTTGTGAGCTCTGTCCTCCCTTTCAAATTTGGGGGAAATTCATGATGGTGATGTAGAAGTCATAGAAAAAGGAATAAAAAAGGATTTCTTTTCTGCACAAATATTAGGCAATACTCCCTCTTGTAGCTTCCTGCCTCCTTATCTTTCTAAAGTAATGACAAGTAGCTTAAATATAACCCCTACTCTCCTTAGAGATTTAGCCACTCTATCATTATTAAAAATGTGACTATTTCAGGTGATTGTCAGTAAATTCTGTTTTGGGTGAGTGAGAATCAGCCTGTACTCACAAGCTCACGTGTGTCTTTCTGCAAGTGCAGAGAAAATATTGCAGGAAAGGCAGAAATCAGGATAGCAAAGAACACGGAAATCAAAAAGTTTAGCCAGGGAATGTGCTGTGTCGTAGCACTGAGTTGGTTATAGACAAGCTGTCTGAAAATCACAGTCTGTTTCTGGTGGGTGTATCATTCCAAACAAAAAGCAACTGTAGCAGGTTTAATTTGCAAAACCGGGCAGAAACACCAAATTTAGTGTAGTGGTTTTATGGTCAATTTATACACTATCCCCTGATTTCTTTTCTGTGAGATAAACCATTAGGAGATAGCAAAGCAGGCACACAACTTATATGCTATGATAAAGTTTATTAACAGACCTAAGAGAAAAGGAAAGAAAAAACCAATCAGAACAAATAGTTAGAACTCTTCTTCTCCCTCCCCCTCCTTCTCCTCTCACTCAATCCATGTGCAGTTCTTAAGAAAGGAAAAGAAAAGGGTTTCTTCCTGCTTTATGTGGTTCTCCAAACTGCCCCCTCCTGCAGCAAAAACCATCTGCAGTGATGTAAAGTCTCCTTTTTTCCATAAAACCCTCTCGCGGTTCCTTCAACTCTAGAACATGGGCCAGCCCATGGGGGTATTACTCTTTCGAATGAGTAATTGTGGCTTGAAATTCTAAGGCTTTTTCT